>WBNM01038918.1:163239-232314 GCA_013399055.1 Ramphastos sulfuratus | reverse complement strand
GGGGGGGAAGGAGGAAGGCGAAAATAAAGAAAAATAAAAGTTGCAAGCGAAATTTGCTTCAACACTTCCCTGGCAGAAAAGGAAAAATGAGTCTTCCTAGCTCCATTTTACAACTGAAACACTTGCACACATGGTCTGTCTTACCTAAACATGAGCTACAACACAAAAATCACTACAGATGCTGGCTAAGCACACGCAGCAGGCAGAGGAATGACAACACACGTGTAAGACGCTGGATAGTTAGAGCAGGAAATTGCAGGAACATTAATACAGAAACTTAGTCTTTGCAGCCTTGCAATTATGCTGTATAAAATCAGCATTGGTTAACAGATACATACAAAAAGTTAATCAAACTACTGGCACTTCACCTGGAACCTTCCAAAGACTAAAACTTCCCTGAAAATCTCATTACCTAGGAATGTTAATAAGTCAGTCAGCACTTTTCCCATCAATGACTGAAAGTGTTTGTTGATACACATGTCCTAGAAAACAGCTTCTGTAGGCTACATTAAGAGTTAGGCAACGTCTCCGTATCTTTAGTCTCCTTCACACATTTACCCATATAGGAGGTAGGGAAGGCACAGATGATTTCCAGTAGTGGACAACAAACAACACTACAGGATCTGTGGGCTAAGTCTAACCAAAATACCCTTGAAACCCAGCCAGGTGTGCAGCTGCCATTCTCTTCTCAGGTAACACCTGCAACACCAAACTGCAATCCCCCTCCTTAAGCTACAGGCACTCAAGTGCTGGTGCCTTTACAGACACCTGTCCCATTCCAGCCTCCACAGTTCCACCTCAGTCTCCATGGGGATAAAAAAAATAAACTTGAATTATATAAAAGAATAAATAATGCCAGTAGGGCATTTTACAAGGTGGTCTAGGACACAGCTCAGTTAAGTTACATTGAATAGTCCTGAATTTACACTAAATGTCATAAAAAGTTACATTGAATACTCCTGAATCTACACTAAATGTCATTTAAAAAAGTTACACTGAATACCCCTGAATCGACATTAAATGTCATAAAAAAGAGACAGCAAAAAAACCCGAGGCCTGCTGCTTTGAAAGCTTGCTGTCCAGACAAGGCTAAGGCACAGGTCATAGCCTGTGCCAAGGCTTTGGTTAGGAGACATTAAGATGCCACTGCTGGCTTCACACTGCCCTGTCTATTCTGTCAGCTGATAGCCTGCCCTGCAGCATGAAAATTCAGTTGACATATGCAGTATCTTCTGGGTGGAAAATGAAGAGCAAGAGTTTGCAGTGCAGGAGCAGCAGCAGAACAATCCATCTCTGGAGGGGAGGCGACAAGACTGAAGCGGGTGACGGCTGGGAAGTCAGTTCGGCAGTGAGTCCCTGCAGCAGCTGGCGCAGGGGCTTGCCCAGAGCTACCTGGAGCCCTGGAGACACTCAGCATCCTATGGCTGCCAGGACTCAGAGCTTGAGCTGTCTTCACAGTGACTGCAGTTGAAATAACTATATCAGTTGTGATTTATATTGTTGACTATTTCAGGGCCAGGCTGGGAGTGGAGATTTATTTCAAACTGAAAAAGTGTACAAACCAGGACTTGCAAAGGACTAATTACAGGCCAGAGGTGTTGGTTTGTGGGGAGGGTTTTTCTGTTCCAGCCACCATGCAAATAAGCTCCTAGCACAGAGAACCTCAGGCCTGAACCAGCCCCATGCATACTGATATTTTTCTCCTCATTCATGTGTGCTCAGGCACTCTAAGATGTGGGCCTATGTTTATTTAGAAACCCAGACAGCTGATATTTAAAATAAACCCAACCTTGACATAAAGATCCCTGGCTCCTGAGACATTCTTCTCTAAATGAGATTAGCTCTTCTCATGCTCAGTGCTGCACACACTACACAGCAACTATCGCTGCCATCTTAATATTTCTTCTGAATAAACAGCCTAAAAGAAATCCTTTTTAAAAAACTACCAATGAAATTGGCACTGTCTTCACATTTTATTTTTATCTTACATAAGCAGTTTTCTTCCTTTTGCAGCTATCAAAGGCAAACAGAAGTAGCAAAGTATTTGGAGCTCCACAAATTACACTTAGAGATGATAATGCTGTTGGTGTCATTACCTGCTCAGCAACATCAGAGAAAAGAAATACTTTAACTCTAATACTGTATCTGAAACTCCTGCTTGCAGCAGTATGCTGTGCTCTGAATTTCAGCACTATGGGTTAAAGACAAAGATAACACCTGTAATAACATTGTGAAATAGTTGAGATTTATTTATGGCATGTTGCTGTTGAAATGTGTAACAGCAATTCAGCTTCCACTCTAAATGCTGCTGGCACACCTGCTGTTGAGTATGCTAGAAATATTTGCAATTGGTACCAAAATATACTACTTTTATTTTCGTGGTACTCAAAAATGCTGATATAGCAAAGATTCTAGGTGCAATCTTGTTATTAAATCCTTTTTGTCAGAACTTTTAGAGCTAATTCATAAACTTTGTTTGTGATTAGACACTTTCTTACTAAGTATTCCCTGTAAGAGCAGAGCAGAGAAAGAGAAAATAAAGCTATATATGTTTTTCAGTCATCTATTCACCGTCCATCCACCTTTAAACTAAACTCTACAGCAGCATCTGGCAGCTGTGTGTTTTTAGTGTATTTCTACAATACAGGGAAGACCACAGGACATCAGAGCCCTTGGTGACATTAGCACGGACAAGGTATCAGCTAATTTTTAAAATGAGAAAATAGCTCCTCCTGAAAGCTTAAGCAACCTGCCAAGCTCCAGGAGATTTCTGTATCACAAGCACTAACAACGTTAAGGATTGACTCTGCAGATTCCATTGACAAAGCCAGGTCTATGAAGTGAATATATTTACTGAACTAGTTATTGCTAACAGAGAATTTCTCTGCCAAAACAGAATTACCAACACACTTTCAATTTATAATATAAACCAGTAGCCTGCTGTTGTATTCATTGAAAAGAGTTAAGCCCACCAAGTAACCCCTTGAAACCACACTATGGCTCTTTTTTTCTTTTAAGACAGGGAGTTGCAAGACTGATATCAAAAAAAGTTATGGGAAAAAAAAAAGTGCTAGCATTTGTAGAAACTATGAATTTGCACTCTGCAGAAGCAAACACTGCAAAAATTGCTGTTAATCACACCACCAGCAAGCCCCAACATACACTGCAGACCTCGTTCGTGAAGTGCATTCCAGCAGAGCTTATTTTACAAGCATCTACAGCCCTTTTCTTGCACTCCTGCTTATTGTAAGTTTGCACAGAAGCAGTAAAAGTTAATATGCAGTGGAACACGACATTAACTACTGAAATGTTATTGCACATCAGAAAGGTTTACTGCTACTTTGCAAACATGCTTACCTGAGTGCCATAAAATGCTGCCATAATGAGTCAGATCTACTGCGGTGCATTGCAATCAAGTCTTCACACTGCCAATGTAATAGCAGCTCCCTGATACAAAAGTCATTCTACACAGTCCCTGAAGTACATTTTTGTATATGATACACATTTTGTTAGTATTTTGGAATTGGGTAAGTGCACCCCAAATTGTCAGTAACAGGTCAAATGGCCCAGAACAGAGTATGCGCACATTGTGTTCTGTGCTTGAGCACAAAGCCACCTCCCCAAGAGATCACTCAGCTGCAGGTCTCTGTAAGTCTGGAAGATAGACCTGGGAGGAGCTACCATAAGGTTTATCCTATTCTAGTACCCCACTCTTGGGACCTTCTAATGACCAGAGACAAGTAGTGAGGTACGGGGATTTACTGAGTATCATTCAGCTCTCTGTGATGTCTCATCCTTAGGTTCTTACAGTAAACTCTGAAGAACCTACCAAACATGGAAGGAATGAAAAGTACTACTTTCTAGTAGTAGTAGTGGTAGTAGACCTGTTCTAGTGGGAAGTGTTCCTGCCTGTGGTGGGGGGTTGGAACTAGATGATCTTTGAGGTCCCTTCCAACCTAAACCATTCTATGATTCTATTATACTTTCTCCCTCCTCCAGAAGTAATACAAACCTCTTTCCTTTGTGACTGCCTGACTACAACTGTGTGAGGTTGCACTTGAGATGCAAATGAAAAGCATCATCATTAATGCAACACCAGTTTCAGGGGTTTAGCTCAAAACCAGGTGACATTGTCTAATGTAGCATGAAAAAAGAGGAAAGGAAGATATCTGCAGACTGCTTCTTCCTTTTCTAGCTCAGTGGATCACATCAGACACTGTTAGGTATCACATCAACCAGTCAAGCCTGGCATCCTACCAGGTGTCAGTACAAGACAATTGAGAGTAAGATGCTTGGAAGCACAGTAAAAATAACCTGTTTACTGATCACTTCTTCCCAAACTCTTAGCATGAGATGAGTGGCTCACAGTCATAAATGCATGCTCAGCTGTTTTTTCCCATATTCTTAGTGTTCAAAGAACTGTGAGGACAGTGATTCCCTGAGGGTAATTACATATCATGAGAGTCAGAGAAAATTTAAACTTTTTGGGTGACAATCTCATTGTACAGCCACATGCTTTTGCTTCATGAGAAACATAGCACATGTTGATTCATTCAGCTCCTTTCTACCAGTGATTATTCACCATATCTTGTTCCTATCTCTTCTTAACTGAGGACAAATACCGCTCACCAGGAGAGTGGTTAAGCACTGGAACAGGCTGCTGAGAGAGACTGCTGAGCCTCCATCCTTGGAGATATTTGAAACTCAACTGGGTATGACACTCAGCTGATGAAACACTGAAGCAGGACTGCTGTGAGCAGGAGTTGAACCAAGCAGAGATCCCTTCCTGCCAGAATCACTCTAAAACTGTAATATTTTCAGTATCTTTTCAGTTCCTACTAACTCTGCTTTTTCGTTTTTTCTTTTACCTCCAGAAGTCATGAACAGAGTCAAAGTGGAGAAAATACTACTTACATTGTGTTTCTAATATATCTTCCTCTCTTAATCTTTCTACAAAACTTTAACAACTCTTTTTTTTTCCCTTGAAACATCAATTTAAAAGCCTGAATAAACCCTCCTGAATAAACCTTACACTCTCTGTTTTCTTACTATGATTCTGTGAAATGCAGGGGCTCACAGGGGCTATTCTGGAAACCATACTGGCTGACACCCATTTGGCCATTTTCCCTGAAGTGTGTTCTATAATTCTGTCTTTAATGACTATTTCTCTGCACAACAGTAGGGCTTGTGGAAATCCTAACAGGAGGCATCAGCCTGACAACACGAATACAGCTCACTGCTCCTGGGGAGTGAAACGCAGTAGTAAGGTGAAGCTTTGCCTTTTAGAAAAGGATCAGCTGCCCTGTAGCTGCCAACTTAAGTACCTCAAGTAACTATGACTTAATAGCCTATGCCATCTTCAGCTATAAAAATATAGTAAGCTGCATTAATTTTCATCTAAGACAACATTCCTATTCCTGGATTTTCAAAGAAGACTCTGCTTTAAAAAGATAATCTACAGCATCCATAATGCATGCCAATGTACAGGTGCTACCAGTAGCAAATTACACCTCCAAGTAACATTTCCAACAGATAATGAAACAAATGTCATTAATAGGGCTCATCATCCAGCAAATCCTTCATGTCTCCAGACAGTATTTATTTACCATACTTTGTGAGGGACCAGCATACTGCCTAGTTAGGCTTCAATTATCACATCAGGTGGAGGCAAAAAAAATCCTTTCTACATGAGCTAAAACTCAAATTTCCTTTGAATCTCTGAACTGTCAACAAAGTCTTCTTTGAAAAGGCTTGCTTTACAGGGATTATAAAGTAGGTGTCATCCTTGACACTTGCATTCTATATTCATCCGTCAGGCCTGGAAGAGAAGCGCGGCAGAGTGCCGGGCAGGATGGCGCAGGGCTCAGCTGTCACGGCGCCTGCCTCCCTCGCTTGCTTTGCAGGCAGAGACGGTGCCGTAGGTGTCAAAGGTTCTCTATTTAAACTCACTGACAAGCAAAGGGAGAATACTGAGAGAATATGTTAGCAGCCACTACGAACTCATCTCTAGTAACAGGTCATCCTGACACTTATTTCTGCGTGTTGGAAACAAAAGCCTCGATCCCATCGAAATTAAAAAGACCCCAAACCACAAATATGTACGATACACCCCATCAGATTTACAAGTTCAGGATTCACTCTGGGAAAATCCAGTGTTAAGAATCCATGGAGCAAAGCTCTGCTTTCTGTCAGAATGACAAACTAGAAAGCCACATAAGGATTATGTTAATCTCTGGCTTCAAATCTCCCTCGCACAATTGCATACCACTGCTTTCTGTGTTTCGTTTAAAAGTCATGGAGTTACTAACCACTTAATGAAGCTGCATTCCTTAAATCCCTGACAGATTATGTCTAGTTGGTTGGTTTAGAAACACAAGTTTGCCATTCCGCTGCCCCCTGTCCCAGTGACAGCTTAGTCAAACCCTGGTGTGTTTGGGGCTGCATTCCCTCAAAGCAGATGATTGCACCGAAGAGCAGAACACAGGAAGATGGAAAAGTGTGGAGAGGAAGGAAGAAGCATGGTTTGCCTTTCCAAAAAAAAAAAAAAAAAAGCTACTTTCAGTGAAGCTTATCTCTTTCAGTCCCTTATTGGAAGTAAGGAAGTGAAGAATATGAAAATGCTTTGGAAGACATTTATAAGAGCCCTGGGTAATTGTCTGCATCAAAGATGACAATTTGCTGCATGGCTGTTTTCATTTGAGAGGCTTTTCTGATTCTGTGTGACCCAGTGGCCAGCTGAAACTTTGAAATGGATCAGGACAAAGTAGCCCAGAGCAGCACAGAAAAGAAGTGTGCCATTAATAGTACCCAACTTGCAGCCAGGATGAAGACTATCCCCCTTCTCTGAAGCTTGAAAAGGCATCAAGCTGAGACCTGGCACCAAGGATTGTAGTGGGCCACACGTTTCCTAGCTGGTGGCAGAGGAGGGGAAGCAGATGTGGAGTTAATGATAGTCATGCCAGCTGGCTTATAGCTGTACCAGGCAACAAAGAGAGTGCAAACGGCCCCAGATTTCATTTACCTGAGCAGAGACCCAGCTCAGTGTTCCTGGTGAACGCCTGAGCACGAGCACTGCAAGCTGTCAGCAGTGTCCTCAGGTGACCATTAGCAAACCCAGGTGCAATTCAGTGCATGAGCAACGGTCTTCCAAGCTTGAAATGATACAACTGGTAGGTGTTTAAGCAATACCCTCCTCCTCTATATTCTAAAGCTCAAGATTTGTGGTGGTTTGTGCCATGAGCAGAGCACTCAAGAAAACAAAAAGATATTTCTGCCTTTCAGAGCTCGTTTCCATGTTTGCCATTAAGTCCATACATCAGTAAATGTCATTTACCAACACAAACTCCTATTAGTGATGCTTCCAAGGAAAATGCCATTATTGCTGCTTCTTCAGCTACTGAATGCTGAAAATCAGACCACAGATTTTATTTTATTGAGTTGAAGGGATTTGCCAGTCCTGTTGATTAGTTAGATAATTCAACAGTATGTTACACAACTCAGATACTTTTTTGTCATGTGCCTGCTTAAAAGTCTGAAGGTTGTTATTAAATGAAAAAGAAGGTAATTACTAAATCAATGGTGTAACCCTTGTGATTTGCTTTTCATCTCCTCACAGACATTACGCTGGGAAAACTTAAATGAAAACCAGAATAGGCAACAGAAGGAAGTCATGTAACAAGCACTGGTAATCCACGTAGGCTATTCTCCCAATTGCCCAGTCAGAGGTTTCAGATGTCTAATGTGGTTGAAAGGTGTAATTCAAAGCTGCAAATGATATGTTTCTGAATCTGGACATGTGCAGTGCACCTTGGAAGCAGCTGTGTAGGGAGAAAAAAAAAAAAAACAGCAGTATATCTGATTTCAGCTAAATAAGCTTGCAAACTAAATTACCTATTTCCTCTCACAGCACTGGAAGATACAACACTGCAAGACTCTCAGAAACAATTCTAAATGTAATTAAATCTAATCAGGATTAGAGTTTAATGGTAATCTGGGAATATTTAATTTGCATTGGCTATCCTGCAATAGTAAAGAGAGGAATTAACGAACAGTTACCATACCTTATGGCTTCACATCTCCATCAACATTAGAGGCCAGATCTTGAAATAGAGAGCTTTCAGTACTAGAAACACAAGTGTCTTGTTCCCTGAACTTCCATGCACAATGATTATATTCTGCATTGAAAAGTTATGTTCATGTGGGACTGCCTTACAGAATCATGGTTCAGGGATAACCATAGAGGAAAACTATATATGGCTTGAGGAAGCTGAGGAAAAATGTGGAGCTGACATTTCAGTTGCCTGTAACTTCACCAGTGCAGTCACCCACCTACAAACTGTATTTAAGCCTGTACACTGGGAATAAGCACAAAAGAAGTACAGGGAGCATAAGAGAGCAGCAGCACTCCAGATGTGTCATTTCATCATCATCCAAACCCTACAAACAAGAACAATCTCAAATCTCTCTATCTTACATCCTCAGGGGATCCACTTTCATAAATTAACTCCGTACATGACAGGGGCAAGAGGAGGGGAAGAATGTGGCATAAACAATTCTTCTCCCTCAAGAGAGAAATGTCACAACAGCACACAACATAGAAGCCCATCAAATTAATGTATCTCTACCAGCACTAATTGCAGGTGCATTGTTTGAAACTGTGAAGTCTCCTTCTTAAGGCAGTGCTGCAATAACTTCTGTATCAACTGAGTGTCAAGGTGATTTTTATCAGGAGGCAGAAATTAGCAGGCATATTTTAGATTGCACTTGGAGAATCACACAGAGCTTCACAAAATTCTGGCATTAACACATATATCCACTCGTGCCCTCCCAGCAATGAAACAACAAAATGGAGAACTTCCCATCAGCTTCCCAAAAACTAATTGCTCAGCTGGCAGTGGCCATTCAGGTGCCTCCTAAATGCCAGCAATAGAGAAGGAGCTCATTTGGAATGGGATTATGGCCACAGGACATTGCACATGATTCTACTGAAGGGATAAAAGGACAAGAATGATGCAACTCTTCAGCTAAAAGAAATATGTGCAGGTGTAAGCAAAGCTCTGCAACTCCTGCATCTCCTCCAACAGCACTTTTGTTTAACACTCTTCTATATCAACTTCTGCCCTACAGAACATGGGAATGAAGTGTCAGTTAACAGTAATTTCATCCCACAAGTGCTCTTGCCCATACAACCTAATGGAGAAAGATTATTTTAAGAGCACTGAAAATGAAGGGGGGAAAAAAAGTCAAAAAGGAGAAAAGAAGAAGAACTACAAAGACATCACAGTGTTGCACACAACCAAAACATGCAAGAATGCTTTGATCACGGATTTAGTTTTAATGTTACTGTCATCATTATTTTCTATTGTACAACTGCTTTCAGTGATTACTTGGTACCTGTGATGCGTGTCAGGTGTACAGAACAACAAAGCAAGGTATAGGCAGAGGTAGTAGCTTATCTTGCAGAGACAATAAAGCCCACCTCTCAGACATTATTGAGAAGCCTGTCAACAAAGCAAATCAAGCACTGAGTGGAAACGAGGCATAATGCCTAATTCCCTCAATGGGCATATTCCTGCTTGCCAGGAGCACCTCTCTTGGGTGGGCTGACAAGGTGCAAGCTAATTTACAGACCCAGGAGGAGTCAACTGCATCCAGCTAGCACTGCTCCCACGTTAATTAAGAGGAGAGTGAAAAGTAAAGTTCACTCGGAAACGGTAGTGAGGAAAAAAAAATAACTCTTGAAGACACTGACTGTTATGAAGAGCCCACAACAAATTGAACATCAGATCTTCCTGCCAGTCAAATTACTGCTCTTTCCGGACTAAAGATGCCAGCAGTGTTCTACCAAGCACACACAAATGGTATTCATTTCCACTTTCACTCTTCTTCTTCCTATCTAGACCATTCAAAGCCACATAGTAGCACCAGGCAACAGGCTCTAAGGCTGGAGAGCAGAGAGGAGCCAACGAGCTCTCCCTCCCCCAAGCTGGCTCTACTGAGCAGGAAGGCTCCTTTGTAGGGAGGGACTCTCTGCAGGTCAGCCCTTGGTCTCCTATCAAATCTTGCAAAACAAAGCAGCTGCCTCACAGGTCCTCTGGGCACGGGGAATGTCACACAGGAGGAAACTGAGGCCCAACAAGCTGTACAAGCTTTCCAGACGCTGTAAACACTTTCTGACTGAACTCATGACATAGCACTCAGAGTATTCAGTAAGTTACCCAGAGCCCACAGAATCTATCATGATTTTACCTGTTGTTTCTGCTGTATAATAATGCCAAAGACTGCAGGAAAGAACCATTCAGCATTTCCTATCTCTCACCTTCCACCCTCCCTCAGTGCAGGACAAAGTATTTTCAAAATAACAACTTTTTTTTTTTTGTTGTTCCCTGCTTAACAAACATTTAATTAAGTTTGTAATACAATTCACAGACACGGAGCAACTCTCAACAACCTCTGCAGTTACCACCTTGGTTCAATTAATGTTTAATAGGACAAAGAAGGTAAAGAAGGATGAAAGTTAACTGAAGCTCCATGCACGTTTTCAGAGCAGAATCATTGTAAATAATCTTTAAAATGCTACTGTTATCTCACCTCAACATTAAATAAAGAATCACTGCAAACACTGCCTTTTTCTTGGAAATGTATTTATTTACTCTAGTTAAGCTTAAAGAAAGACTGATTTTCTTGCTCTCACCCCTTACCATAAGTGATCAAAGGTGCTTGTCATGCTTCCCCATCTACTTAGAACAGCTGAGTGTCCCTCAGCAGTCTGCTTCTTCCAGATCACTTATGTATGCTGGAGACATGACTCCTTCCAAAAAATAATCACTGCTTGGTAAAAATCAAGCCTTTCACTGACCCCTTCTCCAGATTGTGACTTCTCAGAGCACACAATCTTATTTTGATCCTGTTTTCCTTGAGAGGGGCATGCTGTTTTTCAATCTCAGACCGATTTATCCCTTTCAGATCATGCCTCTATGATACCAAACAGTTTTAATAGTAAAGCAAATAAACCCACTCATTTAGTAACACATAAACTTTGGGTACAGTATTAGGAATAGCACAGTTAGGAAAAAAAAAAAAAAAAAAGAAGTTAAATTTGTTTGACCTGTCAGATGATAATGTACACTACTGAAACATCACCAAAGACTCTTTACAAGATCAAGCAGTTTGCTGCTTAAAACTATTATTGACTTTGCAGCCCTTTAACCTTTCAGCTACCTTCCACTCTTCAGCTCTTCCACTCGAGCTGTTTCCCTTTCACGACACCACTCACAGACTCATGGAAGGATCAGCCTATGGATCATGTATAGATCTGTACAGTTAAGAGGAGGCCTCAGCAAACAGTCACAATGAAAGATGAGACTTTTTAGATCTCATTCTACGTTTGATTGCAAAGCACCTACCTGAACATGTCTCCTAAGCCTTTCAGCATTCCTTTCTTTGCCTTAATTTTATCCTTCTCTTTATCTCGATCTTTCTTCTTCTCCTTTCCAGGCTTTTTTCTGTCACCTTTATCTTGGCTTCCATTCATCTGTCTCTCCAGTGAGTGGGATGGCTGGTCACTTGCTGTGGACACAGATTCTCTCCCAGATCTTGAACTCTCTTCTGTGTCTTCCTCCACTGAAAGCACATGTTAAGAAACATCAGTAGGGTAAGAACAATCAACAAGGGCAGGCTATTTGGGATACTGAGTAAAGTATTTTGAAACAGGACATATGCACAACTACAAAATACTTTAAAAAACCAAACCAAACAGTATCTGCTCATGTTGGAAGTTTTCTGGAATGTCATTTGTACTGTTAAACTCCTAAAGCAAGGAATTCACCTTTGCAGAGCACTCTGCAAGACACAATTCAGGCTTTGTGGGTACTCTGAATAATTTATGGATTAACAAAGAGGATTAGCAAAGTGATGTTAATTGGTCTGTTTTGTTCCAGTATCTAAATCAGTTGAGGAGAGCTTTAGAAATGTCTGCAAGGAGAAACAACAGCAGTGCAGTATGCCCTGTCAGTAAATTCTCAGCAATACTCATAAAAGCCACTAAGGACTCTCAACCCTCAATGCAAGTCTCAACAGAGTATATTTTCTGCTGCAGGTTAACACAGTGCTTTTGTCACAGCACTTCATTTCCTGGAGCAGTTTAAAACACATGCACCAGGATTTCTATTCTTAGTTTTATCTTTGGTTGAGATGAGGCAGACTGGAAGGTTTGGGTGGGGAGATTCCATCCAATGCCACAAGGAAAATCCTCTAAGGACAAGTAACATGTTCCTTCTCAGTGTCTAATCCAAGACCAAGGCTTGGAGAATCCTAAAGTATACTCAAGGTTAGAGCAGATGTACTTCAGAGGGTTTGAAGAAAAATGACCAAAGGAAACAATCCATTCAAAATCTGAAAGCTCCTCCAGTAACCTAGTCAGAAAAAAATTAAACACTTCAAGCTCATGGGTCAGAATACTGCAACCATTCTGACTTAACTTTAAAGCCAAGTCCAACAACTACACTGCCTGGCTGATGAAGCTCTGACCTTGCAGGAGCTCTAACATCTTACATCATCCCACTTTAAGTAGGGCTAAACCACATCCCAGCTCTGCAGCAGACAGCACAAAGCAGCAGTTAGGATCACAGATGCATACACCGAGCTGTCTCCTACAGCTCTAATGACTGCAAAGGCTTAAAACAACTTTTGGCAGGAGTTGTTGAAAAATCCCATTTTACTCTATATATACACAGTTTATGGAAAAGAAATTGTTTGTTGTCAGTAAGATCTGGAAATGGTCATGGGTTTTAGAAGAAAATAATAATAATTTTATACTTTAGCAAATGTTTTCTACTTATTATTCCTGCTAATACTGTTTCAAGACCTTAGCAATTCTTCCACAGCCAAGAGAAGTGTGTAATTCTTTAGAAATGTCTCATACATAAACTTGCTTTTCTTACTCATAATTCATATTCACCTTACAAGGAATTCATTGAACCTGAAAAGTCTACAAACACTGACTGAAAGCCCTTCACTATCACCTCTTCTCCCTCTCCCAGATACTTGCCTTGAAAACACTGTTTACTCATTAACATACACAAACCTGTCCAATACACTTAGTACTTATTAAGCATCTCAAGACTTCCATAAATATTCTCCAACCCTGGAAGCTCACATAAACAGATTTCAAGCAAAACAGAGCATGGCAGAACAATCTCCACATCAATAAGTGTTTTTGAATCTACACTTTTACCATTTCATATAATCACAGAACTATACAATGGCTTAGCTTGGAAGGGACCTCAGAGCCCATCTACTCCAACCTCCTCACTATGGGCAGGGACAACTCTCAACCAGACTCAGCTGCTCAAGGCCTCATCTAACCTGGCCTTTGATACCCTCAGGGAGGAGGCAGCCACAGTCTCCCTGAGCAGCCTGTTCCAGAGTGTCACCAGCCTTGTGAGTGTGCCTCACAGCCCTGCAGTGTGAGTGCAGCCCAGACAGCAACTGTGTGCTGGGCTGCAGCAAGAGCAGTGTGGGCAGCAGGGCAAGGGAGGGGATTCTGCCCCTTTGCTCTGCTCTTCTCAGACCCCACCTACAGTCCTGTGTGCAGTTCTGGAGCCCCCAGCACAGGAAGGACATGGAACTGTTGGAGCAGTTGCAGAGGAGGCCACGAAGGTGCTCAGAGGGCTGCAGCAGCTCTGCTATGAGGACAGGCTGAGAGAGTTGGGGCTCTGCAGCCTGGAGAAGAGAAGGCTTTGAGGAGACCTTATCGTGGCCTTCCAGTATCTGAAGAGGCCTACAGGAAGGCTGGGGAGGGACTATTGACAAGGTCTTGCAATGACAGGACAAGGGGCAATGGGTTTGAACTGGCAGAGGGGAGATTGAAACTGGATGTTTTGAGGAAGTTCTTTACAGTGAGGATGGTGAGACACTGGCACAGGTTGCCCAGGGAGGTTGTGGCTGCTCCCTCCCTGGAGGTGTTCAAGGCCAGGTTGGACGAGGCCTTGAGTGACCTGTACTAGTGGGAGGTGTACTATAGCAGGGGCATGGAATTGGATGATCTTTGAGGTCCCCTCCAACCTTACCATTCTATTCTACTCTGTTCTTGTACTGAAGATCTTCTTCCTCAGATCCAGTCTAAACCTCCCTTAGCTTCAAAGCATTCTCTCTTGTCCTGTCACTAGAAACCCTCTTGAAAAGTCCCTCTCCAGCCCTCCTACAGGATCCCCTCATGTACTGGAAGACAGGAGCCCCAGGAGCCTTTTCTTCTCCAGGTTGAGCACCCCCAGCTCCACAGAAGAGGTGTTCCAGCCCTCGGATCATTTTTGTTGCTGCTTCTGGACTCACTCCAGCATCTCTGTGTCCTTCTTACACTGCGGACACCAGAACTGGATGCAGTATTGGAGGTGAGGTCTCAGCAGAGCAGAGTCAAGGGGCAGAATCCCCTCTCTTGCCCTGCTGACCACACTCCATTTGATGCAGCCCAGCACATCATTTGCCTTTTGGGCTGCATGAGCGCACTGACAGCTCAGGGTGAGCTTCTCATCAACCCACTCTGCACTCAGCCTGGATTTGTGCCTGGGATTGGCCTGATCCGGATGCAGGACCTCGCATTTTGACTTGCTGAACTTCATGCAGTTTGCAGTGCATGAGGTCTCATGTTAACTTTCATGTTAACTTGTCCTCAGGAGTTCTCAGAGTTAAGCAGATTATCCAGATTTCCAATTGGAGGCACAGTTCTAATATTCACATCATTTAATTTTAGAAAATTAATAGGCCTGTCCTATACATGCCTCTGTACTAGCTGTACTGGTTTGTGGTTTGGTTTTTTTTTTTTTGGTCACAGTGTTTCTTAATCAGTGTCTGGGATGATATTTAGTTATTATTAAAAGAGTAGAGGAAAACCACTTTGGAATAGAGATGCTAATTTTTTGCATGTTAATTTATAGCTACAATCTGTTCCAGTTGAAACCAACCAGACATTTAAAGATTGTACTTGCAAACAAATATAATTAGTAAAAATAAAAAAAAAAATAGGCATAAAGGCATTGAATTTCTGACAAATTTTTAAGTCAAATGTTTACTTGGTAATTTATTGCTAGAATTCTACGAATTAATCAGTTGTTCATATTCATATAACAATACATTAAATTAATCCTAAGTATCATGTGTACTGTGCTGAGCTCCTGAGCAACTTGTCATCACAATGCTTCCTTTTATTTTGCATATTCTGTGGAGATAATGTGGCCTCCTTGCCACACTTGTACTGCAATAAATATTTGTCTAGCATACACAGTTTGCTTGCAATTAACTCCATAGCTCAGAATGAGCCCTGTAAACTAGGATGTCTGTTCTGGAATAAACACTGGTGTCTCTGCTGCAGTAAACAGATTTCCAGTTTACTTACAAGCACTCAATATGAAGAAACTTGTTTCACTTTTATGCAGGATAGTCATCCTGCAATTAACATATACCTAATTACTGGTGTTTAGAACAAATGCAAATGCTGCTCAATTAAAATTCAAGCCCAGGCTACAAATGAAAACTTCTAATTTTTGTTAAGTTGCGGTAACGACATTAAGGTTACTGCAAAACACAGAGTGTGTTTGTTTTGGTGCTGTCATTTCCTTCCTTTCCTGCAACCCCCTGCCTCCTCCATTCAGCATGCTGAAGCCAAAAAGTAAAAATTAAATTGGAGCATACTTTAAACATCAATTAAACCTGAAAACCAGTGTCATTTTCATGAACCACACTGTACACTACAGAGAACTACATAAACAGGTATTATGAAGCTATTCTCCTAATTAGGCCATAAAATGGAAAAGATGCACATGAGGAATCAAAGCTCCTTAATGCAAAGCTGTTTTGCCAATGAGCTTCCAGGCCTCTTATTGTGATATTTAATACAGCCCTGGATTCCAGCAATTAAGATTCAGCAAAAGATTAGAAAGCTTTGTCGATTTCTCCCAGTCCAAAACGCCTTGTTCTTGTTCAAGACATTAAAGATAACATTTTGCTTCCAGTCAGCTATTTCAAGTATGAAGGAGGAAAAAAAAGAAAATAAAGAAAATAAAAAAATCAGGAAAAATGACCTGGAGGAGGTTCTTCTCCCCATCCACCATGCCCTAGTGAGACCTCATCTGGAATACTGCATCCAGTTCTGGGCTCCCCAGTTCAAAAGAGGGATCTACTGGATGGAGTCCAACAGTGGGCTACAAGGATGCTAAAGGGACTGGAGCACTGCCTGGTAAGGAAAGGCTGATAGCCCTGCAGCTAGTTAGCCTGGGGAGGAGAAGGCTGACAGGGGATCTGATCAGTGTCTATAAATATCTGAGGGCAGGGGGTCAGGAAGGAAGGCGCAGGGACAGCCTCTGCTCACTTGTGCCCTGGGATAGGACAAAGGGCAAGGGACAGAAGCTGCAGCACAAGAAGTTCCACCTCAACATGAGGAAGAACTTCTTTAGTGTTAAGGGTCACAGATCACTGGAACAGCCTCCCCAGAGAATTTGTGGAGTCTCCTTCCCTGGAGATTTCCCAGCCCTGTCTGGATGTGTTCCTGTGTGACCTGTGCTAGATTGTATGGTCCTGCTCTGTCAGGGGGGTTGGACTGGATGATCCCAGAGGTCCCTTCCAACCCCTAACATCCTGTGATCCTATGACCTGTAAAAGCTGAACTCCCACATCTTCCCACAAATGTTACCTTCTTTCCAGCTATTTAAACTTCCACAGATCTTCTCAAAGCCTTTTTAAGATGTTACCCCAGAACTAGCAGCTGCTATCCGATTTTCATCCTACATTTAGTAATTCAATCGCAGGTTGTTCCACGAACAGCAAGTACATTCCAAAGAGAGTCAGCCCCTTGGCCACACATGCTACCTGTCTAAGGGGTGATGACATGGTAAGAATTCCTCTGTATAATTTTCTGCAGTGCTATTATTTGCTACTCCAAAGAAGGTCAGTTATCTGGAAGAAAGAAGCATTCCTGAAGGAGAAAAAAAATTCAAGGAAGACAAATGGATCCAATAGCAAGGGCATCAGCAAAGTGACCATCAACATGTTTGCCTGGGTTTTATAATGAGAGAAAGCAACATTTTAATTCCAAACAATTATAGAATAATTAAATACAATTAAAAAAAAATTAAAAAAAAAAAGGAGGCAGTGTCATTATGGCAGCAGAGAGGCACCAGTTACATCGGGACCTCCTCTGGACCTGCTCCAACAGTTCCATGTCCTTCCTGTGCTAGGGTAGAAGAATGTGCAGTTCTTCACACACAGCTTGGTCGCACTTTGCTCAGCCCTTCCTTACCATGAGAGATTTGAGAACAACCTCACTCTTGCTCTCTCTCATGACACCAAGATGGCTCCTGGTCCACCAGTACGAGATGACTTCATCCACAGAGGGAGATGGGGACAAAGACTTGCCCCATGGCATTTCCACTTCAGTCAGAGGGCTTCGCCTGGTTTCCACTACTTCCACTACTTGTATGCAAAGCATACAAAAGCCACCAAACACTTCCTTTCCACTCTCTATGCAGTAATCTCATAAACCTATGCTCACCCAGAAAGCATTAAATGACAACAGTTTTGCTATCTTATTTATCAAATGAAGTTACACTGTCTGTAACTTCTGGGTAAGCCTTGGATACCTGATACCTCAAAGCAGGAAATTATTATCAGTGGACTCACATCGAACAAAGCCCTTTAGAAACTCTTGCTCTTCTGTCCCAAAAGACCACAGGCATGCAGATTGGGAGAATGAGAAGGACCATTACATGTTTTTTTTTATACCTCCTCTTCTACTAGCCAGAAAGAGATTGACAGCCAGCAGCACCAGATCAGCATTTAGCCTCACTGCTGCGTGAAATTGCTAGGTGTCGGAAAAGCAAAGCAGAATTCATTCCATCCATAACCACCTTTGAGAAAAGTGACTGGCAAAAGGGCCTCCCTTTTAGCCTCACAGCACTTTTGGAAAGAGGCAGATTTAAAATAAACCAAGAAAAACAAAGAGTTTAAAAAAAAAAAAAAGAAAAGAAAGGAGTGATTGCACAAGTAGCTTGTAAAAGAACATTAGGGAACAGTGCTTATGAAACAGATTTTCTGAAACTACAAAGCAGAGAATGAAAAAGCTCTTTTCAAGCCCTTTTGGTTAGCATTCAGGCTAAATATTTTACTACTTCAGCTTTCCCACCATCATCTTCATTCATTAAACTTCGAGCGAGCTACAGGCTGATAAAAAGCATTTTGGTGGTGTGTGACAGGTTGAAAGTAGCACAACACAAAGGTTAAAAATTCAGTGATTCTAATGCAACCTCTGATTGAGGTAATTTACCATTCATACTATTTTCATTCAATACCAGTTGTCATTTTCCCAGCCCATTCTTACACAGTTCAATAATGATAAGGTTAGCTTTGAAGTGATTCTTTTATGTTAATGACATTCCCCACATGTTGGGTCATACTTCGGGTTAAAGAACTGAAAATGTAAATGAATGCCCATTAGGGTGGGTAATAGCTGATCATTAACTTTATATTTTATTAGATCTGCCAGACTTACTCTAATTAAAGGACAGTGATTTCTTTTTCTTTCTCCCAGACACTACAGTTGTACTCTTTCAAACTTAGATACACATATTTTTTGTAGGAGAAATTCAGCGGGTTTTGTCTTTCTGCATAATTATTTTTTTCTAATTTAAATTAGTAAATTAATTAGCTGTCTTACAGAAAAATTTCAGACTAATTTAAGTAAACACACTTACAATAATCTTATTTACTTATTTTAGACAGGAAGGCAGCTTCAGGGTTGCAATTTGTTAATGCATATGAAAGGAAGAAGCCTGGGGAAAAAAGGATGAATCCAGTTCTATTCTTTTAAAATCCTAAAATTATCTTCTGCTACTTTTAATCACTTTCTAAAGGAGTTAACCTATGTTGTTAATATTCTTTATGTATAGTAATAGTTTACTTACAAGTTTCCATGCCTTCATCATCATCATCTGCTACAGGTTTATCATATGATTTGTCTATGGCAGCTCTGAAGCTTTCATTGCAGCCTCGTCCTCGGATAATTCGCGGGCGCGGGCGGTGGAAGGGAATATCACCATTCAGAGTCACCTCAGCAACTGCTGTCTGCAGGCTCTCTAATGAGCTGGATTTCTTCAGACCTAATGAAGGCCCCACATCTCTGGTTGGGGAACCTTGGTGATTTAAGGAGGAGGGGGGGAAAAAAGTAATTAGAATTGGTATTGAGAACTGCATGCTTGATTATGCATATCCATCGTGAAAGTCTTTGGGGACACACTTAACATTATTCACATCATCTCTCAATGATCTGTAGGGAATTCTCTGCAGATTTGTTGGTCTCAGAAGTGAATGAGTATGTCAAGACACAGTCAACGAAACTGACAGTGTTAGCAATGTCTGGCTTTTCAAACCACTGAAGAGAGACAAACACCAATTACTATTATTTTAAACCATTTGAATAATAATCACGGGGCTTAAAAACACAGCTAAAACAAAAAAGTCAGCAATACATATCCACTGGCATCAGACACAACTATTAATCATTTTTGTTCTGAGCAGAAAATGTCATCTGTACTACTACAACTGAGGAGCAGAGGACAGATTCTGGACACCTATCACATTGTGTTTAGAGTAATAGCCTTGCAAAGCTGCTTGACTTCTGGCTTCGAGGCACCTAGCTACTTGCTTTTAATTGAGTTTTAAACACTAGCATCAAATGGCTAACAATTTCAAAACTAAATGCTTCTGAAAAGTATCAGCTGACTTGCTGGGATTTTGAGAAGCTCTTTAAAAACATCTGCAGAAAGGGCCCAATTAGGCATTACCAGTTATCCAGCTGGAAAGGAAACATTCCTGGCACTCACCAGGTTCGTGTTTGGGCAGCACTACAACTGGGGCTGGGGCAGCTCCTATCACTGCAGCATGTCCAGAAGTGTGCCAAGAAAGCACCAAGACAGTATTCAGCAAAAGCCTTTCCCCAGTTGGACTCTTCTTCTCAGGTTTGTGGACTAAATGCCTAGCCTCTGTTTTTAGATACACATGCTCACAGTGCTGAGGCTTACACAATCAGATCACACTATAGTTAAAACTGGGAGGACTAATTGCGGGGAAAAGACATCACTGCAGTCATTGGAAGTGATTTTATTCAAAAGTGTAGTAGAGCCTTGGGCAGATTTTCCACAGGATTTGGGCCTACAGTGCAATATGAGCTGGGACATCCTCATAGCTACACTTCTTGAAGTTATGAGACCAAAGCCTTCACCTAGAACACAGAAAATTCACTTTTTCTCTACCTAAAGGGAGCAGAAGAGTGTCATGGCACTGCAGCAATCCTACACAGTGGGTTCTTGCTCTCTTGGTGTCAGTATTCTCATATGACAGAGGCACAGAAGGGTAGATTTCAGAGCCAGCCAGCACTGAGAGACAGAGCCAAGAACAGAACCCCCATGAATACCAAACCAGTACGGTCTGGCGTAAATAATGCCATAAAGGGAAACCTTCTCCAAGTATTTACTGTAGAATAACCTACAGCTCTGGAGCTGGTCCCTATTCTGCCAGATATCAGGAGGGAGAGGAGAGTTACTGTTCTTCAACAAATGTATGTGTGCATTGCTAAAATCAGCTTTTTTCACTGCTTGGTATTGGGTGAGGAGGAAAGGAGGTGCTGGACCTACAGCAGGGATGCAGACTAGCAGCATGGCAGGTGTTCTCCATGCCATTTGTTAACAGGGTATGAGAGGGAACAAGGCAGCAAACACTTTGATTTTCTACTCAGCTATTAGAAAATCTGAGCAATTATATTAAACTGAAATATCCCTCAGATCAAATAAATTCAAACAGCTGTCAGGTCAAAGTATCCCCTTCAGCTGCCCTACTGATAAAATGAACTTGTAAATAGAAACAAGACAAAAATCCTCTTTACTCAACTCCTTCAGTTCGGTTTCCCCAGAAGTCTGGAGTCCTGCTGCTTGGACCCTCCATCAGAAATTAACATACCCCAGCAAATGTGAAATTCTATCTGGATGAACTCACATCGCTTAGAAGCAGCCACCCTCTCACTCACACCTCATGGTTGTTGGAGGGTTGTGAGGATGGAGCGGGGTACAATGCAGCTGCTGGGGGGAACAAGAGCAGCCAGCTGGGAGAAGTGAGATTTGATGGCTTCCCAACTGTGCAAACAAGCTTCAGTCCAGCTTCACCGCATTCTGAACGTGGGCTGAAGTCCAAGACAAGTATTTCTACATAATACTGTCTTTATGAAGTAAAAGAACTTCAATTCAGACAGTGCCCTGTAAAGCTGTCCACTTTCTAGCATAAGCCAAAATCTGCTATTCCTCCACTAGTGCCTCCAGTAGGCAAGAAATGAGATTTGGGAGTTTTACTTTTCAGGATTGCATTTTGTTAAAAATAGTCCACAAGATGGGGGGAGAAAAAAGAAAAGGAAGGAAAAAGAGGAAATGGGATGATCCCATCTAAACCAGCTGTCTGACAGATTCAATTTCATATACAAAAGGAAAGGGTATCCTCTTACATGGCAACTTACTGTAAACTTCCTTATTCCAGAGTCTGCTTTTGCAACTTTCCACATGAAATACTCATAAATCTTTTCTTAATTACTGAGTGGATCTTTTTATAAACAGTGATTATAAATGGGAACATAAATGCCTTCTTTATGTTAGCAAAGGACATGGAAAAAAAAAATAATCCATTTCCTGCCACCCAATATGGATCTTTGTGAGAAGTGTATTTATGTAACTTGTTCAATCCCAAAGGGAAAGCTGGATGGGGTATGACCTAACGTTCCTTGAGTACTGTAAAACTAATAATGGATTACAGAAGTGATAGGAATACTTATTGAGCTTGGGTGGCCATGAACACCAAAGTGAACAGGTTGCAGAATTGAGGAGAGGGAGATGTTCTTTTGCAAGCAATTTAAGGACTGTGATCATAAAGCTATGTACATTTTAGCACCTTCACTGTCTTCTATGGTCGCTTTGTATCAAGTCTACTATTTTCAAAATATATAGTTAAGGCCTCCCTGGAAATTGAGTGAGTTCAGAATTTATTACTAGAATTCACCAGGCAGAAAGTGAGTTGTTTACCCATAATCTGGTGAGAAACAGCAAACTTTCTTTAAAATTGACTCTGTTTAAAATTTATGAGTCGCATCAAAACCTTGTTTTCTAAATACAAAAATGTCAGCATTTTCTCTCAGCCTTTACAGCACTGGTGGTAATGATCAGAAATGTTATCTGCTCAGGATGAGTTCTACTTCTATTCTGACACCAGAATTTAAAGTAGGAAAAAAGAAGGGAAAATGACACATCTACCTACAGCATCTGTATATGACTGAAGGATGAAAGGGATTCTTTTATCGGCTTTTAAATTTGAAGTTTATTGAAATTTTCCTTTCCAACAATCTCCTTAACAAATATCCTTTGAGGGAGCCTCATGCCCCTGTTGCACAGCAGTCCTCCTACCACCACCTGTGGAACCCCAGCCGTATGGTTCCACTCTACAGGCCACCAGCCCCTACCCAGCTCTCACAGGCTTTGCGACATGCTCAGACTGATGCCACCAAGCACGGCCCCAGCACACCATGCATGCATCACCTGCATCACCACTGCCTATGGCCCCAGCTTGCCAGCCCTTGGCCACAGCAGCCAAGCTTGGCCCATCCAGGTCATGCAGTCAGCCCCTGCTCACGTACGAGTGTCTCGGCAGTGTGGGAGTCTACTCAGACACGGCACAGGCAGCCCTCACCACAAAACCTGACAGCAAGTACAGACCCAAGGAGACATTTAACACATGGAGATCATGTGAAGCCTTCATGTTGCTCCCTGCTCCCAGCTCTTTGTTTCTCCCTTGTTCTGACACTGTTTAACAACTCATTGTGCCTCCACTTCTCTAAAATTTCCTATTTCTACAATGCCACAAATCCTTTTAGGTGACTTGCAAACGTAAGAAGAATGAAGTCAAAGGATATAGGATGATTCCTCCAGCCACCAATTTTAAGGGCTCTTAAAGAAATTTGTTATCAGCACTTTCTTTTATATGGTTTTAAATGACAATTTTGGTGTCTTCCTGAAATGTTATTAACTCCCAGGTTTAAAGGCTGCCAAAAACTTCCTTCAGTTTGATTAAACCAGTTTTGCACAGGCATTAAGTCTACTTTCTAAACACTTTCTTACAGGAGATCGGCACTGGGCCTATTTATTTACTGACATCTGTTCCATTAGATTTTTTTATACATTCTTCTATTTCTAGTTCAATTGATTCATACACTGAAAGAGTAATACTTCAGCCAACGAGAACAGGGAAGGAATAGAGCAAGCAACTGCATCAAAAATACTTTAGTCTGGGTTTATTTTAATGAAAATGTTTTTAAAAAAATAAAACCAGAAAAAGCTGTGTAAAAAGAAATAAACTATTTGAATAAATATTGATTTTTTTTTTTCCTCCCCTTTCTTTTTCATTTCCACAATGTGTACATTGAAAAATAACCACTGAGAACTAGAGTGTGCCTGGACCTCAATGAATGAGCCATGCTCAATTGCTACTGACTATACTTCTAACCTCTAGGATGAACTGTAAACACTGTGAGGATTAGTCACTTCAAGTGAACTATAGAAAGAAAAATAATTAAAAATCTATTATAGTAACTAGGGCTGCTGAGTTGTACACTCTTTCTTTTCAGCCAATACTATTAAGTCCAACTTTGACTGTAACAGAGTTTGTTTTTACGTTCTGTTAAGTAAATACACCTTGAAGTTTTCTGGCTTCTAGAGTTCATTAAAACATAGTTTGCCACACATTTGAAGCATTTTTTTGTTTTTCTCTTTAGAACCAGATGATTTTAAGCCAAACTACAGTAAGTGGTTTGTTTAACAGGCATATCCATCTTCAGTAAGGGGAAAAATCCAGGGTTTATATACAAAACCTGGTTAAAAGCAAGCAAGATAAATAAAATAAAAGTACAGTAAAACGTGGATTTGCCTTTTTTTTTTCCAGCCACCGAGCTTGCTGTGCATAAAATATGAAGCTGCTCAGTCCAGATGGTTACAGTCATGCTCTTTCACCCAAGTTGTCTGACTTGTCTCTTTTTTTGGAATTTAATCCAGGTGTTACAGACAGACAAAGCTACACTCGATTAACACCACCCTCCAGCGAGGCTGCACTTCTAAAACCTCAGCATCACATTTTACTGAAACACGTAGGGGGTTCACACCATTCTAACTGCATCCCTTCAAACAAGGCAGGCTAATAAGAAAATGAAAAATCATTTACAATCATTCTGAGTTTGATCTGTAGCTCCTTCTCACGTGAATAATGCTCAGGGCTGAAGGCAGTTCCTAAGCGCTGATTATTACCACAGCCATTAGCACAATTCATACATTCACACTGATGGCTTTCACCTTGCAAAGAATTAATACATTTTAATTTTGTGTACTCGTTTTCAATTTATTAATCTGCAAGTCTGTGGCCATATTCTGCAACATTTTAAGAGCTGTAAAGTTCTATTTGTTTAAATAAAACTTGCAGTTTTATCGCTTCTCTCCAGCTTTTCAGCATCCCTACTCGTGTTGTAAAGTGTGGTTAAAGGGAGCTGCAGCTCTGAATTATTGAAAATTCTGCATGGAATGCTCCACTCCCCAAACTAGGCTAAAATAAATAGAAATTCCTGTGTTAAAAAAGTGAATTGTTCCTAATTACAGCTAAGTAATGCTACGGTGTCCTCTGGATCTAGCCTAATTAAAATACCATTCCAAAGGTCAAAAGCTAACTTATCTTAATAAATCATAAAGGTTCATAATTGCAGTTGCTGCATTATTTTAATTACTACTAAAAATATGCTTTGAAAACTACTTCTCATTATTGTGTGAAATGTTATAGTCAATGGTATGTGGAAAAGACTCTCTTTAGGTATTCTTTTGTTCTGTTACAATGCTTGGGTTTCAGCTCCAAAGGCAAATCAACCTGCATAAATAATCTTCCAACTCAACTCACAACATGCAACTGATGACCACTCAAGGCAAAGCTAGCAGTTTTCTAATTAAAATAATTACTTTCAAGCACTGTGATGTCACTGTAACAGCCAAACATCTGACTCTTCTCTTTGTGTAGTCGAGTTTGCAGATAGGAGATTTTTCCCACATTTGTTTGAAAGGACAAAAAAAAAAAAAAAATTTCCAAACACCTGTGACTATTTGTGAGTTCAAAGTGCAGAAAGAGGTGCCCACCCACAGTGGCAGGTGTGACCTGGATGAATATTCTATCCCAGCTCTTCAGCTCTATAGAGAATTTCCTTGTTCCGTACGGCTTGATTATTCACAACAATAGAAAGCAGTCATGCAAGTACTGGAATATTCATGTTTTCATGCAATTTGACTGGCAGTTCTGTAATTGTGGTAAGTTGCTTTGACCAAGGTTTCTATAGCAACAGCCTTACTATCAATTCTTACCTGTTTTCTGGTCATCCATTGTACTGAGCTTAGTCTCGTCAGCTACTGTTAAAAGGTAAATGTATAATGGTTAGCCCAGTTAGTGTCCATGCCCCACATGCATCAAACATTCCTTCTGCTATGCCCTTTTGGGTTGGTTTGGTTGGTTTTTTTTTTAAGTTAGGGGACCTCAGCAATGTCATACTTCATGCAAATAAACTGCAACAGTAAGCAAACATTCTAGGTAGAAAAGGCAGCAAACTAGTAAACCTTCATGCAGTGTCAGTCATGTTCACATCACAGGCAGGTACAATAGGTTATTTACACGTTAGCACATCACAACTAGTCAAGACAAGTCAATACCACCAACCTTAATGACCCCTGAGGACGTTGGTGAATTAGGGACTGCAGTTAAGATACTCAAAATTCTTGTAAAGGAGCAAATTGTATTGCATTTTATTGTTCTGAGTAGGGAATTGAAACAATCAGACCTCACTGTTTAAGGTTACTGGAGTCTGCACTTCAGAATCTCAATTCAGTGGCAGAAGAATAGATGGGCTTGTTAGCAATTACTTATTCTCAGTTGTTTTACCAGTTAAAATGATTACAGTTGACTGCCTGTCTTAGTCACTGCTACTTTGTAGGGCTTCTGATACAAGTATTAAAACCTGGGTCTCAAACAGATGTCAGGCTAGCCCCATTTTCTAATTCTGAAGGAACTCTCCAAAAATAATACTTGCATCTACAATATCTTAAATCAAAATCCATCTACAAAATGAAAGATTTTTAAGGCTAATTGCATTATAATCATGAACTGAGAATAATTCTGTCTACCCAGAACCACAGTGTGGTACAGTCTTACGCAGTTAACCTACACCGAGTGGCACATGCCAAAAAAAAAAAAAATTTTGGGTTCACTGTTAATGTTTATGCATAACCATCCATCCAGAGGGCTACCATATTGAAATGCATGGACATTTACAAGTGGTACACACAACACCCAGGCCACTTGGCCATCCATGTGAAGAACACTTTTACTTCCCCTTGGCAGACATTAGGTGCAGCGGTACTGCACGCACACAACGCGTTCGGAATGACAGAATCTGTGTACTTACAACATGAAAATCAGGTGCAAAGGAAAACAAGGGAAAAAAAATATCACTCACTACCTAGATCCATGCTTTTGGATTTTCGTGTTTTAACAAAGTCCAACTGACTGGCATCTGAAAACTGCTTTGTACGCTTTTCTGACATGCTCTGGCGTCCAAAACCCTCGCGCTGGAAGGCAAGCACTGGATCAACATCTGGACTAAGAGTGCTGTAGGGAGGGAAAAAAACCATGGGAACATTTATCAAGATCAGGCAACCTTTGGCTCTGCAGAGAAAAGCATTTATTCAGCACTTGACTTCTACCAACGACAAGGTGCATTTTCAAACAAACCACTGCAACGACTCGGCTGTTGCACACACGATGGATTTCTCTACTGCACTGAGCATTTCTACTGCAAAAGTGTCAGGAATTTCACTTCCAAGCTTTAAGGAAGGATACACCTATCTGGAGCACTATGCAAGTGCTATCAGAATGGACAGCCCCAACACGGTGACCATTTGAGGGAGAATAAAATGGTTCCTTTTTCTTCATGAGACAAAAAAAATCCATTCTGCTGATAGCAAATGATCAGATTTTTCTTCGTGACAAAAAGCTTAAATTTGTCATAGAATCATAGAGTGGGTAAGGTTGGAAGGCACCTCAAAGATCATCCAGTTCCAACCCCCTGCCATAGGCAGGGACACCTCCCACTAGCACAGGTCACTCAAGGCCTCATCCAATCTGGCCTTGAACACCTCCAGGGAGGGAGCAGCCACAACCTCCCTGGGCAACCTGTGCCAGTGTCTCACCACCCTCACTGCAAACAACTTCCTCCTAACATCCACTTTCAATCTCCCCTCTGCCAGGTCAAACCCATTGCCCCTTGTCCTGGCATTGCAAGACCTTGTCAATAGTCCCTCCCCAGCCTTCCTGTAGCCCCCTTCAGATCCTGGAAGGCTACTCTAAGGTCTCCTGGAAGCCTTCTCTTCTCCAGGCTGCAGAGCCCCAACTCTCTCAGCCTGTCCTCACAGCAGAGCTGCTGCAGCCCTCTCAGCATCTTGGTGGCCTCCTCTGGACCCGCTCCAACACTTCCATGTCCTTCCTGTGCTGGGGGCTCCAGAACTGCACACAGGACTGCAGGTGGGGTCTGAGGAGAGCAGAGCAAAGGGGCAGAATCCCCTCCCTTGCCCTGCTGCCCACACTGCTCTTGCTGCAGTCCAGGACTTGGCTGCTGTCTGGGCTGCACTCACACTGCAGGCTCATGTTGAGCTTTTCATCAACCCAGACCTGTCCTCCCTAAAGCCCAAGGAACTTCAAACTTTTTCTTGAAGGCTTTGCATTTAAATTTCTCTCCATATGTGAAACTGTTCATGTTCCCCAGCATCTCCTAGTTTGAACCTTGCTATAACAGAGAAGTGTGATTTTACTCACTGCTTCCCTACAGAGCAAGCATTCACTACAATGCTTCCACCACTAAATCAGAAACAGGTTAACTGGACTAAATTTCAGTCTTGTCTACAAGTTTTTTTGCTTGACCTCAGGTTGAGTGAGCCAGGTCCTCCATGAGTAGTGTTCCAGCATGCTTCAGCAGAAGTGTGCTGATGATATTGTCAAACGTTGGCAGAATCCTGATTGCAAGAGGTGGTGCACAAGCTAAACTCTAAGCTTGCAGTATCTCACCGTGGCCACAATGCACGTTAAACATAATAACAAAAGCATAAATTAAAATCTAAGATTGCTTACTGCTAATAAACACTGGGAAAGGAAATTCAGAAGGCCAGGCTGGATGAGGCCTTGAGCAGCCGAGTCCAGCTGAGAGGTGTCCCTGCCTGTGGTGGGGAGGTTGGAGCAGATGATCTCTGAGGTCCCTTCCAACCTAAACCTTTCTATGATTCTATGATTTTTCTGACTTCTGCAGGTTGGGAGAGAGTACTGAAAAAGAGCTTGAAGGTGAGCCCAAAGAATTTAGATTACTGTATCAACTGGCACAAAAAGAAATCAAAAGCATAAAATACTGGAGGGGGGAAGAGTATTTTGTAGTACTCCTCTCTGTCCTATAGGACAAAGATCCTCAAATCCCCTCTTGATTGTTGTTTTTCAAGACAAAAAAAAGCTAAATATTTTTGTCACCAAGATCCCTAAATAGACTAAATGCTTCTAAAAAATAATTTTCTGCTTTAAGAGCTAAGACACATATCTCATACCAAGTGAGAAACAGGCAAATAGTGAATTTGTGCAGAAACCAACTTATACTTTTATGTATACATGGTCCTGTATACCATGTACCATAATTCATAGAAGCATCTTTGATCCATAAACACCTGGATATTAGGCACAAACGTGAAGAGAGGTAGAGAGAAGTGTCCAAAGGCATCAAGTACTATAAAGGATGAACATCAGTATCTGTGTTACCAGGCAGCCCAGAAGAGATTTGGTCTGCTAGTGGCAGATTTACAAATAATAAGGCGTGTGCATGTGACAAGCATATAATACTTAAGTGAAAGCAGGAGCAGAGCTTATGTGAGTAAGTCAATGTCAAGTGCCTTTTGACTTTAACGTTTCTGGCTCAGGCTCATAATGTTTTACATTTAATTGCTGCAACTATTCCAGAGATGTGTGCACAATTTAGCAACATTTTGAAGCATATGCTTAAAAGCTCTGATGAATCAGAGCCCAAACTCAAAAATAACTATCTAGTACTCATATTCACTCCCACAAAACACTGAAAAAACCATCTCCATATGATAGAAAGATAAAACAGACATGAGCAATATATGCTTATGCCATTTACAGCACTGCAAAAGGGAGCTGAGCAAGAACCACCTAAGGCTGGAAACATACTCTGACTTAACTCAACTTAGAGAGTTTCAACACCTCTCATAGGCAGATCATAAATGACTCTCCCAAGGCCACACAGGAGTTTCTGGCTCACTGCTAGTCAGCCCTGTCTCTGAAGGCCAGAAATATGTGGTTTTACTAAGTGAGAATTTTCTCCAGCAACATCTGTTAACACAGCTCATGTAAGTTGAAGATGACTGGTTTCATCTTGCTGAGCAAAATGGATCCTCTGACATGTCCTTCAAAAAGGGGGATTTGCTAAAACTCTTTTGTTTGGCTGGACACTCCTGTTTTTCCACAGAAGCTTGCTTTGATCCATGGTTTCTAATATTCAGCTTTATAGTTTTCATGCAAATACAGCAGGCCATTTGAAAACCTGAGAGCAGACTAGAACTCCAAAGTTAAATGAAACTCAAAGAGGGCACCACACAGGTCCTGGAGTGAGCAATGGGGTCTGGACATGGTGTCAGCAACTGGGAATTCTGGAGAATGGGTCCCAGTGATTCCACTGACACTGCTTTTAGAGGCTTTCCCTCTGCTTTCCTTATCTGCACTTATCACACCTACCTGCCACGCATACTTATTAGGGGATTGCTGTTTGCACAGTAACCTGTATGCTAAATGCACTGATGAGCACCAAAAATTACTTGTTCCCTGGCTCACAACATCTCATACCTTTGTATGGTACACACTATCTGAACCCTATTATAGAGTCATCAGTTTTCATGTGCTGGTTTATTTCTGTTATTAGTGACCCACAAACATGTTTTAGCAATTAAGGAAGGAGTAGATCACAGGAGCTTGAATGCATAAAAGTATTCAAAAGCCCCCACAACTGGAAAAGCCAGAGTACACAGGAGGGCCTAATGCTCCTAAAAATGCCTCATTTTAATATTTCTCAACCACATTAATAAAACACAGAAGGTGAGTTTAGTGCAAGTCATTAAGCAATGCCAAATGCAATTTACCATATTGTGGCATACTTAACAAATAAGATTTCTGGAATGACAGCTGATCCTTAAAAGAATGTAACCGTCCTCTGACCCTCAATGTTATTAAAATTCCACTTATTAATCCTGTCTTATTGCCCCTTTGTTTTCATAACATTTTCATCAAGGATTAGGGAGATATTGTGAGACTGGAAAAGCTTACATTTTCTTCTGTGATTCAGAACAGCTGCCATTCTTGTTTGGATAACCCTTCCTCCATAGTCTTCCTTTCACCCTTTGTGCCTTCCAGCTAAATCACACAATGCACCTTCGTTTCACAAGTCTTCCTTTACCCATTAGCAGCAGGAAATTAATGCAACAACCTAATTCTGCCACTATTTGCTTTTTTTTTTTTTTACAAATAGAACACATTAGATAGTAAGGTGCTCCATTGATCTACTCTTTTAAGTGCAGTTGTATCCCAAGATACTTACTCTTTCCCATACAAATGTTTAAAGCTTTTGAACATGATCACTTCCCCAATATCTAATCCCTATTTTTCTTTACTTTCATTTTTAAAGAAGTTTATGAATAGGAAGATAAGTTGCAGAAGTAAATGAAAAAGCATCTGCAGGTTTGAGATGGGCTCTTACTTGATGCTGTACATTTTGCTGATGTTCAGCTAAAACCAAATCCCTCAGCAATAAGCTATCATGTGCCTGCTGCCTTGAGTACTACTCTCAGATTCTCATCTCTACAAGCTTTTTAAAAAAAGACAGATGGACTTTTCAAGGGTCCATGCTACAGGTATGACTTGTCCAAGAAAAAGTTGAAACATAAAAAAGAAAAAAAAAAATTAATTTAAAAAAATTAAAAGGAAAAAAAAAAATCAAGGAGGATGAAAAAAGTTACCTTTCTATACAGTCATTAAAACTGTGCTTAAAACCAGAAACTTGATTACTGGACACAAGATGAAATAAATTAATAGAAAGCAAAGAAGAAGCTGACAGGTGCATATCAGCTGGCAGGTGCTATTGCTGTTTTATTAAGATATTGCTGACACATTCATAACAGGCTCAAGAGACAAGAAAAAATAAGGAATCTCATATACTTCACACCATTTGTGGTAATTATCTAGCTTCAAGAAGTGGTAGCGTACAGGGGTGGGCTTTTATTTTGCTATTACTACAGATAATGACAGGACTTGCAAATTAAACCTCAGATCTGTATTAACAGCACTAAGCAACACACAGTATTTCTTTGCCAGGAACCTAAGCAAGTCAACAACACAGCTCAATGCATTTCTCATTCAGACTCTTACATTAAAATGTATTAAAGTAAACAGAAAGTCAACTTGAGATTTATAGAAATTATTTTTGCTACAGGTTAAACATATGAAGACACTTTCCATATTTTTAAATGTGGAACTATTACTTTCCATATTTTTAAGTGTAGAGCTGTTGCAAGGCAATGCCTTTGTAGGACAGTCACAAATCACATCATGATTTGAAAGGTGTTTCTGCAGGTGTAACAATGAAATTTTAGGTAGTTCATGTTGCACATTCATTAACACTAAGGTAAAATACAGAGCTGCCTTCACCTCTAAGGAGATTTTTAAATCACTGTACTCTGTTAGGAAGATCAAGTATCCAGAAGCATTGAAAGGCTCTTCCTAAAGAGATACTGGAGTATTAAAAGAAAATCTGTCTTTTAGAGCTAGAAATATTTACAGTGAGGATTATAAATTATAACTTCCAATTGGAGTTATTTCATCTTTCACAAACTCAAGAGTTTAATTTTGGTAACTTTACATATTTCTTTTTTGCAAAAGCTAGTTCAGTTGGCAGCTAAATTAGCCATAACTCATCAAATTAACACAGCTATGTACTGATTTAGCCTCAATAACAATTAGTAACATTTCCACAAATGTTCTTTGACAGAGCACAAAACTGCAAGCAGAAGCAGAAAGTCTAACAAATTATCTGTACAGATTTCCTTCCTGAAACAGGGACAATTACCACTTTCAAAATAGTGAAATTCAAATGTGATGGGAAAAAGAAAAAAAAAAAAAAAAGGAAAGGGAAAAAAAAAAAGAAAAAAAAAAGGCAAGATTAATACTAGCAGTAGCCAAAAATTAAACTAATGGAAGAGACATAACTGCAGTCATCTCTTTTGTCCTTCCACTAAACCATGCTCTTACCAGTCTGTTGACTCATTAATTGCAGATTTTGCCCATCCACCAGCATCAACAGTGCCAAACCCAACATCATCATGGGAACTGGATGACGAATGGTCAGAGAGATGAGGAGGGAGGACTGACAGTCTGTCATCTTCAATAATGACAGTGTCATCTTGGGGCATGTTGACTGTTGGAGACAGCTGATATTTACCTGAACAATACAAAGGAGAAAAAAACCCACACACTAAAATAATGGCAGAGGGTACCTTGAATAATATGTAATCACAGCTGATAAAATGTCACGTCAAAATGCAACGCTACTGATAAGAGTGACACACCACAGATAATAAATTTAACTATGTCTCACTTTATACATGCCTTCCTATGCAGAAGTCTGAGAAGTAACAGACCCACAGCCTGCAGCATGAAGATCACAGAATCACAGAGCTGGAAAGGATATTTCACCTGGTCCAACCTCACCCCAGCTGAAGTAGGGCTACCTAGAGGCCCAGGACCCTGACCAAAAGCCTTTTGAAGATTTCTGCTCTACCAGATCCATGGGCAATCACTCTCACAGTAATAAAAGTGCTTCGTGATGTGTCCTCCTCTGGAGACTTGCAAAATCTGCCTGGATGCCTTCCTGTGAGACCTGCCCTAGCTGATCCTGCTTGGGCATGGTGGTTGGACTGCGTCACCTTGGGAGCTCCCTTCCAGACTCTACCATTCTGCGACTCTGTGATTCAGTTTCCATCACTACCTTTACATGCAATTATTAAAACCCAAACAGATAAAACCTCCTGTGTAAAGATCCAGCTAAAATCATAGAATCATAGAGTGGGTAAGGTTGGAGGGGACCTCAAAGATCATCCAGTACCAACCTCCTGCCATAGGCAGGGACACGTCCCACTAGAACAGGTCACTCAAGGCCTCATCCAACCTGGTCTCAAACACATGCTGTGCTCCACAACCTCCCTCAGCAACCTGTGCCAGTGTCTCGCCACCCTCACTGCAAACAACTTCTTCCTAACATCCAGTTTCAATCTCCCCTCTGCCAGCTTAAACCCATTCCTCCTCATTCTGTCATTAGAAGACCTTGTAAATAGTCCCTCCCCAGCCCTTCTGTAGCCCTCTTCAGATACTGGAAGGCCACTCCAAAGTCTCCTCAAGGCTTTTTCTTCTCTAGGCTGCAGAGCCCCAACTCTTCTCAGCCTGTCCTGATAGGAAAGCTGCTGCAGCCCTCTGAGCATCTCTGTGGCCTCCTCTGGACTCTCTCCAACAGTTTGGTGTCCTTCTCAGAATCATAGATTCATAGAATCAACCAGGTTGGAAGAGACCTTCAAGCTCACCCAGCCCAACCTATCACCCAGCCCTAGCCAATCAACAAGACCATGGCACTAAGTGCCCCATCCAGGCTTTGCTTACGTGGCACTTGGTGCCATGGTCTAGTCTCGAGGTCTGTGGTAATGGGTTGGACTTGATGATCTTTGAGGTCTCTTCCAACCTTGCTTATACTGTGATACTGTGATACCTCCAGGGATGGCAATTCCACCACCTCCCTGGGCAGCCCATTCCAATGCCAATCACTCTTTCCATGAAGAGCTTCTTCCTAACATCCAGCCTGAACCCTCCCTGGCACAGTGTGAGGCTGCATCCTCTTGTTCTGTCCCTGGGTGCCTGGGAGGAGAGACCAACCCCCGCCTGGCTACGACCTCCCTTCAGGTAGTTGTAGACAGCAATGAGGTCTGTCCTGAGCCTCCTCTTCTGCAGGCTGCACACCCCCAGCTCTCTCGGCCTCTCCGCACAGGGCTGTGCTCCAGGCACAGTGTCATCACTGCACTACATGATACCTTTGGTACAGCTTTTCAAAGTGTGTGACTTCAAAACAGATCACTGCAGAAGGTTAAAGCAGTGGCTGGAAGGAAAAGATACTGCAGGTGACGATCTCATGGCTGTCAAAGTACAACGAATGCCTTCAGTTTGCATGAGGTCTGACTCTTTGCCCAGCAATAGCTTCTTTGACAGGCAGGTGAATGTTTAGCCTGGTAATGTACTTCTTTCCAAACACAATACTTACAAGACTGTTAGCTCTCTAGTTAATAATGTCTCCAAAGAACTGATTGTGAGAAGGTACAACCTTCTGGCATTCTGCAGATTGAGCTCCCCACTTGAGAGGCTACAGTCATTTGGGAACAGTTTTAACTTTTCACTACCCTTCTTTCTAGCTGACAAGGGTGAAGACTGACATTTTAATAGTTGCTTTGGAATTAAGGAGAAAACCCATCTGATGTGCCCACACTTTTCACTGCAGATGAAACTAGAAACAGGTGAAAGGCTTCACCTCCAGCAGATGGTTAGCCTGGTTAAACACACCTCAGCAATGGACTCAAAGCATCCTTTTGTAGAGAGCTCTGCTGAAGTGGACAGAAAATACCCTTGGAGAGAGTAACTCTGCCAGTGTTGTCAGAAACATTACAAGGAAACATTAAAGGATTATTGCAACCTGAATGATTCTATGAAACATCAAAGAAACTTCATACTTGGCAATCATCAGTGCATTTGACTGGCCTACAAATGTGAGATGTTGCTCGAGCTATCTACAAGCCTCCCCAAGACAGTAATTTTCCCTTGGGCTAGAAAAGTGCTGTAATAGACCCTGAACACACTTCAAGTCCAGTTTTGCATATATTAATCCAAGTTCAGTGAGACAACCTGTAGTAATTTAAAATATTTTGGATGGTATAGTCAGGAAGAGAAAACATTCTCCCTTTCCAGTGTGTTTTGTGTCAGGACAATAAGGGTCAAATTTCAGCAAGTCATCAATCTAAACAGGCACAATGTCAGAACCACCCCAAACTAAGAGGTAAGAAGGGTTCCTATCTGTCTTTGAAGAAAAGGAAACACCAGGAGCTCCAGGACTTTCAGCTTAGAAGGAAAAATAGACCAAACACCAAACTTCAAACTGTTTGTTTATTTTCCACTAACAGCATATTTATCCCTACCAATATAGCAAGGTTTGGCAAATACTAATACTAGTATTTATTTTTCCAAGCTAAATAGATGAGGGATGAGAATAATAGCCTGGGAAACATCTAAGGACAAAAATGTCCCCACTACATCTTAGATTTGGACTTCAAGAGGGTGATCAGATCTGTCAGACCACCACATTGTGAATGAGATTCCTGGCCAGGGAATTGCATCCTGCTTGTAAAGGGTTATTTGCATTTTGTTGACACACAGAGTCTACACCCCAAATTGAATTTATTTTTAACTCCTGATTCTATCCCTTAAGATAGCAATTAGTTTATGTGGACAAAGAAGTTCCATCAAGCTGTACAAAGTTCTGGGAATGAAAAATACATTTCAGTGCAAGCTGTTGTTACTCCATGCTCCCACTGATAAATAACTTCTGTTTATTCAGTGCTAGCAACAAAACTCACCTTGTTCATAAAAAAAAACCAACAAATCAGTAACTTAAAGAAAGAGATGAAAGAGGACTTTGTACTAAGCTGCTTGTTGAATAAGAATAATTTATATAGACAGCAGCTATGGATTTGCTTATTGCAAAACTCGGGAGCACAATGGCTGATGTGCAAGAAGAGTGCATCAGAAGTAGAGACTTGAATTTTTAATCACAGAGCCAAGGAAACCATCATATAACACAGTTGTTATTTCAAATGTACTAACAACGTGCAACCTGAACACAGTGAAAATAAATACATAAACACCAGGGCTTCCTAAAGCCATCTGACTCTTAGAGGAGAAGATCAAATCTATGTAAATAAAGAAATGCCTCATCGAACCCAAGAATACTCCCTGAACACAGAAAGTGGCACCTCCNTACAGAGGCAGGAGAACCTCTCTGGACCTATGCACCACACCCCTTCTAATCCACCCCAGGATACCATTGGCTTCCTTGGCCACAACAGCACATTGCTGGCTCAGGGGCATCCTTCTGTCCACCAGGACCCCCAGGTCCCTTTTCCCCTAGGCTGCTCTCCAACAGGTCAGTCCCCAATCTATACTGGTCCATGTGGTTGTTGTTTCCCAGATGCAAGACTCTCCCACTTGTCCTTGTTGGATTTCATTTCAATTTCTCCACACTCAGCTCTTCAGGTTGCCCAGGTCTCACTGAAGGGCAGCACAGCCTGAGGGGGTGTCAGCCAGTCCTCCCAGTTTGGTGTCATCAGCCAACACTGCCCTAGGTTCCTTTATCCAGGTCATTGATGAATAATTTTCAGTAAAACATCATCAAGTGAGAAAAAGAAGTAAGAAAACCTATAATAGCAATGATCATCTAGAGAAGCAAATTAACCTAAGAATCTTCAGAAACATTAAAAGCTTCGTGCAGCTTTTATAGAGTAAGTAAACATTATTTTACATAATTTAAATCACATTCTAAAACTGGTATTTGATTCCCACTCTCACAGCAAGGTTCTGACAACCAGTTCTTGCTGTCAGTTACAGAGTGAGAGAGTAAAGAAATTGTCTTAAATACTTTCCCTGAAAATTACATTTAGATGCATTTTAAAGAAACCAAACTCTCTTAAAAGTTTTGTTTCAACTTTAAATAATGACTGAAAAGAGCAGGCAGCTTCCAGACCCTCAGATTTTCACACAGAATCACAGCACCATGCAGGTTGACAAAGCCCCACAGGATCACCAAGTCCAACCTAGAACCCTGCTCTACAAGATTCACCTTAAACCACACCCCCAAGAACCACATCCAAACCCCCCTTAAACACATCCAGGGTGGGTGACTCCACCACCTCCCTGGGCAGCTCATTCCAGGCCCTGACCACTCTCTTCATGAAAACCTTTTTCCTAATATCTAATGTACCAGTCTACCCAGTCTCAGCTTGAGGCCACTTCTGAATAGTCTAATTTAGGAGGGAGGAAAAGTCAAAATCCATCATTTTTAATCTAACAGCAAAAGCAGCAGAAAGACCTACTCCTTCACACATGAAATCAAACTCTCATCTCCTCACCACCAAGTACCAAGGGTACTAGAAGCTTACATAGTTAATTCAACTGAGGGGTAAATGAAAAGACAGCAGGTGACTCAGAGAGCCTGTAAGTCACAGAGGTCTTTGCTCTGGGGAGAACACTCAAGGGAAGCAGCACTGCACAAAGCACTCCTTTTGGCTTGGGTTCATGCTCAGGACCAGCATGGGCAGGTATGGACCTCCAGTCTTCCTCAGTCAGATTGTTCAGACTAACTCTCACCTTTAGGGCAATTTTCATGGGAGGAGGAAAACTCTGGAAGGGTCATGTACCACCAGATATCACATGCTCAAGAAAACAGAGAAGTTCTGAGTTTTTCCTCATTATAAATGCTAATAGGGCAGGAATTCCACTGCCTAGTAAATGAGTCTTACTCTGAAATGAGCAACTCTACCTATGCCTCCCCACAGGTAATAATGACTCTGCTGTATGGCACTGCCAGAAAATATGCAGGCAATAAGACCACAAAAAATTACAAACACTGTAAGTTTTAGCTCAGTGCTACTGAATAATTCAGGACAAAAATACCATATTAAAAAACTGACTGCCCAACAGCCCGAGAACAGACTGAAATATATATGCAAACTGTTGACTGGAAAAAGCCTCAGAGGTGGATTTTCATTTTTGAAGGCTGAAAAAAATCAATCTGAAGCAATTAAAAACAAAGTTCGGCCTTCCTAAGTTTATAGCAGCATCTTCTAATATATTCTGTGTGGGACTGAAAAAAACTCCCAGATTTAATGGCCACATTTTAAACTTACAACTCAAGCAAGCAATCTTCTGTCAGGTGCTATTTTCATCAAGCATGTTTTTGTGTTTAAATTTGAAAATCCTTTCAAACTAATCCCATCCCAGTCAGTAAATCCAACCACTCCTGTGGCAAGGCAAGTCTTTGTTATCTAGCTGTGTACATGGGAGGCTGAATTGCTGCAGAACAACTGCTAGCAACCTCGTTATCCACCTGCATGGGCAGGTGGTATGGCAGAGAATCTACATAAGGGATACTTAAAATTAGTTATAAGGGTTTAAAATTGGTGTCCTGCAAAGCAAAACTTCAAGCAAATTCATGAAACATCCTAATCAGCATGAACGGAGGCAAGCTTGCCTGATTTGTTTTTATACTGTAGTATGACTGAAGCAGAGGACAAGAGATGCTGAAATGAATGGTCAGTTCTCATGAGTCACTGCCTTCCATGTGAATGGAGACCCAAGGTGGAAGCTAGAGCAAGCAAGAATCCATTGCCCTGCATCAGACACCAAAAAACCACGCTCACGGCTCCTGGTTTATGACCTGCCATGGCATACGAAAACCTCACCTTGCAATTCCACCTGACCATGCAGAAGGCTCCTGCCTCGTGGTGCAACGTAACAGAGAGGGGAAAGGAGAGGCAGCCCTGATCAGCAGAGCTGATCTGACTCACCCATTATCCGACCCAGCGCCGTGCTCCTCGTGGGCGACTCGCTCAGCCCCTCCATCCCTCCGTAGAGGGAGTGGGAAATCCTCCGCTCCCGCTCGTCCAGCAGAGTCTCTATGGGCAGCTCTGGCCCAGAGGGGCTCCCAGGTGACTCCAGCTGCACAGAGAGAGGGAAATTAGTGCCCAGGGTCCACTTAGCAGCATGGGGGAACTGTCACAACTCGCCTAAGGCCTAGGCCTGTCTGGGCACCAAATGAGCTAGAACTTCTCACCCCGGACAGATATAATTTGCAATGACAGCTCTGCCTAATGATCAACTTTCTAAGCCACTTTACACTGCACCTCCCATGGTGCCCTGTCACATCTCAAATCCTTCAGCAGAAAATTAGTGGGGGGAAAAAAAAAACAAAACAACAATAAACCAACATTGCATTTGGTGTCTTTTTGTTGGATAATTCCTCAAACAGACAGTTTTGGCTTTTCTCAACACTGCTGGGCAGACAGTTGGGCCATCAGGCCCACACTGACAGCTTGTCAGGACAAGGTCCCTGTCAGGAGCTCCACTTGGAATTGGGCTGCTGGAGGTTTTTGAAGTAGTGTAATTTGCTTTCAGATGTGGTCATCATGGAAACCCCCAGGAACCCCAGTCACGTATTAGTAACCAATATGCAAACACTCAAATGTTTTGTAGCCATGAGGGAAAGGAAAGGGAAAAAAAGATTTTAAAAATTTTTTTTAAAAGAATTTTTTTTTAAAAAAATCAGACTTCACAGTAACTTTTTTTTTTTTTAAACTTTTTTGGTCTTTTTTCTGCTTGAGTTCTTCACTCTGCCTTTTCTGGCTGCAAGGGTACAGAGACCTCACATGTGTCCTTCAGTCTGCAAGCTTCCCTGATCCCTGGTGCTGCTGCAGCGTCCAGGTAGAGCCAGGAAAACCAGAACTGGCAAGACCTGAGGTACCCACTGCCACCACAGCTCTCAACCCCTGGAGCTGCCAGGTCCTTGTCCACCATGACACCAGGCAGATCTCCCCAGGTCGTTACAAAGCAGAGGAAGAAAGTGGTGGAAAAAATGCCAGAGATGGGTTGCTTGGCCACGTGGCAGGGGAGAAGACTGCCTGTACATCCACCTCTAACTGCTCTCTGCCAAGGGCTCCCCTGAGCCCAGCACAGCCTTCCTTTGCAGAAGCTGCTCAACCCTAGTTGGCAGAAAGAGGAAAAGCTGCATTTTCCTCAGTGGGTCCCAGAGAACCAGAGGTCGAGGAAAGCAGCATCCACGTGAGGCCAAGCTGGCTTTAGCCACCCCATTAGCCAGTGCAGCCCCTGGGAGTGAGGAGAACAAACACTGAGCACCCAACAGTCAGCTCGGGCACCCAGTCGCTCCCTGTGGAGACAAGAGACTCCCCACACCATCACCCAGCCTCCACACCACCCACCCTCAGTTCAGCTGAGCTCTTAGCACCCTGATGGCTACTCAGCTTCGCTGAGACCATTGAATCAGTTCACCTAAACTGTGTGAACTGAATCCAGCCCCACTGAAAAAAATAACCATTAAAAAGTAGGTGCATTTGGCAGGGTAATCAGATGAACTCACACATCAAAGCCATCACCAACACACCTTGTGATGTTGAAATGTGCAGCTACATCTCAAGAACAATGTCCTTACACAAATCCCATGGCACAGATTTTATATGTATTACATACAGTGGGCACCAGACACTGCAAGATACTGAGCATGCTGCAAATCCTATGAAGCCACTGGGAGCTCTGACTTCAAGGACTGGTCTCTAAATGAGCACAAGAGCAGCTGAGAGCTTCAGGAACTACAGTAACAAGCAACATGTTTGTTGGCTGGATTTTCCTCTTTAAACAGCTGCCCATTATTAATCACTTTACCCACAACCCTCAGATGACAAAGAAATGTATGCTATGAAAGATTTTTTTTAAAACCTGCTTCAAGGGCTACAGAGCTCTCAGCTACAGCCTCCACAGCAGGGGCTTTGAAGCCAGCCTGATGGACTAACAACTTCTGACATCCAGGCACTGGCATAATGCTGGGCACATGGAGGGGCAGAGGTTTGTGAAACGCCACATGACAAAGTCGAGGAGACCACGATCGGGTCACAAAGTCTGCACAAAAACTATTATTTCTGTTCAAAGCCATCATCTGTTTAATATAAATGAGATATTTAATGAAGTTCCAAATTGTAGACTTATCTCTCCCAGTTTGATAAGCACTGGGGAGATTTACTGCATCGGAGGGTCAACACAATTACAATTGGAGGCACGTCAAGCTGCAGGAGAATAATAAACTTGCAGTGCAAGTGAATTAGACTCAATAAGGTTTAAATTGTGAAATGAGGATTTGTTTTATTAGTTTTTTAAATTGCAGATTACAACTGACAGCTTTACTGAAAAGTAAATTAAACAATATTTGTAGCTGCTGGTATAAAGGAATCCAAGGCAAATTCAGAAAGAACAGGAAAGCTAATTTCTGAAATGCTGCAAGAAAAGAAAGCGCAGCAACATTATGCTGCTTGAAAGTCTAAACTTGCATGACAAATGCATTAAATGATGAACTAACCTTTATTTCACTGCCTTTAAATAAGGTGTGAAAATATCAAAGTGCTTTGGGATTTAGTCTCCCAGTGCTATATTGATGACTTTATGTAACAAGTGTCCAGCTTTTAGTGAGCCATATCGCACAGCCCTCCTTCATGTGACAGCCCATCAACTTTCAAACTCATCTGTAGGAAGGTCTCCAGAGATTTTCAGGAGGATACTGACAAGAAGAAAGCTCTGAATCAGAGAGAAATTCACTCCTGCTAATGCAGTAAAGGGGAAATGAAAGAAATAGCAGGAGCTTGTATTTAGATGTCAGCGTTTAATAAAGTGAATCATGTATTTTATCATTTTCATGGGGGGGGGGAAACTTTTCCAAATTTAATTAGCATCTCAAAAGATGAGTTTGAACAAAGGTATCAGCAGCCAACCACATAAATATGTTACAAAGTATACAATGCCTTTTATAAAACATATATTAAAAAAAACCAAAACAAACACAATTACACAACTGGCTTTCACCCAAAATAACCCCAAAAGAAAACAAAATACAAAAAGTGGTTTCCTTACATAATTAACAGGAAGGCTATGGAAGGAAAAATACATTGAATTTGGAAACTGGGCTCTGGGCAAGACAAAGAGACCAACGGTCCAAAGCAAGACTGCAGTTCAACTAAAGACTTGTTCTCCCTGATGCGTTTCTAACAAAGAGCTTGAGTTGCACATTTCACTTCTTTCCCTTAGCTGAAATCAGTGCTAATTGGTAGAATTTAATTTGATTAACTGATAAAGAGTAGGTAATATAAACAAAGATGTACAAAGTCCTGACCTTCATTAAAGGTCTACCAAGAAGGGCAAGCTAGGCAGCAGCTGCCTCCTATACTTTCTGTCCATAGCTGCCCCTAGCAGGAGCACTTCTTGGTGTGACAGTTAAGAGTCCTGAACTGGTTGAGGTTGAATGGAAGCACTGGAGATCATCTAGTCCAACCTCTTGCTCAAAGCAATGTCAGCAAGAGCAAGTAACCCAATGCCTTCTCCATCTGGGTTCTGATTATCTCAAAAGAACAGACTCACAACTGCTCTGGGTAACCTATGCCAGTGGCTGACCATGCTCTCAAAAGAATATTTTATTCCTACTTTTTAAAGAAATTCCTTGAATTTCAGTTTTGTGTCCATTGGTTCTTGTCCTGGCACTGGGCTGTCCTTACAAGAGTCTGGATCATTCTTTATTCATAGACACTGGTAGGCTCTCTCTGAGCTGCCTTCTCTCTGGGCTGTAAAGAGAGAGTTCCCTCTCTAGGCTCCTAGCACTGATCTATAATAAATGATCATATTCATAAAAATGCAATAAACCCTCACATGCTACAGATTGCCTGTAGCTCTTTTTCTCTCCATTCTCTTGAAACAAAAATAGAAGCAAGACTTTTTTTTTTAATTTTTCTTTTTAAATAAAAAAAGGTCTCTACCCTGGCCCTTTGTCATTCAGATAAGAACCAGCTGTTTGCTGAAGCACTGTCTGTACTAACTAGCCCAGCTGCTGCTTATCTAGATGATAAAAGGACAACTAATGCAGTCCTTTTCACTTAAACACCACCATCCATCCTGTCTGAAGTTATGCACATAAATATGAAAAAAGTTTATGCACAAGAACGTTGCCAAAATATTCAAAACATAAACAGTTTCTTCTTCTTCTTCTTTTTTTTTTAAAGAAACAATAATCAGACTCCCTTTTCCCTTCAGAAAGTAAATTATCCAAACACTGGCATGCAAACTGCATGGATTATAAAGAAACCAGCACAAATTTGCTATGTTAGGCTGCACCCAAGGTACTGAAGCTTTTTCTGTCACACAGAAATACCCTCCAGGCTTTCTTTTTTCCCTTCTTATTTGTGTACTGTGGCTTCAGATTCCTTTTTCCAACAGAGGTAGTTTTACAATACTACTATCAATATTAAATATGCTTTTCCTTGTTACCACCCAAGCTGCGACCCTTCGTTAGGGACAGACTTTACAAGGCATAAAAAAAAGTAGGTAAAAAAAGCCAGTCAAAGGGTCACATTTGCCTTCCATGCACCAGCAAATGTAAAATTAGCAGAGTGTTTGTCAGAAACACTGTGTTCTTCTTCTGACAGCATTAGCAAGCAGAAGATATAAGCTGCTTTCAGAATGGTGGGGGGGAACTGACAGAGCTTTGCAAAATGTATTTAGATGGTAGGTTATGGGGTATGTGGAGGAAGCTGCATTAAGGTGGAGCTGGCAAGGATAGAAAACAGATAAAGGAGAAAAAAAGTCAAAATAAATGGGGAGAGGTAGCAGGGCAGAAGAGAAAACTATGGAGAGTCCTTTCTGACAATTAATTGTTAAAATGTTCCTTGGGATGTTCACTGTTAGAAATTTACCCAAATATACTGAAAAAAATCATACACCAAACAGATCACCAGAAGCTTCGAAGGAGATCATTAACAAGTCCTGTATTAGAAGCTCAGGTAAAACATGCCACAATTTAAATAAGCCAAACACCAGTATGGCTCAAGAAATAAAAGGAAGAAGGAAAAATTAGAGCAGCACCATTCAGAGCATGCTCAGGCTGAAGGTAAAATGTTCACCAAGGACATGAGACCTAAGGAGGCACACAGGGAATGAGTTATACTCCTTGATGGCAAAAGTGAAAGGGGCACTGCAGTAGCCAAGCTCAATTTCTTGGCCTGACTTTACTGCTGCAGATTGGGCACATTTCCACACCTGACCACATTCTTTCTAGCAAATGAGAGGAGTGAGCTCAGCCAGAAGAAATTACATCAGAACATTAAACCACATGGGTAGGTGAGAAGTTAAGCTGCCACTCGGGTCAGATGGCATTCTCACAAAAGCTCTAAACCAACTCAAACATGAATTGCAAGCTGCTGGCCAACACATTCAGCATACTGCTACCAACAGCTGTGGTGCCAGAGGACTGCTGGTTGTCTGTGCACCTGGACAGAACCAGAGAGGGCATCTCACCTCCTCACAGATAAAATGGTGGCATCTACAGTATGGAATAACATCACTGAGCACGATGGGCATGGGTCAGGCAGATGTCCACGGGGAAATCTTGCCTCACTGGGATGCTGGAGTTGCACAAAGGTACCACCAGGCTCAGTGAGCTCTCAGACAAGGAAACAGAGATGATGTCTTTGTGTTTTCCAAAAGCCTCTACCACAGTTTCAAATTAAAGGCATTAAAGAAACTAAGCTTTTGTGGGACTGGACTAAGCTTTCGTTTTCTGAGTTGAAATCTAGCTATAGGATTGGACACAAAGGGTGAAGAAAAGCCAGCTGTAGGTGCCCCCAGGGATCACAGCTGGGGACCATTTAGGCTGATTAGCTTTATCAATGACTTGGAGAAGGGAACCGACAGCTAAATCTTTGTGTTTGGAGAAGATGCTAAAGCCTTTTCAATAGTTACATCAACTCCAGAAGGTCATCACAAAACTAATCTAGTGAGAAAAGAGAACAACAAACCTGTTGTATCAGTTTCAAAGAAGGTAACTAGGTAATGCATGCAGGGAAAAATGATACTGAATGTTTTATGCTTTCATACATACTAGAAAAAAAAGCTTGCTTGTCTCCTTTGTTTTATAATGAAACCACTCATTTGCAAAATCTCTCTTGCTGATCTGCCTACCAATCAATTTATTTTAACAGTTGGTGAGGTCCTTACATGATCTGGATTCATAACTGTTTCTCTGCTTCACAGTTTGCTCTGTTTTCAACTCAGCAACTGGAACAAAGGTGAACAGGCATGCAGAAAGAAATCTGGGGATCTGCTAAACACTTGCAAATCTTCATTGCAGGCAGTTTGGAAAGGCATGAGTTCTGTCAAAAAAGGGAGGTAGACAAGAAAACCCACTGAAATCTCTCATTTTGAGGAAAATAGTAATGCTCCCTCTCTCTTAATGGCAGACAAGTGCTGCCTGCCTGTGACATGAAGAGACTGTGGACAAGCAATCTCTGCCTCTGAACTGTCCAGGTTCCAGGACTGAAAAGAGCAGGACTCCAAAAGGAACAATTGCCTTTATTTTCTTGAATCAGCACATACAGCTGCCAGCTGCAGGGCCCTGCCTGACAGTCCTGCCCCAGCAGTCTGTCTGCATCCTGACCATACAGCCAGCAGCTGTTTGCCCATACAGGTTTATCACCATAATGTAACTAATAGAAAATGGTGCAAGAAGCTCCAGTGTTTCTCCTTAGAGATTTTAAAAATGTCAGCCCTGAGCTTAAGATCTAAATGCTGCTGGTCACATATTTGGAAAAGTGAGGTGTTAAACACCAACCATATGAGCAGCACTAGTGTTAGCTTTCCCATTTTTGGCTCTGCTCAGCTTTCAAAGTGCACCTTCTGTGCTTAAAGAATCAGAGAATCACAGAATCACACAGTGGTTTGTGTTCCAAGGGACTGCCAAAGGTCCCTGCAGTCAGCAGGGACTAGATCCAGTTGTCCAGAGCCTTGTTGAGCCTGACCTTGAATATCTCCAAGGACGGGACCTCAACCACCCCTCTGGGCAAACTGTTCACTGTTCCACCACCTTCACGATGCAGAAACTTGTTCCTAACATCCAACCCAAACCTCTTCTAATTTCAAACCATTGCCCCTCGTCCTATCGCTGCAGGCTTCAAATGTTAGGCACCAACACAGAATGCTGATCACAGAGGGAAGGCTGAAAGCTGGAAAACTTAGGTAAGAACAGCATATTCTGCTTTTTCAGAGGCAGAGGTGGGGGGAGCATTAGATACATCCAAATCTCAAACTAAATGTTTTTATTACACTAATCTAAGAGCATCCATCCAATACTCACTGCGTGATTTTGTCTGGAGGAGCTGATATATTAAATAAAGCTTTGCAAGTTTTGCAGTAGTGCAGCTTACAGAATTAATTATATTTCTGTACTCCATGTAGACATAATGCAAACAGGAGAAAAACTCAGATACACAGTTTTGGTTTGGAGTTCATTCCTAACTACCACTCACTCCATGCTTATATCAATATTTACTACAAGATAATTCACTTGAAATCCTGGATGGATTATATTCTATCTCCTAGTGAGTCAATGAAAATTCTTTCTACAGGCAGCTCTTCAGTAAAACCACAACAGCACAAAATGTTTTTTTTTACCTTCTGGGAAGTCTGTGGTCTCTTCTGAGTTTACAGTTACATAAGCACATATGACGTAAATTATCTCCTCACTACTACTCTGAGGACAAGATAATGCTCTGGTGGTGGTTATGTACACTTCTATTGTTACTGTAATTGCCTTGGAGGCTTAGTCTACAACATGAGCACTGTTGGAGCTGCATGAGGGTAAGTCACGAAAAAGAAGTATCAGAGGTCACTTCATAAAGTTTTGAAGAGTTCAACACTCAAGGTTAAGTATCATCACATCACAGAATGCCTTAGGTTGGAATGGACCTCAGAGATAATCCACTCCAAACTCCCTGCCAGGGGCAAGGACACCTCTCAGCTAGACTTGGCTGCCCAAGGTCTCATCCGACCTGGCCTTTAACATCCCCAGAGAGGAGGCAGCCACAACCTCCCTGGGCAGCCTTTTCCAGAGTCTCAGCACATTCCTGCTGAAGAACTTCCTAAAATCTAATCTAAACCTTCCCTCCCTCAGCTTCCAACCGTTCCCCCTTGTCCTGTCACTTATGAAAAGTCCTCCTCTAGCCTTCCTCCAGGATCACTTCAGCTACTGGAAGGCAGCTCTAAGGTCCCCTGGGAGTCTTCTCTTCTCTAAGCTGAACCACAGAAACAGAAATAGTAGTCTGCTGAACCGTGCTGGCACATGAATTCTGCCCTCTCCCACAGTTCTTAGGGCTTATCATGAAATTAATAAGAATTATAGTACTATCTCTCTTAAAATCCAATGACACCTCAATTTTACTGAAGAAAAAAGCAAAATGGGTTGCCTATCTCAGAGGAACTCAGTTTGGTCTTGCAAATGCAAAACGATTACTGAACTTGGAAGTTACTTCATTGAAGTCTGAGCACTGCAAGACTTTCTGAAAACTGGCTTCTTGAATACTGCCAGCTCAGCAGGAAAACAGCTTTCTATCCATGCAAGTTGTGCTTTCATCACATTAAAATATGCAAACAGTATTGACATCACATTTCCTCTGGGTCATGAAAGCAGTGGTTCCCGAGAAAGACTGGTCGCAAAAGATTATTTAGTAAAGATGATCTCTACACCGATAATTGCCTATCGCCATCTCTCCAAATCATTGTGGCTCATCTCACCAGCTTATTAAGTTGTGCATTAAAAACTGTAAAGCAAGTCCAAGACAGTCACAGCTCCCCATCCTGTTGCCTCTGCAAACACATGTCAGTGTATCAGATTGATCAGCTCTTTCATCTTAGAGCACATAAGACTATAGACTAAGCTGTGATATTTTCTGGTGTGTGATCTCTGCAAAATAAACCACACTAAATGCCAAGCAGACATAGGGCAGCAAACTATTCTCAGCTTGAGTAAAATTTCTATCAGGTTTAAGGAATAATGTCTTTGGTTCATCACTGCTCAATCGTGTTTACAAACACAGACTGGATACATTAATCTAGAAGACTTCCAATAAAAGTGAACATCATCTACAGCCTTTTTGAAGAAATTATACTCAACAGAAAAGTAGTTTAAAATATTGCACTCTTTTAATGCAGTAACACAGAAAATGCATCTGAAAGTGGCTATGACTAAGGAACAGTCACAGAACGGCTTAGGTTGGAAGGAACTTCAAAGCTCATCCAGTTCCAACCCCCTGCCATAGGTAGGGACACCTCCTACTAGAACAGGTTGCTCAAGGCCTCATCCAGCCTGGTCCTGTGATCTTCAATCATATTTTGTGTTTCTGTGCTCCACAACCTCCTTGGGCAACCTGTGCCAGTGTCTCACCACCCTCACTGCAAACAACTTCTTCCTAACATCCAGTTTCAATCTCCCCTCTGCCAGTTTAAATCCATTGCCTCTCGTCCTGTCATTACAAGACCTTGTCAATAGTTCCTCCCCAGCCCTCCTGTAGCCCCTTTCAGACACTGAAAGGCTACTCCAAGTTCTCCTTGAAGCCTTCTCTTCCCCAGGCTGAAGACCCCCAACTCTCCCAGCCTGTCCTCATAGGAGAGGTGCTCCAGCCCTCTGAGCATCTTTGTGGCCCTTCTCTGGACTTTAAAGTCACCAAAGGACAGCCTGGAGTCCAAGTTCAGAACCTGGGCTAGAAGAGAGCATTACCAAATATAAAAGGTGCTAACTCCTTCGACATCAAGTGAGAAACTGCATCCATGCACTGTGTATATACAAACGTGTGTGTGTGTGAATTAAAGCTGTGTATAAGCAGTCAAACAAGAGGAGCTTAACACTTTAAGAGAGACTAGTGTCTTTCTGAGGTGTGATTTCATGGATTTTTTTTAAGGTCAGTTTTATGCATTTAAAAATAAACCATTCCTTTTCCCCCTAGGCAGGATCAGCAATACCAAACCAATTTGTGAACATCATTTTTGAAGTATGATGCTCAAGAAGTAAGATTCTCGACGAGGCCTTACCAGTGTTAAGAGGAATGAAAGAATGACTTTTAGCTAGCTGAAGAACAGATGCTTCCCTGACCTGCCATTCAACTGCACCCTGGTTAATTCACTGCAATTCTTCAATTTGCCCAAATCATTTTGAAGTCTAATTCAGTTCTCCACTGCATCTGCAGTTCTCCTCAGTATCACAAGCCCACGTATTCTTACTATAGAATATTATTTACATTAATCTAGAAGATAAAATCTCAGAAATTATCAATATGCTTCAAAACAGCAACACATTAACACTGCACTGGAGGAGTAGAAGTTGCAAATAAAATCAGAAAAAGAATCATCACCTCAGCCTGAACTCAGCATTTCTCACTTCCCTGAAATGAAGGCAAAGGCACAACATACTTAAACAGAATTATTTGCATCAAGTTGTGAAGCATCCTCACAGGGAACTTTTAATTGTTTAGATCAAGTAGAATAACAAAATGTAAGAGCTCTACTCTTACTCTTAAAAAGACTGGAAGTGACAAAGCAGCATATCAGTTAACATCAACTCTGTAAAGGAAAGATTGAATAGACTGACATAAAAAAAACCTCCAAAGAATAAAAATCACATAAACAGTGGGATCCAATTACAAAATCAATATAGTTTTATTCAGTGTTTCCTGTTATTCATTGATGAAAATACTCCAAAGAAAAGCTTTATTGATCAGTAATAAGGCTAGCATGTCTAACACTGAAATTCAGATCATTCTGCAATTCTTTCTTTAGCTTCTCAAGTATTATTTTCCAGGTCTCAGAGGAAACATGATACCTCCTATAAACACAAACACTTCACAAGTCAAAGCTCCCAGTCCCGGTATCAAAAGCAGATTACCTCATTGCATTTACTTATTCTCCTCGCCACAATAAGCTGAATCATTCCTCGTTTGTTTCCTTCAGTGGACATGGATCTCCTTAACGTTTCCATAGCATCTTGGTTTGTTTTGCCCAGTAATGATTCTCCATTTACTGCTATTAGTTGATCGTTCACTCGAAGCCTGCCATCCTGGAAAAGGAAAGATTATAGCTGGTTACATGAACCACACACAAAAGGAGTTTAGTCTGCTGGGGAGAGGAGGAGAAAAACAACAACAACCAAAATCAGAATAAAAATACTCATAGAATCATAGAATGGTAAGGTTGGAAAGGACCTCAAAGATCATCTAGTTCCAACCCCCTGCCATAGGCAGGGACACCTCCCACTAGAACAGGTCACTCAAGGCCTCGTCTGTGTTGTGCTTAGTCCTAATGGTTTATGGCCAACTGACCCCTGGTATAATAGCTCCCACTGCAGCCACTGCTGGAAATGCCTACTCCAGTTACAGATTTTCACTACAAGCCATTATCATAACCTGTTGGCACAAGGGAAACACTAACTGAACTTTACCAGAGATGCCTCATATCCTTCCCAAGAATCTAAAAGGTCTGTTTCAAGCCTGGGATGCGCAAACCTGAATCTGAACAGAAACCTAAATGTTACCTCTGACGGTGTACTTGGGATAAGCTCGTTACGGAGCAATCTCATTCTTCTTGCATCTGTGACTATTCTAAAAGCAGCCTCATTGTGGAACAGGGAGGAAGACCAAAGCAGCCAGATGTTCCCTCTTACCTTGGATGCTGCTCCACCGTTAATGATGGACTTGACGAAGATCCCTAAATCCGCATGGTTTTCTTTTGACCGGTTACCTTTGACGCTCACGCCAAGCCCAGCTGATCCAGAGTCATTCAGTGGAACCTCAAATGTCAGGAATTCCCTGGTGCCATCAGGTGTGAGGACAAGCTCCTCTTCTTCTGCTTTCTGTCAGGAAGATTAGCATGGGATTATAGAACAGCATTTCTCTTGGGGAATTCTTCCTCTACAGCTATTAGCATGAAAAGAAAAAAAAACAACCCAACCTGCTTTTAACTACAATGCCACAATATTTCCCACAGTAATTACTGGAAGAAACATGCACAAATTGTGTATTTTCAATCACTTCCAGCTGATGCCTAGATTTAGAAATATCTTACATTTGTGTCTAAGTGTTTCTCTAGTAAAATAATTGAATCGTGTGTCATTGCTGCATGTGCCATTAATACCAGCTCACACGTAAGCTGCTATTTCATTAGCCAAAAGAGAGCTGTATCAGAAATATTTTCCTACTTGCAAACCTACAGAATTTCCTAAATTTCATCATCTATGGTAGTTTCGCAGTCATGGGAGAAACTAAGTGCAAGAAAATTAAATTCAGGAATTACTCATTCACCTCATTTCGTTTAAAACCAGCTGTGGTAGGCAAAACAGACAATCACACAGCTGAGGTCTGCCACAGCACCTCTCTGCTATCACAGCTTTAGCATCACATCCAACTCCAGTGTTAATCTTCTTCCTTTCCCAGCTCTGTCCTTCACCTCTGTGCCCCTACACCTATTTTTGGTTCTTTGTTAGCCTAGTTGGCAAAATCCCAGATTTTGAACAGCTGGAATTATGGCCCCAAGCCTGCCAGAGTCCCCAGCAAGGAGCTGCTAGCTGACACCCTTCCATGAATGCAAAAGCTGTGCAAGTGCTGACCAGGCTCTTGCTTCGCCTTCTACCAAGCACAGTGTGGTGATGAGCTAGGAGCAGAAGCCTTGCAATGTCCCCTGTCCCCACAGAGAGGTGGCACTTGTAGGGGCAGCAGCATGGGGACCCAGGGTGACAGCAGCATCAGGACCCAGGAAAGAAAATAGGCAGGCCCTGAGCAGCAGTGCTCACAATGCTGGCTGCTGCTGAAAGGAGGAACAGAAGGGATGAGCTACTCAGCAGCCCTGTCCCTTGCAGTAGGCCATGTCCTCTTGTCTATGGCCATCTTTCGCTTATGACTAAGCAGTTAGAACCACTTTTGGTTGTAACCTCATCAACCAAAGAAAAAAGTCATGCCCTTATAGGCAGTTCTCTGCAGTGGGCTTAGTGTCCAGCCTCCAGAAAGACTGTCATGAACTCAGTTGTGCTGTTGTCCTCTCACCCACACAAAGGAGAAAGAGTAGGAGAACATCCACCAGAAGCTGCATGCTAATGTCCAAGAGCCAGCTGTTCTTCTCTGGAAGAATTAATCTGACCAATTTTTTTCATAACCTTAGCAAATACATCACCTCCCTTACTGACACTGATTTTATACTGACTTCTCCCACGTCACTCTCATCTATTTGCAAAGCTTGCTCCTGTTTTTCTCCTACTCTCAGCTACTTGGAGCAGGGTATGAGAAGTTAACACGTGTGTGCTGAGCTGTCGCTGTTTCCCAAGACCTGAGGAAATGCAAAGCTGACAGGCTGCTCTGAAATCCAAACACAGACCACAGCAAAGCTGGATGTGAAAGCCATGTGGAATACAGCCGATCGAGATGATGGGTTTGGGCACGAGCATGCTACTTGTGCCACCACTGACCTAGAAACAGTGTGGAAATGTCAGATGGGAAGGCAGGCAGACTGCAGAGAGAAGCCCAACAGCCAAGGGAAGGAAAACAGGTGCTCTGTCATTTCCAGCTTGGTTAAAAGCACAAACCTTAATGTGCTCATCAGCCCTCTCCCTTGCATTAGGCACAATTTGCTCACCTCTAACCATCTGCTTTTTTTATAACAAAGCCTAATGCTTCATCAATTAAAAAACATAAAAACTACCACCCCCTTATCCAGCTGCCATAGTTAGACTGGCTCACTCGTGGCTCCCATCATCCAAATACATCTCCTGGCCACACGGAACAGCATGATTTGTGCTAGCTGTCAGCAATGGAAAGGTGCCCTGCATGCATGAAGTGAAATGCTGGATCTAAAAAAAACATTTCCCAAATTTAGGGGAAATTGCAATCTAATTTCCTGTTTGGGTCACAGAAACACCAGTTCCAAGCATACATTTGAATGCATCCTTCGTCAGGTGGCTGCTGAATAAAACAATCTGAGACAGATGCAAGTTACACATTTCAGTTTCTGGAACACTGATCACTTTCGTATTCCTTAATAATTAGTTGTAGGAATAAGATTTTGCAAGCCAAGTGAGAGATGAAGCCAAGGCAGGATGCATGGGTAATCCAAGTACATAAGATCAGTACACTTCAATTTATTACTGATATCATAAATTTACAATTAATCTCCCCTTGCCCCAATATTTTATATATCTTCTAAAAAAATCTGTCAGAACATCAGGCACAGTGATCTCCCTTCCAGTGCAGAGAACTGAAGTGCTTCCCAACACAGCCTGCACCCATCAGGTGCATTCTTTATGCCAAAGAGAGAGCACCTGGGTAAGTGTTGCCAAGGCCTTGGCTAATGGCCTCTACACTACTACTCTTCTGCACTGTTTTAAACGTGAGGCTTTGCCTTGCTTGTTCTCTACAGTCCCAAACACAGCAAGAAGCCAGTATCAGGCTACAGACACCTGAGTGTGAAGGCAAAACAAGACTTAAACTGAGAGCGGAATACTCCTTAGCAGCTCTACGTGAGTATGCAGATCATGCTCATGAATAGATGAGAAACAGCAGCCTCAACAATGGAACAAAGTGTTGAAGCCAAGAGAGAATTGCTCAACCCATCCAAAGGAAAACACTACACTACTGGGCTAAGGCTGAACTGCTTTAGGGACTGGTTGGTATCCATAAGCTTTTTCCAACTAAACCAGCTTGTTTCACCACCATACCTCTGTCCACACTTTCAGGGGTGGCCTTTTGCCATCTCCAATCTGTATGTCATCTATCAGCACCATACACTTGAATGTAGATTACAAAAAGAGAATGCTAGGCAGTGAACAGATATCCCATTTTGATACTCCACAATTTTTTGTAAGACCAGCCAGGAGAGAAATGTGGCTTTCAATACTGGACATGGATATGATGGCACCAACTGGCATTTGTGCCATGCAAGAATACTGGACATGGATATGAAGGCACCAACTGGCATTTGTGCCATGCAAGAATACTGGACATGGATATGAAGGCACCAACTGGCATTTGTGCCATGCAAAAATACTGGACATGGACATGAAGGCACCAACTGGCATTTGTGCCATGCAAGAATACTGGACATGGATATAAAGGCACCAGCTGGCATTTGTGCCACACCATGGTACTAAAGAAGGTCTTCCTGTACATATGATATGTTGAATACAACTTTATACATACAAACCTCAGAACAGAACTATATTGTGATCAGGAACCTCTAATCACCTTATAAAGGAGCTATTAAAAAATGATCAGGGGGCTGGAACACCTCTCTCATGAGAAGAGTCTGAAAGAGTTGGGGTTGTTCAGTCTGGAGATTAGAAAGTTCAATGAAGGACTAACAGCAGCCTTCCAGTACCTGAAGGAGACCTACAAGAAAGCTACAGAGGGAATGTTTCCAAAGGCCTGAAGCAATAGGACCAGGGGCAATGGTTTGAAATGAGAGAAGAAACTGTTAAGAACAAGTTCTTTACCATCAGGTTGGTGAAACGCTGGAACAGGCTGCCAAGGGAGGTAGTTCAGGCCCTATCCTTGGAGATATTCAAGGTCAGGCTCCACAGGGCCCTGGCCAACCTGATCTAGTGGAGGATGTCCCTGCTGACTGCAGGGGCTCAGACTAGATTACTTTGGGAAGTCCTTTCCAACCCAAACCATTCTGATTCTATTCTCACAGAAACAAGTGGGACAATTTTACCCTAATACCTTATTTTCAATCAATGTTATAAAAACAGAAATGAATCAACCAACCAAGAAAACCTAAGATTGGTTGAATCCTTTGTTCCCTGAAGCCTTTTGGAGTACAGAAACATTACCTGTAGAGCAACTCTCCCTAGTCAATTAAATATTAGCTATTCTAAAAAAAAAAAACAAAACAAAACAAAACAAAAAAACCAACAAAACCAAAAAAACCAGCAAAATCTGTGCTGAAATCATGATGAAAATTCAGTATCTAGGTGTAATAAAAACCAGAGATATTCCCTAATACATCCATGAAACAGCACAAAAATGCACAAAGATCTCAAATGCAGCACTTAAGAATTTCAGCTGAGAACACAATCACTCCCTAATTGCAATAACTTCCATTTGATCTTGATACACTCCAAATGAACAGCCTCACCCTGCCAATCAAATATCTCCACACCATTTTCATGATTAGTTGATCTATGGGAGAAATTTATTCCTTCATATAGTTTGACAGGCCAGCAGTAAACATGCAAGCAAAATCATGTACTGTGAACCCTGAACAACAAAAATTCAACTCCCTTCAGATTTTTCACATGCTCTGTCCAAAACAATTAACAGCAGAACAATATTCTGTTCAGGCAGAGTCGGCTGAGGAAAAGGTCAGCTGAAATGACTTGGGCTGGGTGAATCAAGCTGCTCGAGTATGTAATGTGCAATAAAAATTCTATTGGGGATGAAAAAATGTAGGTGAGATTTTTTTTTTTTTTTTTTTTTTGCTTCAAATTCATACTTAGCATCAATTTATGCTAAATGACACTCGAGATAAGCTTTTCACTCTTTAAGCGCAACGTAAATATACTGTAAATTTAAAGATAAACATCCTGGCTACAGCAAACGTATGGCAATGCTTCAAGTGTATACAGAGATGTTTAAAAGCCACAAGATAAACAGAGGGGGGATTATTTTTCTTTTCTATGTGGCACTGGTTTCTGATCTGATCACAAAAGCATTTAATTTTATAAACAACATTAAAACGAACCCTGATACTGAGTGCAGCAAGTTTATCTCTTCATATTAGTAACAGTGTCCCTTACACTTTTATGTTTTACATCCTAAGAAGGAATTTCTTGCTTGAGACTTCTCCCTTTATAGAAATTTCATCAGGGTTCAGCCAGTGAGCAAGCAGCAGGAGATGGGTGAAAAAAAGGAACCCAGTAACAACGAAAAACCTCCTCCCACCTAACGGAGGGAAGCAATTTTCAATCAAGCTGGGACAAGTTTCCCAAGTGGCTTGCTGCAGCTACAAATCTGGCTGCATTCTCTCCAGCAAAGTTCACTCTCTTGCAAGCTTAGACATGCTATCTTCTCAGCAGCTATTAAGTCACTGAAACTTGTCTGCAAGTTCTGTTGTGATTCGTTATGGAGAAAAAAGTTAATGGTGGGACTCTCAGCAAAGATCCAATGCACTCCTGTTTCTCTTCACAGAAGCAATTAAAACCTGGTGCCCAGTTGTGCCTATGAAAACATTCACTGGGCTGCTGTATGCACATGTATATGCATGTGCAGATACAAACACGCCCTTATATACAGCACAGTGATGATATTCACATGCCACATTATGTAACTACAGCACAAACCCTGCCTAATGCCTCCAATGACCCCATCTACACCCTTCACCTTAGATGCCCCCCAAATCCTGTTGTGGCCTAAGCCTCTTAGCCTCTGTTTAATTATTATTGTGTTAATCTATCAACATTTTGCCTCACAACTGTCTTTTCTCTCTTCTGAATTTGTCCAGATGGAAAATCTCATGTTCTTGAAAGGCAAGTTTGAAATCCCATGGACATGAGAGCTCGCCAGGTCTGTGAGGTGTAGGTTGTAAAAGGACTGGCAAAAGCACAGGGTTTGTCACTTGGTTCCAATAATGGGGAATTCCAACCTAACACCACAGCTTTTTCCAGGATACTTTCAGTCTTAAGAAATCACTCCTAAGAACATTCACAGGTTAACAGGATGCCAGGGGTTGGAAGGGACCCAAAGAGATTATCCAGTCCAATCCCCCTGCCAGAGCAGGACCAGACAATCTAGTTCAGGGCACACAGGAACACATCCAGACAGGTCTTGAAAGGCTCCAGAGAAGGAGACTCCACAACCTCTCTGGGCAGCCTGTGCCAGGGCTCTGGGACCCTTCCAGTCAAGAAGTTCCCCCTTGTGTTGCGCTGGAGCCTCCTGTGCTGCAGCTTCCATCCATTGCTCCTTGTCCGATCCCAGGGAGCAAGTGAGCAGAGCCTGTCCCCCCTCCTGACCCTCAGCCCACAGATATTACAGACATTTATTAAATGTTCTTTTAATACACCATTTGTTACTTTTCCTCTTTCTCACAAAGTACCACTGATGCTAAGAAATCAGATCTCCTACACTGGTAAATCAGTAAAATTTCTCCAAGTACTGTTCTCAATTTAAAAAACACAGGATAGCTGCAGGACAGAGCAGATTTCACTTAGCTGTGGTGCAAAGACAATGTTGACATCAGAGATTACTCCAATTGTTTTGTTCTCCAAGTCAGGTGGGTGCTCTCATGCCAGGCCACCTTCTGAAGTGAGATGGTGACTCATTTTCACCCATACAAATGCAGAGTGCACAAATCCAACGGCTCTAAGGCACCAAAACAGCTTTCTTAGTCAACAAGTGTTTCGTGAGGGATGATGTTTAGTACTTATAAAAATGTAGATGTATTACTGCTGGAGGTACTGAAAACAGCAATGTAGGTGGCCTGTAACACACCTCTCTAACTTCAGTTGAAGCCTTTCCTCGGGAACAATAACTGAGAGCTGATGCATCCTGCCTTGGGTAGGCATTAAAGATAAATATAACTACAGACTACAGCAGCTCAATCTGATTTAAAACTGGACCTCCAGCAGAGAAAAGGCTGCCTACTGATCCAGGAAGTGACACACACACTCCAACCAGGTTTGCTCCTGAAATATAACAAGCCCTTTTATCTTTTTTTTTTTTNCCCTTTTTTTTTTTTTTTTTTTTTTTTTTTTTTAAATTCTTTTTGGGTTTTTTTCTTTTCAAAGCAAGCAGTCATGTGTTGCACTACAGATTATAAGGGCCTGAAGTGTCTACTTAACTGGTCTTAAATGACATAGGGCTTAAGCCCAGCTACATAAGTGAAATTCTTATGCTCACTTTCTTTTTCTAACTCTTCCTAGGTTAAGTGTTTTAATATCTCCCATATGTTAGACAAACACTAATGAATCTTATTTGCACGTATACGCCGAGCCTCATTATTCATATTAGCTAAGTTAATATGTCACATCTGGGCAAGACCACACTCTCATTCAAATCAAACACCAGCTGCTAAATATCAAAACCTACATCTGAATTCTGAGACTTTTTTTTTTTATGGGAAATGTGGCCTGCTTTAATTTTAATCCCATCAAGGAAATTATTTTTGCATCTTATATATGGATTAACTTTGGTACGTATTTATATGCAGAAATGCCAGCTTATGAAAATATTGCAAACCAGGCCACTTGCATTTCCAGTTGTGTCCATTTTAAGGACCTAATTTAATATCAAAAAAATGTGTTCCATGTTAAAAAAAAACTTTTCACTTTACAAGTTTTTGATGCATTAAAAAGAGTTCAGAAAAAAAAAAAAAAAAAAAAAACCCAAATATTTTCCAAAGCCCAAAAATTGTAGCATGAGATTTTTCATTTAGTATGAAAATCAAAGCTTTGCAAAAGCCCATGCTTAAGTACAGCCACATGTTTGTTGTTTATCTCTGTAAGAAGGCTGTTGCTTGTCTATGCTAACATTATTCTCCCTAAAGCTAACACTCTGATCTGGGCTGTCAGAGCAGGTTTAAGCAGCTGAGATGCTACGTTTCAAATTGACTGATCAGACCACTAAAAAATTATTTTGTTGGTTTGGCATCTCAAAACTTGACACAGGGACAAGTCTGTTGCTACTGCCATAATGACAGTACTTTATTTAGGCCAGCAGACCCTGTTCCAAACTGCTGTTCCTACTAAAACTTTGTGCTCCTACTGTATGTTCTGGAACAAATAGACCACTGTAAAGAAATGGGATAGTTAGCCTAGAGACTGAAAACCAATGGATTAGACTAACAGCAGGTGTCTGCTCTGCCAAAGAAGTCTGAGCTACAACTCTCTGCCTTACCCTTGTTATAAGGGTGTCTAGCGATAGGGCACGAGGAATGGTTTGAAGCTGAGGGAGAGCAGGGTTAGACTGGATCTTGGGAAGAATTACAAGGGTGCTGAGATTCTGGAATAGGCTGCCCAGGGAGATCAAGGTGATTGTGGCCTTTCAGTATCTGAAGGGGGCCTACAAGAAAGCTGGGGAGGGACTTTTTAGGGTGTCAGGTAGTGATAGGACTAGGGGGAATGGAACAAAGCTAGAAATGGGTTGATTCAGACTGGATATTAGGAAGAAGTTCTTCAGCATGAGGGTGGTGAGAGCCTGGAAGGGGTTGCCCAGGGAGGTGGTAGAAGCCTCATTCCTGGAGGTGTTTAAGGCCAGGCTGGATGAGGCTTTGAACAACCTGATCTAGTGTGAGGTGTCCCTGCCCATGGCAGGGGGGTTGGAACTGGCTGATCCTTGTGGTCCCTTCCAACCCTGATTCTATGATTCTATGATTGTGGAAGCCTCCTCTCTGCAAATGTTGAAGGCTGGATGAGGGCTTGAGTAGCCAAGCCTAGGTGAGAGGTGTCCCTGCCCATGGCAGGGAGGTTGGAATAGAAGATCTCTGAGGTCCCTTCCAACCAAAGCCATTCTATAACTGTAATTCTGTGATTATTCAAGAACAATGCCAAACACACTAATGACACAGCTCCCTAGCAAACTCATTATACTTTTCTCACAGGCCTACTGGACATACAAGACCTGAAAGACTGAAGTAGCAGATAGAGAGGGTCTTACAAAATGCCCCTGGAGCACAGTGGTATCTCCTCGTTCCTTCAGGTGGTGAATCCTCACCCAAAAAGCACAGCTGGCTAATTTACACAGAATCACACAGAGCTGGCAAGCTCAGCAGCTGAACCCAGCAATGCTCATAGCTTCAGCCACGACATTATCCTTGGATTTGGGAAGAACACAGTGATCAAAATGAAATTTAGATAATAACAGGAGTATGAGATGTTTGAGTTCAGAGGAAAATAAAAGCAATCCCATTTGCAATTTCTAGCAGGGCTGCTAAACATTTATATATTGTTCCAACACACCAACCACTCTTGTTATGTCACTGTTGCGCATCCTGCACTCAGGAAAATTCATAACATTCTGCTCACTTACAGCAATTTGACAGAAAAACAAATGAGAACAGAAAAATGAAGCTTTCCCATGCTGCCGAGTGCAACAGTCAGCAAATGAAAATCTGAATCCTAACTTTACATCTTTTTTCTTTTATTATTTTTCCACCAATACACAACACTCCCTAGAAAATGCATCCTTAAATGATAATTATTATTTTTCTTTCTTACAGGAAAAGTTAACTTGCTGGTTTCTGAATTCAGAAAACAAACAGTGAATGACAATTGCCAAAGCAAAACTGTTACTGAAGCACTATTGACTTCCAAAGAGTATGAGGAAAAATTAATTGGCAGATGTTTTACACAGCATAATTAACAGTTCATTTCAATGCTCTCTAACAAGATTAAGATAATTATGCTTAGAAATAGAAAATGTAATAATGATAAATTACTAGTTTTCCTATTACGGTCAATCTCCTGCCTTCCAAGTAATCACCATGTTTAGAAATAGGTGCATCTGCTCCACGGGATCAGCTACACAAATGCCATCAACTCCTAGCTGGGGGAGACAACCTTTCAACCATGATGCAGGAGATTTTCTTGCTTCAGGACTGAATGTAGTGTCCATTCCATTTATCAGCAAAGTGGAAGGTAAAACCATAGAAGCATAGAACGGGTTAGGTTGGAAGGGACCTCGAAGCTTGTCCAGTTCCAAGCAGGGACACCTCCCACTAGAACAGGTCACTCAAGGCCTCGTCCAACCTGGCCTTCAACACCTTCAGGGAGGTTGTGGAGCACAGAATCACCCAATGTGATCAAAGATCACATTCTGTGCTTCTGTGCGCCGCAACCTTCCAGGGCAACCTGTGCCAGTGTCTCACCATCCTCACTGCAAACAACTTCCTCCTAACATCCAGTTTCAATCTCCCCTCTGCCAGTTTAAACCCATTCCTCCTCATCCTGTCATTACAAGACCTTGTAAATAGTCCTTCCCTAGCCTTCCTGTCACCCCCTTTAGATCCCGGAAGGCTACTCCAAGGCTTCCGCAAAGCCTTCTCTTCTCCAGGCTGAAGAGCTCCAACTCTTTTAGCCTGTTCTCATAAGAGAGGTGAGCAGCACTGTTTTCATCAGGGCACAGTCAGTGGATAGCAGCTGAAGCAGCATCAGCAATTTGCAGTTCTTATGGACAACTGGAATTTGCAGTTCTTATGGATAACTGGAATTTGCAGTTCTTATGGACAACTGGAATTTGCAGTTCTTATGGACAACTGGAAAGCAATGCTTAAATTCTACCAGCTGAGCAAGCTGCAAAATCTCCTCATGTCCAGTTCAAGAATGAAAATATGAGAATCTGTATTCTGTAATGGTGTGCAAAATATAAAGCCAAATGCTTTCCCATGTGAGTAGTAAAGAAACAACTCCCTCAAGGACTTCAAGCCACAAATTAAGAAAAAAGAAAGTTGTGAAAGGGTTTTTTGTTTGTATCTAGGAGGACTCCAGCTACAGCCACCAAGTGCTACAGCATTAGAGTAAGCCATTTCAAAGTAACAGCTGCACAAATGCAACTCCTGAGTGTTAATAATGTGTCAATTAATTAGGCTTTATATTTTGGGGTCTCCATACAAATTTGACTTCAGGCCTTCCATTTTCAAGGGTTCTCTCTTTTCTAATTTCAAAGGTGCATTATTCTTCTACTTTCCCACAAAGACACAGCAACAAGAGGAAAAAAAAACCCACTACCATTTTGCCTTGAAATTAAAAACAGACTTGTTTTTCACCTCTGCCTCATTTCTATAGCTTCCCTGCTTTCATCGTGCTTTTTTATCTTGTGTTTTTTTGTTTGCTTCTTTTTTTTTCTCCTCTGCTTTTTACTATCAAGTCCTTGACACGTGGAGACTAAAAGCTCACAACTAACAGCACAAAGATCAGAGCAGGCACAGAAATAGAAATTGCAAGATTAGAAATCTGAAAGACCTGAAAAGTAGACAGAGGATGAATAAATAGGATTGAGGCAGAACCAAGAAGAACAGAGCAAAGCAATGAAAAATACTTTCAAAAATAATAATAAAAAAGTGTGACTGTATTATTAATGTGCAGCTGAGGAAAATGAGTTCTGTAGGACTGCAGCATCACACTTATCCAAAGCAAAGCAGATTGGAAGGAGCTAAGTGCAAAAGCATTTTGTGCTATAAATCCCCACTAACACCTTTCATGTTTAGTCCAGTTTTTACTCCCAAAGAGGAGGTGGCAAATCACTGTTGCTTTGTGCCTTCAAATAAGTAACAAACAAAAAAATCCCACTCCATAATTGGTGGGAAACCCAAGACATTTTTGTCTTGACCAATCTCCTGGCTTCATTCCCCAACTAACCAAATCTGTCTCCACATGTTTCCCAATTCACTTCCATATCCAAGGCTGGCCAGGGCTTTCTGGCTGGTCCTTCTGAAGCCCCTACCTACTTGCTCACTCCCCTATCCTACTTGCATAACCCTCTGGTTAGAAAGTAATTTTTATCTTGCATCACAGCCTTGTTTTCTTTCAGTCTTCCTTCAGATGAAGTCAAGATCTTGGTCCCAAAAATGGCAGAGAAAGGATTTAGTCATGGAATTCACCACAAAACATTAACTCTGCAACGGATGTGCTACTGATTTATATAAACACCTTGTAGGCAATCTGCTAATCTTAATGAGTTTTTAGGGTAGAATTTCAACTCGTAAAACCAGGACACTTTGATAAGGCTGCACCCACAAATTATTCTCAATTGTATTTAATTACAGGTAGAAACACTGTCCTGGGCTTTGATCTTTGATCTGACATATCAGCAGTACGTGGTAGGAAGCCATGAAGATGAAAACATGCACACTGTTAGGTGATGTACTGAAGAGGTACTGCAAGGCATGTCAGAAACAATGATACACCCACCATTCTGCAATGACTTTCGTGCTAGAAGGACATCAAAAGCCACAGGGATGAAAGTGAATACTGCTACATTCAACCCAAACACCCATTTTAGCAGTTGCCTTCAATTGGTATGAAACATTAACAGTATCAACTAACACATACCCCTTGACTATCTCACAGAGATGCCTCTCACATCTCTTTATCTAGTTTTGACCTCCCTTTTATCCAAGACACCATCTTACCACTGCTGCTAAGGATGACAATCGAGCCAAGCTTCTGTTTTTCAACAGCCTAACTAATTTCAAATCCCAGCACGAATCCTCTTAAGTCCTCCATAATCTAATTTATTATTTAATTTTGATATAGGTATCTAATTAAATGGGGCTTCCTGAAGTTAGTTTTCTACTAAGATACTGTATATATTTACAGTAATTTAATATTGTTATATCCTCTCTTGATATTTCATAAAATAAGCCTTTTATTTTAGAAAACCTTCTTACATACATTAGTACAATGTGCATTAGAACTGCTCCTGCTCCACTGACTAAAATGAGGTAAATAAACAGAATGCAACCTCAGTACACAACCTCACTGAAACATCACATACAAACCAGTTACAGCCTTCAAAGGGTTAAACCTGATACTGCTTCCCTGTCACTTCTTAAAAACACCTAACAAACAGAGGTTTGCTGTGATGCTGCAACTGCAACTTAAATCCAAACAGCCTCATTTCTGTGTTTGTGTCTTGGGTTTCAAACATACAATCATGATTTAAACAATTAGCTCCAACAAGTAACCCAAGCTAACAGTCTGCTCTTAGCATTCCAACTTGATGCCTTTGGCTGTCTACAAAAGATGTAATTTCAAATAGCACTTGAACATATGTAACGACTGAATTGTATAGAATATTCCAAACAGTATTTGAAATTACATTAAAAATTGCATTTAAAATGTAAAGCTAGAGAGAGCCATCTACAGTATAGAAGGTGAAAGGAGGATCTGTGAAACCTTGATGGAGAAGTGCCATATCAATGTAAAAACATTTGGGAGTCTTCCAGTATGGAAAAGACAAAACTCTTACCGTTTCCTTTGGAATTTGTGACTGGCTTTGTTCTGCATTCTAAAGGAAGTAAAAAAAATAAATAAGAACAGGACTACATACAACATACACTATCTATCAGCAGGGGCATAAGCAAAGAGCTCCAATTCTGACATCAAGTGGCAATGGAAAAATGAAGGGTGCTTGGCACACCCCTGGTTTGAATTTGTCTAAGCAAACACTGCATGAGAGGAGAATGAAAAATCTTCCAGTGACCTGAGGCCTGTGCTACTGACTGGATCTGGCTGTAAGGGAGGTGCTTCTCTGGCTAAGGAAGAATCCCAGCTGCTTGCACTCTTTTCTGGCCGGTGGAACGTTCTTGTTCAGGGGTAATCTCCCTTGGCCTTTCCTTACTGCTTTGAAGTTTTCCTAGAACTACCTCGGCAGTCTAGATGAACTCTTGCAAATGTCTTAAACGAGCACCACAGATGGGACCCCTCCTATACCTTGCACTCCTCACCTATGTCTCAGTGCACATAAGGCAAACACACATCACTGGAAAACCTTTCTGCATTTCATAACCAATTCTGAAATCACACATAAGGAACTATTACTCTTCCAAGGCCACATCCATTGGACACCCCTCCGAGCACCCTGCAGCCACCTTGCTGCTGGCTGAGCAATCACTTCAGGGCTAACCAGTTGCTGCTTTCTATTCAGTTGGGCCAAAATGAAATGTTAGAGGGGCTGACAAACTTAGATGCTTTGAGTTGTTTTGCAGGAGATTCAAATGACTAAGCACACAGGAAAAACAAAAAACCGAAACAAAACAAAGAACCCTAAACAAACAAAAAACAAACCACCCAAAAAGCCCACAAACCAAAAACAGTGAAAAAAGTATCCCAAACATGCAGTTAGCCTTAACTGCAGCCAACAACCAGTAAGAAAAAAAACCCTGAAGCCAACTAGTGAGAGCATGTAAAGGACACACATATCAATGGGCATAATAGCTTGTAAGCTACTGCCAGCCAGTCTCTGCTGACACTCAGCAATTACCTCAAAAGCTAAATAATCTAAGTCAATCCTTCAGTGGGTTCACATTTTCAGCAGCAGGCTCTAAGAAAATCCTCCACAGCAAGTTGTGTTGGGTTATGTTTGGTAACCACAGCTTAATGAGAGCACGCTGGTTAGAAAAGTAAACTCCAGCAATTGGATTTTATTCCTTGCTTCCACATTTTACTCACTTTTACCATGACCTGCTGCACCGGATGATGGTTGTCCATCATACACACTCCCCCTAACCTCACCACACAAGCTACAAAGGTCCCATGCTAACCTAAATGGGCTCAGCTTAACATTCTCATAAGTTTTAGACAGCAGCAGGCATTCTCATAGTCCCCTCCAGACAATAATGGCAACATACACCAAAGACATTAAACTCCACAACTCGCCTGGAATGTTTATCATCCTTATTTTATTTGCAAAGAAACTCAAGGATGTGTAACTTTTAAAAAGTCAGTCAACAAGACAACCCAAACCATGAAATCTAAACCCCTTACTATCTGCATAAATGCTACCAAATACAGAATGGTTTGGATACTGAGCAATGCTCAGCAAGCAATAGCAATCCCTGCCCTTTATGAGATGGGTAATAGCAAATAACATGATTTTATGTATACAATTTCAGAGACACATCCCATTCAGTTAATATTTAAAGCATGCAAATGTAGCAAATATGACAGAAATAGGGGAAGGATGCAAAGACAAATTGTTCCTAAGTGGCCAAAGAAGATTTACATCTGAACAAGATGAACTGATATGATTTCAGATCATTTCCCTCCCTCCAATACCAATTTTGTTGGTTTGTTTTGGTACACAGATCTTGTAAAAGACAGTAAGAGGGGCTGGTCAAAAAGACTGTGGTGTTCTTTTGTTAATTAAGATTATTTCTTACCAGAGAAGAAAGAACAGCCCTTATGATGGGTTTTGGTTCAACACCTTCCCCAGCAACCCTGCTCCTGCTCTCTGACAGCTGTCAGCAGAGCTCACCTAACGTTTCCTCACGCCAAAACGCAAACACAACAAATCCTTTTGCAGCAGAGGATCATCACCCTGCTACTGCCAGTTCAGATCTGGCCTGACTGCACAGTGCAGAGCCCACCTACTGCTAGCACAGCCATGGTGAGATGTAGTTTCCCTGTGCTGGCTGAGACTACTGCTTGAGCAGCAGCAGGGAGGCTGCTGAAGCTGAACTCATTTAAAAGGGGCTGATTTGCTGTTATTTTTAAAACTACATCAAGTACTACTACTAAATCTCTGCACTGCATCACATCTCTGTTTTACAATTCTATTAAAACAAAGTACTCTGCATTGCAACTTCTCATTTTACTACAGAAATAATTCCCACAAAATTAAGACATTTTCTTACTTCTGAGTTTATTTAGAAAAGTTAAAAAGCATTTTCATTCACCTTGATGAAAGACAGCAGCAATACTGTGAAAATTACATCATAGGAAATTATACACAGATTGCTTTCACAGTTTCTGTAATAAGATAGGGCATAATATGATTTCAAATTGTTCATTTATCTTCATTTTATGACAACTTTCACTTCAGTACCTGAAGTTATGTTCCAAGGATATTAAAAGTGTGGTGTGTCTGCAAGCCTTGCCTGCCACTTCAACTTCCTAGCTTTAATTGTAGATTTGAGAAGTAAAAGGTTGATGTTCGACGTCTTGGAATGGCTAAACAAAAATTCATTCCCTTTGCATTCAAAATAACACAAATGCAACAGAAAAAAATGAAGCCATCTATTCATCATGCTTCTATTTGTCCATCTTCTCACAACAATGCAGCCAAGAAGTTATTTTTTTAGAGCTATATATAGCTATGAGAATGCAAATAATAAATAACTTCAGTAGTTTAATTGAATAGAGAACAAAGTAGGGCTGCTCCATTCAGAGTCTACCAAAATTATCTTGAATAATTATCAGGGAGATATCTGTACACACTGTGCAAGCGGAGCAGGTACAATGTGAGCATCATTTTATTTCCATTTTGTGCAAGTTCTGCAGCAACATTTTCTGAATTATCCTGCTAAATTAATAACTGCAGGGTTTCCATTCCACAGAGATTGTTTTTATATTAAAAAAAAAAAAAAGGCTAATGTTTCTTATATATTTCACTTTTTGATAGAAAGGTATTTATATATCCTGTTTTGGCAGTTTTGTACTGCAGTAAGCACGTAGTGGGACAAATGGCAAGCTTTCAAACATAGATTTGTCCCCATGAAAGATGTGAAATAATCAACTTGTCTGCATGCATCCAAATCAAAGCCAACCAGTAGCTTCTTCTATAACAAACATTTTCACTCAAGATAGAACTCTACTTTTACGTTATTGACAAATACTTAATTCCAGTAGCAGATCTCAAAGACAAAAAAAAAAAAAAAAAAAAAGAAAGAAAAAAGAAATAATGCAAAATGTTCTAAATAAAGCAAAACAGAATTGGTCATTTTTTTGTTTCTTATACTCAGTGTTGGCCATGCATATTTACTAGTAGGTGACAAGATGAAATCATTTGCTCATACTCATCTAAACAAATCTCTTAGCTGCTCTCTATTTTACGCACCAGTTCCCTTGGATGGAATGTTTCTTCCTGTCGAAAAATCAGGAGGCCAACAGTCCCTCCCATCTTGGTACTCCGCAGCAAGGAGACAACTTCTTCTTGAGTTTTGCCTGTTAAATCAACTCCATTTACCTGTGACAAAGGAAATATTACAAATTGACTCCAAAGCAGGAAAAACTTTAGAAATCCATACCAGAAAGTCCTGTGAATACTAAACTCCGCTGAAGCAATCTGCTTATTGAACCAGTTTAGCTTCTGCTAAACAGCCTGAATGTGGCACCCATTCTTTACAGATGAACAGAAATAAGAAGCAAGACAGCTGCATTTCACCTCTCTTTAGCACCAACTGCATACTCTAAAGCCAACTAATTCCACCTACCATTATTTTTCACAAGAATTTCTGCGTAAAAATCCTTTGGCAAAATCAAAATGTGTGATCCAAACCCAGTCTTGTTTCCACATGCCTTGGTGTTATACAGACCTTCCAAATGTGTCTTGCACAATAAATTGTATCAAAAGTAAAAAATATTCCCCTACCACCACCAAAAAAACCCAAACAAACAAGCAAGCAAACAAACAAACAAAAAAAATAAAAATGTGGAACAGCTAGTCTTTGTTTTGCCTTTTGTTCAGCTGGCCAGCCCCTTGGCCTCCATATATCACATATAACAGTACAGAAAGGTATGGAATACACACAGGTAAATTTCCCACTCTATGAGCTAACTTGAGGAAAGAAGCCAGAGAAGAGAGGTTTTTTCAGGCTTTGCCTGTTCAGAAACATTTTGGAAATATAAGGCAAAGCTGCTAATTGTGTTAAGCAAATGAGCACAGTGCTCAGCAGTAGTCAGCAAACCATTTTTTTCCTTCCCCTTGGAAGATCACAGCTCGCACAGCTGAAAAGCTTTTAACTGTTGTCTTAAATGCTTCTCAGTCCCCTTCCACCCAAGTCATCTAGGTTACCTGGAATTACAGTAATTACAGCAGCAATTCAAGCTGACTTGGCCAATTTTGCAGTAAAGTGAAGTTAGGGCTCCAAGAGGCAGTTACAGTCTCAGCTGTACCTCCAGTGTCATTTGGCTTAGGGACAGTAATGAAGAGCTGTGGGTGGTAACATCTTATAACACTCCAGCTAGATTTGCAGGAAGATCTCTGCTGTGCACCTAAGAGAAATGTAATTCCCTCGAGGACATCCTCCCCTGAGGGGGGAAGTGGCCTTGTTTTTCTGTAGCATTACCCTCTTACACAGTCCCTTTCAGTGAACCGACTAAACCTTTGCAGGGCATTGTCTTCCCTGCTTGGCAACATCTCTGCTGATGTCTGGTCTGTCACTCCATGCTGATTTAAGGTCACTTGTTAGGAAACAATCACTTTGCTTCGACTTAAAGAGCAAGGCAGGACTATGACACTATTCACAAATGGATATGCAAACTCATTCTCATAGTATGTCTGGGTCAGCTCTTAAAATAGTTCTGTATTGAAAATGCACAGCCCTTGATCTGCTACCTTAAAAAAAAACAAAAAACCAAAAACAAGGAAAAAAAGAACCCTGAGCCCTCACCCCCCC
>WBNM01038918.1:133074-163228 GCA_013399055.1 Ramphastos sulfuratus | reverse complement strand
CCCCCCCCCCCCCCCCCCCCAAAAAAAAAAGAGGGAGACACAAACTAGTAAGAGCCTTGGAGCATGAGCTCTTGCCAAAACACAGACAAATAATATCTGACACTTCTTCACCTCAATTAATCGGTCCCCAGCTTTTAGTCTCCCATCCTGAATAGCTGCACCTCTTGGAAGGATGTTTTTCACATAAATTGGAGCAGAGCCACCAATTGGGACATCTCTGGAAGTAATGCTAAATCCCAAGCCTTCTGTACCTGCAGCATAAAAAGAAATGTAGAATGTTGCTTGTTAAAATGTGCATTTTGTATTACTGATTGCTTTCATCCAGCGGAGCAGGCACACACCTCACTGCTATCATCCATGGAAACACAGACGTGTGATTGAAGAACTACTGCATAGGAATGAAAAAAGGCATGTAGAGGAAGGCTACAGCTGAAGCACTGAGTGCTGGCACAGGTGGCTCAGCAGGCCTTCCTTGTAACTTGCTGTTCTGACAACTTCCAAGTCACTGCCACATTTCCAACTTTCTATTTCAGATGAGCCGAGTGACAAGGAATCAGAACAAAGCAAATCTGATATCCTATCGCTCTTTCCCCCCCTTGTCAATCTGCATCTTGTCAATGATCCCTTCTCTCTCTTTTGCAATTCTTTCAGCAACATCAGTTGGCCAACACTGCTGACCATGGGGCTTTGTCAGCTCATTTGTGGACACTGCCAAGGTGACAGACAGAATTCGAGCTCAGTGGTCTCATTTCTTCTGCTCCATGGGACCTCAAGCTGTTTTCTGTCAACAGCTTCTCTGCTCCAGGGCTTCACTCTGGCTCTCACTGGGTTCCATCCCACCTTCTGCTACACAGGCAGAGAGCAGAGCCAGGTCACCACTTCCAAAGTCCTGCTGTGTGTCCACACGACTGACTGCACTTGGCTAAGAATAACAGAAACCAAACAGAAACACTGAAGATGACCCAGAGAAATCCAGAGCGGAGGTCCAGTCAATACTGCAAATGAAACTTGCTTGTATTTCAAATAAATTATGCCCACACCTGGTTACTGCAGCGAACCTTAGGACCCTACCAGTTCTGGGATTCACAAACCAAGAGAACAAACAGAAGCCTTCCCTCCTATGCAGAAAGCTCGTTTGAAATCTTCCCTTTGATGCAATCTGTACAGTGTTATCTGCAACCTTTGAAACTCTGCACTGAAACCCGCCCACCTCTCTCCCATCGAGTCTGTTCAGGGCACTTAATCTAGCATGAAACCAGGCAGTCACTCAGTAGAGAGCACCCCTGACAGAGTGTCAGCATCTACAGCTTCCATTTGAAACATCTCAGAGGTTGTCAAGATATGTTTACAGCTCAAGCTCACTAGCTAGACCCACGCACGCCCAACCTCTATCTGATCCAACCTGCTAAGGGAACTCAGCAACTGCAGGCATCATCCCTAGCAGCTGTACAGCTCAGCTCTTCTAGAGAATCATGGTGGCAGGCATGAGCCAAGCTTTGATGCACAGCCCCCAGCTATGAGCCCCAGGAAGCTGAACATAACCTATGTGAAAGGCACACAGTTTGAGAGGCTTATATTGGGTTTGAGTGGCAAGGGTTTGGCAGCAGGGAGGGTTAACAGGGAGAAGCTGCAAGAAGCTTCCCCTGCGTCCAATGTCTACAACTACAATTATCTGAAGGGACATTGTGGAGAGGCTGCTGCTGGGCTCTGCTCACTGGTAATTGGAGACAGAACAAGGGGGAATGGCCTCAAGCTGAGAATGAGGAGGTTTACATTGGACATCAGGAAAAAATTTTTCACAGAGAGAGTGGTCAGGGACTAGAATGAGCTGCCCAGGGAGGTGGTGGAGTCACCCAGCCTGGATGTGTTTAAGGGTGGTTTGGATGTGGTGCTTGGGGCTATGGTTTAAGGTGAATCTTGTAGCATAGGGTTCTAGGTTGGACTTGGTGCTCCTGAGGGGTTTTGCCAACCTGGATGTTGCTGTGATTCTGTAATGTGGACTATGCCAGTCAGAGTCAAGATAGACCTACTGCTGTTCAAAGCCAAGCCCATCAGGAACAGAAGCAGTGCCTCAGGCACAACTTATTTAAAAAAAAAAAGGGGGGGGGGGGGGGGGGGGAAGGGCGNGGGGGGGGGGGGGAAGTGAAAGGCTGAATTAATTTCTCTCACACTGTCCTCTGTGTTCATTTGTTCAGTCTACCTTTTTAACTGAGCATGTTACTATTCACGTGTGAAAAGAAAGCAGGAGTCTAACATAGTCAACCATAGCCTACACAGAGAGTTCGGAAATCTGCAGAACTACACCTGATTAAAATTTAGTACCTATTATATTATCAAGATGATAATCATCTCAAGAAGTAAAGTGACAAATGTCACAGGGTTGAAGGTGACATAACCTTTTAAAATCTTCATCACACGCGTAAGCTCTCACGCGTACACGCGGCTTGTTCCTCTAGGCAAACTGTGGTGGGACAACCTCTCTTCCTTGCAGCATTCAAGATAGCTGAAAATTTGACATTTCAATTTGAAAGTCTTCATCCATTTTCAGGCTGATATAAAATTTATCAGTGCTATTACACTGAGATGGAAAAAAAAATAGATCTTTTGACATCCATATTTTACTTTGGAGACCTCACGACTTTAATGATGCTCCCAACGTTTTTTAACTTGTTGCAGCACGTGAAGATGATCTGTGGAAGTTTTAAGCCACATCTCAGCTTTTTTATTGAATTTTTCTTATTCCAAAGATCTGTGTGGAATACTGCTCTTCTGAGTGCAAGTTTTGTATGCTAAAATTTCTAAAGTAATATCCGAATACGACTGCACACCCAGGACAGTACTTTGCTATTAATAAGCTTAATCCTCACAGCCTGATTACGATGTCATTACAGATGTCTGGTTCACACACTCCAATTTAAACCCCCACAGAAAAAACCCAGAAGTTGAAATACTCACATTACAAATGCACACAGGATATAAATTTGGACTGTGGCATTTTCCGCTGTCAAATCTCCAGGAAGGCTTTACCAAAGCCAGCAGAACACCACAAATCCACACTGAGCCCAGATATTAGCAGAAGAAAATTTTAATTACTTGTTTCTGTGAAAGAAGGGGTCTCAGCTGAGCTACATTTTGCTATGCTGCCCAGTCCAGCTTTGCATAAGGCAGATTTTCCTTCTACCTTTTCTCCTCCTCATTTTACCATGCGTGCACTACAGCTGTCCTTAGCCATTTAACACAGCTTCATTAACTCCTGTGCTTACCATATATAAATTAGAAGTTCACAAGACTGGGAAATAAATGCATGTAATAGAGGCCCAAAATAAATATGACTTCTGTGCCTGGATTGATTTAAAGATTAATTTTCTTTCTGTACACAAAACTGATTTAGTTATCTCTGGTCCCTGCCTTTCAGTTCTCCTGTTGATAGACATGCATATAAGATCTCAGTATTTTCCTGCTGCTAAATTGCTCTCATTTCTTAAGGTGCAATACTGCATTATAATCACAGAATGACTTAGGTTGGAAGAGACCTCAGAGATCATCTACTCCAACCTCTCTGCCCTGGGCAGGGACATCTCTCAACTAGACTCAGCTGCTCAAGGCCTCATCCAATCTTACCCATAGCACTTCCCAGGTAGGAGGCATCCACAGCCTCCCTGGGCAGCCCATTCCAGAGTCTCACCACCCTCACACTGAAGAACTTCTTCCTAAGATCCAGCCTAACCCTGCTCTGCCTCAGCTTCAAACCATTCCCCCTCATCTTATTGCTAGACACCCTTTGGAAAAGTCCCTCTGCGGCCTTCCCATAGGATCCCTTCGGGTATTGGAAGGTAGCTCTAAGGTCTCCCCAGAGTCTTTTCTTCATGCTGAACAACCCCAGCTCCCTAAGCCTATCCTCATAGCAGAGGTGTTTCAGCCCTTGGATCATCTTTGTGGCCCTCCTCTTGTAGCCACTCTTGAAACTCATTTCTCAAGGTCACTTAAGTAGCTTGGGAATCTACACATTCCATTTCAAAAGTGACAAAGATTCCTACTCCATCTGAGCAGGAGTTCTAGAGTAAGTCTAAGAGAACATATCACTTCAAAAGAGAACTGAAATAAATATTTAGCATGTCAGTTCAAAGTCTGGCTCAAGAAGCTGTGGGAAAGCAGGAGAGTATGATGAAAAATGCATGTAAATCTGTACCCTTCAGATACGTGATGCAAGATACTCTCTAGTCAGGTTCAGGGTCCTGTCTTGTAAACCAAGATAATGCCATTTTAAACTAGCATGCTCCCAAGCTCGTCATGGCATCTTGTTTGTCTCTCCAATGACTTAGTGCAGAAAGGGACCCGTGGGGTGTGGCAGGGCCGAGCGTCCCCGCACCACAGCTTCGAATGCGGGGCCGAGCGTCCCCGCACCACAGCTTCGAATGCGGGGCCGAGCGTCCCCGCACCACAGCTTCGAATGCGGGGCCGAGCGTCACCGCACCACAGCTTCGAATGCGGGGCCGAGCGTCACCGCACCACAGCTTCGAATGCGGGGCCGAGCGTCACCGCACCACACCTTCGAATGCGGGGCTGAGCGTCACCGCACCACAGCTTCGAATGCGGGGCTGAGCGTCACCGCACCACAGCTTCGAATGCGGGGCTGAGCGTCACCGCACCATAGCTTTGAATGCTCGTGGAACTCGCAGCAGTTTAAGCTCGGCTCTGCGTGTGTGAGACAGGGCACTATTAACCACAGAAGGGCCAGCAAGTCAAACAGGAATCCAACAAGGAGCTCTGAAGAGCATGGACTCTTGTTATCCTACTCACAGCTACCAGTAGTTACTAAATACTGCAAAAGGCTCCCCAGGGAGGTGGCTGAATCCCCACCACTGGAGGTGTCTAAAGGACTCAGAGATGTGGCACAGAGGGATGTGGTTTAGCACGAGACTGGGCAGAGCTAGAGAATGGTTAGGCAGGGTGATCTTAAATACCTTTTCCAACTAAACAAATCTCTATCATTCCACGATTCTAATTTAACTATTTTTCTCTGGTGCACTGCACAAAGGTGTCTCCTTCCTCTCAAGACCACCTCCTCCTAGAACATGCCTGCTACCTCCTTTCCATGATGGACCTGGTGATTCCTACAGATTTCCTGATGGAAGGCATCCTGCAGTTGTGTCACTCATTTCTTTCTCTTGAAGCTATGCTGTTTGTAGGAGGAAATATTCTTTGGGCCAACAAGGAAGAAATGATTGCAATTCCATGACTGGTTCTTAATTTGTTCTCTGTAAGCAAGAAGATGTGGACTGAAGTCCTGATGTGCCGAATACTTCAGATGAAAACCAGCAAAACATTTGGTGGAACTAGGACCAACTTACAAACTTCCATTTTGACATTTTATCCCAAGAATTATATATTTAATTCAGCTGGGCAAATGTATAGTTACAGACAGAAATGATCCAATGCATATGAGCATTATACTTAAGAGTAGCCAAATAAAATCAAGCTAATTTAAAGACAGAGTACTTTAGGTTTGCTTTAGTACAGAGACGTCAAAACCATCAAACCTGAGTAATCCAATGTCCAGCTGAAAAACTGTCTTTTGATTACTTCAGCAAGGGTCAGGCTAAATGCTGCAAGTTGCTCAGTACTCAAAGTCCAAACCTTAGAATAATTTCTTATATAAATGGGGTTTTATTATTTATAAGTGCTGGACTAAATTTTTCTCAGTTGCATTGGTTCTGGAATTGTCCTGGTGTATGAGGTCAAAATTTGTCCCATTGTATCAATGGTCTTATTTTATCTACATGTTAGCTACCCAGAACTGGGTTATTTATACTTACTGTGTATCAGCTAAATATATATATATATATATAATATGTATATACTATATATTATATATAATATATATTATATACATACTATATATATATCTATACACACACACACACGTAATCTAAGCAGTCTTACTGTCATCTCTTGCTCTATCTTAATTTGTGTGAGCTATTAATCTACACTGTTATACAGCCTTAACAGCATTAGAATATCAGCAATAACCCCTACATCTATATGCTAAAAGTTCAGGCCCTGACCTTTAAAGAAAGATAAACAGATATCCATTTTCATTTAGAAAAGCCAACAAACATTCTGCATTGACTNTAAATATATATATATATATATAATATGTATATACTATATATTATATATAATATATATTATATATATTATATACATACTATATATATATATATATATATATCTATACACACACACACACGTAATCTAAGCAGTCTTACTGTCATCTCTTGCTCTATCTTAATTTGTGTGAGCTATTAATCTACACTGTTATACAGCCTTAACAGCATTAGAATATCAGCAATAACCCCTACATCTATATGCTAAAAGTTCAGGCCCTGACCTTTAAAGAAAGATAAACAGATATCCATTTTCATTTAGAAAAGCCAACAAACATTCTGCATTGACTGAAACATATGAGTGACCTTCTCTTCTGACTTTATTAAACAGCTAAATCCTATGAAAGTTCAGGTTATTTTAAAATACCAAAACAGCAATAAATATTAAGAAATCGTAATTACAGCAGCAGGTACTAGAAGGTTATCTTAGCATGTCATCTTCTATAAGAGAGCTCATGCAATATACAGACACATAGGTGGCATAAAGAAAGAAGCTCTGTCTGTATTGAAAGAGAGTCAATTCTCATATAACACATCAGGTTAAATCAGAAGTGAGTTCCAAGGTGAAGCCTTACATGCTTGTATGCCTTAATGCACCCCACGAGGAGTTTTTAATCTAATGCTGGTAATTGGTGGAATAGCTGCTGTCTGCTAGCTACAAAGAAAGGACATTTTTTAGCTATCTATAAAGCTTGTATTATTACAACATCCCTCATTTAAAAATAATCAAAGGCAATCGACATCCTTATTGCACTCATATTTATAACAAACTACTGGGGGGCATCCTTAAGTGTTTTGCTTCCTTTGTTGCTCCACATGTATGTTCTCAGAGTGATGGAATGAAAGCCAAAAGGGGAGGGCATGTCTCTTCCCACAGTGGATATTAACAAATTAAAGACAGCAGTGAGAAAAAGGTGTCCTTCCTTATACATTTTTTTTTTTTAAGCACCATGCATAAAATCCAGTACACAAAACAGTTTCTATCTGCCTACACTGTGAGCTTGGTTCCATTTCTCCACCAGTGGAATTCTCAGATAAGCAAACCCTTAGGAACAAATATCCTCTCTAAACTTTTCAAATCTCTTCCAGCTATGGATTTGAAAGCTTTTACTAGCACAAGAGCTAGCAAAGTCCTCTGCTGTGAACTAGAAGTTAAAATATCTCCCAGGTCACTTCCCATCAACAGGCAGCAGGCATCCTCACTCCAAAACCATCTAATACATTGGTGCCAGCAATACGAAATTACGTTTCAGAAGTGGGAGTATTTATGAAACAGCATCCAGTGCAACATGACCACAACCTAACAGCATCAAAGAATCCACAGCACAGGAAAATGATGTTCTTGCATCTTATGAGCAGTTATAATGCCACGTTTGTTTGGTAAAATAACATTGTCTTCCCAAACTCTCAATTTATGTGTTGGTGGTTTTAAATGATATGAAACGTACACTGCAACTCTGGCTAGGAATTGTTTTATCTAATGTCCACAGATTAAATAAACAAACAAACAAAAAAAAAAAAAACAAAAAAAAAAAAAAACCACACAAAAAAAACAGGTAAAAAGCACTGTGATAACTCAGAATATTTGTAAGCATGGTGATCCCTTAGACAATAACATGAAGTTTTTCCAAGCTGGTTGATCTGAGCTGATGGCCTAAAAAAATTTCATGAAGGAGCATCAACAACAGAAGCAAACTGTCAGCTCAACCTTATGTCATCCAAGTTTGTAGAGCTTAAAATTCAGTAACCAGAAAGAAGCAATCTGGTGGTTCATGTGAAGTTCACAGAAAGAAAAGGATAATGATGATGTGACAAGTAGCCTGGTGCCTGCAAAAATGTAACATCTCCACCATCCAATGCATTGCCTTTGGTAGCTTTCAATAAAAGATTAATTAACAGAAATTATTAACACTAAGCACATACAATGTCCTCAGGGGAACACACTCTGAGTTTGTCACATGGGTAAACTTTTTGCTGTGTAATGTAAGCTATTCTTGCTGCTAGAGAACAAAAGACATCTAACCTTAAACATACTGACTTTAATGCCATAAACCTTGCAGCATACATTATCCTTTTAAAAAAAATAAATTAATCATTTCCCGAGAGCTAAGCAACATTTGCATCTGACTGTCATTTTATTATACCTCAAACTATCTTAAAAGTATCTAGATGGTAACTATCAAAATTATAAAATTTTCTCACTCTGGGCATTTAACATCTCATAAAAGTTCCAGAGATGCTCCAATGCAGCTCCATGTGCACATACAACACAGATGCTGAGACAGGCAGGCACCAATTTCTCCTCTGCCCTTAAGAGACTCTCACTGCCATTTCCATTACATTAGCATAAGGGCCAAGACAGGGAATTCCACATTACATGGCACCCATTGAAATAGATTTCCACATCCCCATGGAATAAAGAAAAGCTTTAGCTAGAAATTAGAAATTCCTGTTTACCAACCAGATCCAACAGAGTCTTCAAATCCAACAGCCAAACCCCAGTTACTCAATCTGAGAACTCTTGATAGCTGTCAAGTACAGACCATGGGTTATTTGAGCTGATTTATTTATACTGAAGCATTCACCACTCCTTAGGTCTTGGTGACAGAATCACAGCACTTGCTGCACTCCTCCATTAGTTGAGAGACAGAAAGCAACATTAAACCATTCTTCCGGACGGCCTTTTGCAACCACACCTCACACGTCAAATGCATGGCTGGACTCCTGGGAGTGCTGTCAGGGCCACCTCAGGCCCTTGGCTTCACAAGCCAAGCCATTACATCTGGCAGGCCATACTGTCCTGCCCCATACAATGGCACCGGGCACGCGTCCATAATCCATGCACGCACATTTCATGCCATAGGAGGAGCACACCGGTGCCTTACCTTTTCTCAGCTGTATACTGAGCCTCTTCCCTATCTTTTTGGTGTTATATCCACTGTTTGCAGTGGAAGTGAGAACTTTCTGAGGTGACGGTACCAGGCCCGAGGGTGGTTTCCCTGCCGAATTCACGCTATGAGGTAGCTGCGAGTAGGAGTCTGTCTGATCGGACTGGTTACCCGCTCGAGACATTCTCTGTAAGGTGTGAAGTCCAGAATTGTTCATACTTTTGCTGTCAGCATACTGGGAGTCGGGGCTGAACCTGCTGTTGTAGTAGGTGTTCTTCTCGCCTTGGGACAACTGTTCATACTGCTCTTTATTCGCCGCGGGGACCACATGGAACCAAATGAATGACGTGCGCATGGCTTGGCGAAACATATGCTGTGCTCTAGGTATCAAAATGAACAGAACATCAGCAAATTAGGACTGCCAGGCTACAAGACACTGTCAGCATAATCACTAACGCTAATTAACTAACGCAAGCTGACAGACACATTGCACCCAAGCGTAAACCATGGAACCCAAATCTGTTCCATAGTCTTCTTGGTCTGCTTTTTGCTAAGGTTTATTGCCTTAAGGCAACACAGCGGTTAAATACAGTTAACAATGAAGGTACCAAAAATGGGGTTCAGGAAAGCCAAAATCTGAACCACAGTTCTATGGCAGGACTGCAGCATCCTTTGCTTTTTTTGGACCTTGATAATTGTGATCACAGTGACAACTAGAAGAATGAATGCTACGCTTTACCCAAAGCATACCTACTTCTATGATTTGCTGAGACTGCCTGCAGGCTTGCAGACGTTTCCTTTACACTTTACTTATTGTAAGTTAGTAGTCTTTCAGAATACAGCATTAGGAAAGAGGGGGGAAATATTCAGTCCTGCAGAGACATTGTAGTCTAGGTCACGATCTAACGGACACAAAGCCCACAAGTCTCGGCACAGACTTAGCACATTGTGATTCAGAATCAAGAACCAGCAGTGAGGAGCTGCTTTCAACGACATGGTACAGTCCTCTTCCAGTCCAAATTAGTGTCAAGGAAGTAAAAAACACATTTCAAATGTATAGTAAGCATAGGACGATCAAAAAAATTATTTTTATTTTGGGCCCTCAACACGTCAGAGTTTTCTGAACAATATTATCATCTTGGACTCACTCCTTTTCTGTAAACTTCTTTTCTGCTTTCAATTATTTGTGTGTGAGACACAACCTGATTTCACTTTTAAAAGTCTTTCTGATTCACTCTTTCAGGATTCTGCCAACTTCAGATGGAGAGCGTAAATACCTCTGATCTCTCAAAATTCCCCTGCACGCCTTTAACTTTCACACCTATAAATGCACAAATATTTCAAAAAGATTAAAACTGAAGTCTCCATGTTGCCCATTTGCACTGAATGTGATGCACTGCAGGTATAACAGCAGAAGTCATATGGGAATTTCAGAATTTACCAATGCAAGAAGGAAAAATCCATAATGTGCAACAACAATCAGACAAGAAGCCTGGATGCTCTAATGAAAATAATTAATCTTTTATTTTTATTTTAGATTGGCTAATTAAAAAACACTAATGTCCCTTGGTGCACCTTTTTCTTTATTAGAAAGGCAAGTTTAGAGAACTTTTCCTTACTTTCCCCAAATTCCTGCAAGGTGCAGTGTTAAATAATGCAATGCAAGGTGTGGTTAAGTACACTTACTGTTCAAATCTCCTATTCCGAAGGTCTCCATCATTAATCCTGACAATACAATCATTCTCACGAAAAAGGTTTTCTTGTTCAGCTTTTCCACCCTTCTCCAATCTCTTTACCAGCAGCCCCAGGGTTCTGGAACATTAAGATTACAAATTATTACTGTTTGAACAATTTGCAGCATTGAAAATTCTATTGGTTTAATATTCTATCATAATCACTACAGAAACCAAATTTTAAGCCTCCTTTACCTTGAAATAAGATACCACAATTTCAAATAATTTATAAGCATTACCTGAATTATTATCCCTTATCCATGAAACAAAAAGCCTGGGTGACTCAAGCATGTCACACAGAAGTAAGAACCAAGAGGCAGTGCGACAGCAGTACGCCCATTCTTGAAAAAGCCCTCAATTCCTGAGCACTAAAAGCTCCACACATCTGAGAGCTGTCAGCTTTTCTTGCTCCTTGACTGAAGCTGAACAGGTTCAACTCCAAATTTTGATTCCTTAATTAGCAGAGTGCCACAGCTATCACTACCTGCTTCTATGCAAGTGAAACGTGGGGTCGCCTCACGTGGTAAGCAGCCTGCAACAAAGGGGTTGGCAGAGGATTCAGGAACTTCACATGAACCAAATGTTTTTATTTTTAAACTTTAAACTGTTTTCACTAAACAGTAAAGAGGAAAATATAAACTTTAATTCCATCTTTAATTCTGCGTATCATCTTACACCAAGTGGTTCAGTAATGAATGAAGACAGTTAGAATTTGATTGTACAACGAGTTGGTCAACTCTAGTGCTTTCCCACAGTGTCACCTTAAGGACATTCTCAGAGAGAAAAGGTAAACAAATGTCTAACCTGCAATTATGAAATGATCCTGAGGAGTGGATCTCTGAGGTACTGGCAGGACAGTGTGAAAAGTCAACCATGTTTCTGTACCTGAACTCTAGGTTTGAAGGAGGATTCAGTCTTTGGGACTAGTCTTGCATAGACATTGTACTTGATTGTTTTGTTTGTTTTTTTTAAAGGAGATCAGTTTTACATTGAAATCCCACAGGATGTACCTGTGGGTCACATCACCCAAGTCAAGAGCATCACTTTTTCAGGATTAATTTCAAGGCATTGGCTGCACGGCAGGAACTGCAAGACTACATACATCTTGTAGCACAAAACTTCCACAGATCATAGCCCTGCAGCTCACACACACCTCAAAGCAAATGAGCAGTCAGTAATGCTTAGGACAACTCATCATGGGCTCAAAAGCAATACATGCACTTGAGCATTTCATTAAATGGGTCAGAAAAGCAAATTCAACTTGAACTTATTTCTTCCACTTTAAATTCCTCATTTACAAATTTATCAGCATATGCAAATAAGACATTTACTTTACAGAACAGTCATACGCTTGCTCCTACAAGGCAGATGAAGGAGTAAGAGAAATGATCCTAGTAGTATTTCCATTTTGGAACCACCTAGAGACATTGAGATATGATGCTGAAAGAATCCATACATGTAAACAGACTGTCAAGAGAAAAACAACAGAAAGCATTTTGACAACACAAATCATCAAAGGAATTTGAGTCAGACATTAACACTTAAGTGTTACTACTCTGTTTCCAGCTGACACAGAGTGTTCCACAAACACCTGACTTACTGCACCTATGACCTATCCAGGACCCATCAAAAGCAAACCTTCTCTAGGCTCATTTCGTTCCAGATGGACCAGTTGGATGCAGTCACTGATGCTAACTGTGACTGGGCTTGACTTGAGCTCAGCTGCTGCAGTCAGCAACCTGTCTCATTGCAGTAGCACTGATGAGCACAAGGGACCGGAAAGATTCCATAAAGCTAACAAACCATTTCTCTAGAACACAGGCATTGCAGGAAAAAAAATCCCACAGCCAAGAACAGTGTGCATCTGGTCCTATCCCTCTCCATCCTAAGCTGCTTCGTGTTTGGAAAGGTGCAACTTTCACACTATCAACAACCCAGCACCTCCCATTAAAATTTAAAAAAGCAAACCTAACTTCTCCGTATTTCCCAAAGCAAAAACAATTCTTCTATGATAAGTGAAGCACTTTTTATTACCTAGATATTTTAGGTGGTTTTCTGTTTGCCTTTCCCACAATCCTCCAAAAGTCTGCAGGAGAAAAAAAAATTCTAGAATTCCACAAGAGTCACACACTAATGTAAAGAGAGCACAATATTGTACTAAAATGTGCTGATGTGAAGGTATGTGCTCACAGGAAGTAAGGCAAAATGAGTTTTCAAAATACTGATTCAATCTGTTGCACTTTTTATTCATTAAAATAAACTTTGAATGTAGTCTCAGATTTGTCAAACTGATCGTCCAAAAAAAAAAAATAATTATAGATAATTTGCTGTTCACCAAAAGCACTAAGAGATAGGAATGATCATGATAACAAAGAAAAAGACTTGTATTACATAGGTTTGTGTCAGAACTAGAATTTTGGAACATATGAAACTGATGGGTAGAAGTTTGTGACTTTTTCCACGTGTGAGTTGTTGCATTTCTCTGGGGGGACAATGTCAAAATGCAGTTCCTGAAGAGGATATCTCTAAACAAGAAAGAGAGAAGCAAGCAAATGTAAACTTGGGAATGCTACATTTAAGAGAAAATCACCAACGTATCTGAGGGGGAGAGGAAAGAATTTGGTCTGCTCTTCCTTTTCTTTCATTTCATGCCCAACAGCATTTTTGATGCAGGTGTGTTCCTCTGCAATGCCCACAGACAATTGGGAATTTGGATGTGCATGAAACGCTTGCACGAGGGCACACACTGCAACAGGTCTTCTGTTGATAGTTAAATATAAAATAGCAACATATCTATGTTAAATATCAACCCATACTCCACTCAAAGTACAACACTAACTGAATACTGTGCTGACATGCTATATGAAATCATTATTTCATCCCAATGTCTCCATGTATTTATGATTAGAAAGTAGTTGGGTTTTGAATAGCACTGTGCTGAAACCTTGCTTTCTGCTGTTTCACATTCTGGAGTCATAATCAATTATTAGTGTAAGAGGCACCTTCCTGCATTGTTTGTCACTTGTTAAACTTACTTCACCTAACCTAGTAAAAATATTACTAATCCTAACCAATGGTAAAATAATGTAACACACAAACTACCAAACTTGCAAATAATCTCATTAAACAAAGGCTACAAGCTCTGCTGATGCAAGATTGCTCATCTCAGACACAACATATGGTGCTCGTGAGGATTCTGCTTTTAACAAATGTTAGAGCTGGGTTAACCAAGGCAGATAAAGCTAAAGCCACTGGGAATGGAGTCAAGGCTGGATGAAAAGCCTGGATCAACTCTGAAGCCAGAATCTGCACAGTGCCCTTTTATTCAAGTTTTTAATATAAACACATGGGGCAAAAGCTTCTTTTAGACACAGTTCCACTGAAAAATTTCTTGAATGTGGTTCTGCATAGCAGAATTAACTCTCCTAGAACATGCAGAAACCAGATGTTCCCAAAAAGATTTAGTAAGAAAAGCTTATCAATTCCCTGTTTCTTCACCATACCATGGTTAGATGCAAGAATTGGTTCTCAAAAAAAAAAAAAAAAAAAAAAAAGCATTATGGGAATTCATGGTTGTTGCTGCAGCAACTGGAGATAAGAAGAGTATGCAATAACCTAATAACTAATTGAATTTTTGATCCCTAGCGGATGCCATCACCATTTATCCTGGTAAGTGGAGGTGTAGCTCTGCTGCAGTTCCAGTATTACATTTCCCACTTTAGGAGAGGATAAATTTTGAAAGCCTGCAAACTAAGCTAGCATAAAACACAAGTGTCAGTATATAAGAGTGTGTTAAAACACAACCTTGTGGCATAAAAACAAATGGGTGCATTTGTATTCACTTAATCTTGTCCAGTTAAGGTTCATCACCACATTTTCCAACAAATTCTTTCATTATAAATGTTTTTCAAATAACTCCTTCAAGAATNATTCTGTGATTCTATGAAATATTCCGTGAACCTCTGCAAAACACTCAAGTCTACAACCCCATTGAAACAATAATTGTAACTGGAAATGTGGCACCTGCAGTGTTTTAGGTTCACATTAGCTGACATGGGGACCAAAGGGAAACACTATTAAAGCAGAGAGCTCATCTTTGTATTTGTTTTAAATAGCTAATTGGGGATGCCAGCAGCTTGGATTATATTAGCATTTGCACCACTGTATTTCCACAAGGTTCATTATTCTAATTACACAATTAAAATAAACTGGGCTACATGTGTTAACATTTCAGTTCTCAGTACAAGTGACAAGCAATGATGAAACTGGAAATATGCAGCAAATGCTTTATTGACATCTGAATCGCCTGAGTTAGTCAGGGCAGCTCTTTGAAACTGTGAGCTCCCCACATGCCATCCAGCTGGATGGAAATGATGATCATCTGTCATAATAAAAACTGACAGTCTGGATACTATGGAAGTAACACAAATATTGCATTGAGCATCTAGAATGGGACTGGGCCATCGCTGCCCCTCGTACGCACACACTGAAGTTATTTACCTATTACCTACAAGCTAACTGTAATATAATCAAATCAGACAGAACAGAAAATAGCCAATTTGGATGTTTGTGTAAAGTCACTAACATGAAAAGGCAAAAACTAGATTAAGGGGCAAAAATAAAGATTGATTGAAAAAGTGATGTGCAGTGGTTCCATGCAGTGAAGGATCTCTGAAAGGTTCTCCGGGAATATAAACAGGGTAGCTGTTTCCTGTGATGCAGAGGTTAGAGCAGGGAAATCAGCTTGCTTGTTCAAGTTAATTCTCCTGCCTGATCAATGCTAAATTGGACATAAACTCCTTTGCACAACATTGACGTCATGGCAGTACTGTAGAAGCATAAAAATAACTTTATCAGCTTTGACACCTGAAGTCTGGAGCCAATTTCCAATCTCTGCTAACTACCGCTCGGCTTTCTGGCTTGAATAATACTTCAAATTAAGTTTACAGAACTTTTAAAAGGCTGAGATCAGACAAAGAAAGCCTCCAACTCAGCTAAAAGGGGTGAGGGAATGGTGCACTCGTACCACAGGGAAACTTTTCCTGTGTATATGTTTCTAAAAAACTGTGGCCACCATTGAAACTTAAAAGGCTGGCAGTGCAGGAGTGCAAGAGATGTAGGTAACACATAGCTCCTAGATGATAAAACAAGAAAAATGTGGCCAGTAGGTCTAGGGAGGTTCTCCTCTCCCTCTGTTCTGCTCTCCTGAGACTACATGTGAAGTATTGTGTCCAGTTTTGGCCTTCCCAATTCAGGACAGACAGGGATCTACTGGAGAGAGTCCAATGGAGAGCTACAAGGATGATGAAGGGACTGGAACATCTCTCCTCTGAAGAAAGACTGAGAGCCCTGCGGCTGTTTTAATCTGGAGAAGAGAAGGCTGAGAGGGGACCTGCCAATGTCCATAAATATCTGAGGGGAGGGAGTCAAGATGAAGGTGCCAGGCTCTTTTTGGTGTGCCCAATGGTAGGACAAAGAACAGTGGGTACAAGATGGAACACAGACAGTTCCACCTCAACATGAGGAACCCTGGAACAGGCTTGCCCAGGGAGGTTGTGGAATCTCCTTCTGTAGAGATGTACAAAATCCACCTGGATGTGTTCTGGTGTGACCTGCCCAGGGTGATCCTGCTTTGGCAGGGAGGTTGGACTCGATGGTCTCTGGAGGTCCCCTCCCACCCCTGCCATTCTGTGTTCACTGGCAGTAATTAGGATCCTCAGCAAGGGGAATGGCTATTACATGAGTTGCGTTTCCTTTGTATCCTGAGGAAAGGACTACAACTCTTACAACGAAGCATGAAGTGACTACACTATAAATTCCAGAAAATGAAGGGCACTTCCACTAAAAGCAGCAAGAACAGAACAACTACAGAATAGAAAAATGTACAAACACTGTTTTGGTATGGGGATTGTGTACACAACAAAGCCTACCTTCTTTTAAGGGGGTTGGTATTTTTAATAAGGCAATTAAATTCAGTCTCTTATTTTGCTTATCCTTTAGAGACTTCCCTGATAGTTTTAAGACATAACATAAAAACCACAGATTAAATATTTTTTAGCTGCCAGGTTTTAACTGTGTGGTTTATCATGATTTGTGTGGCATGTTTCAGTAGAAAGAGCAGCTGGCAGAGCCCTACATACTGTTCTGCATGAAAGTAACATTTGATACTTATTAATGGATGTCCTTTATGGGACTATCCAAATCTCTTCCTGTCCTGTTTTACTAAATAGACTTCACAGTAGTCTTGGGACTATGGGAGTAAAACCTCCATATCATTATTCAAAGATATTTCAGATGTTATCTCATATATTCCTTATGTGCTCTGAATCTCCTTCTACAGACAGACATGGCAGAATTTTGGAACACCAACTAGGGTATAGAGCTTGAGAAGCTTTCAAAGACTCTCAAAAGCAGCAGGAGCCATATAACAGCAAATTATGCTGTAATTACTACTAAGCTTGCAGAGGGGAACTTGATGCAGCTTCATTTATGCATCAACATAACATCCAGCATCAGGCAGGACTGTCCAAATGCTGTTCTCCAGGGACTGAGTGCTTGCTCTCCTGTCTGAGCACGTAATAAGGAAGGAAGGATTGGTGCTAAAGGCAGGTTTGCACAGATTTAGAATTTTATTTTCTTTTATGCTTTCCTCTCATTCTTTTCCTCTTTGGTCTATTATTATCTAAATACTTTCCTGTTCACTTCCTACTCTGCCCTTCTTTCTGCTTTCATTTTTCATGCCTCCTATTCTGCTTAGGGCTGAATCTCTGGCACAGTGAGAACGTGCAGGCAGGTTCTGCAAGCAAATTTTTTATTTTGAAAAACTTCACAACCATAAGCTGATGCTTAGGCATACCCTAGCTCCCTTTATGATAGGTTATCCAAAGCATATGATCAAGAAAGCCAGTAAAGGACTGATAAAGCTCTAGAGGTAAAAGGAGGAGGACAGCAGGAAAATAGATCCATAGACAAAAGTGTGACCACATCTGTACAACTCACACATTGATTGCTATTGTATCAACATTGTATTGATTCTGATTTTTTTTTCCCTGAAGAAAATTACAGGGGTTTGGGGTTTACCACCATTAAAAAGTCCTTGTTACTAGAAAGAGAAAGAACTAGTAGCATCTACACAGAGGAGACAGAGATCTTTGCAGATTCTGCTTAAGATCAAAACCCAATCCTGAAGAGAGATTCTTATTCCAAATCAAAATCCCTGGACATCCTTCAAAGCATTTACTGAGTCCTGGGTTTGGGTTTGTGTATTTAGGTTCCTACTGAGCAGATCCCTGGCTCAGGGAAGTCACTTCCCTGTGGCATGGAGCACTGTGCTTTGCAGTCAGGGGAACAAAGAGCCACCATGTGCTAGAGTGAGAAGTAAGTAGGCAGGAGAAGATTCATGCCAAGCATCTGCTCCCCTTCTGACTCTAGTGAAAGAGGAACCAAATATATCTTATCTGCTCCAAAGAGCTGGCAGACCAGGAGGGGAAAACAAACAATACCAAACCAGAAAGAAACTAACCCCCCCCCCCGCCAAGTGCTCCAAAACTGGAATTGGGTACATGCCTTTCCCTGCCCACACTGCAGGCTGCAGGCACTAGGAGAAAATGTCTTTGTTCTCACTGAAAGCAGGCAGAGGTATGGGCACAGCTGATGGTGAAGCAGCAGTGCAACGCAAGTGTTTGTAACCCATACTAGGCAATGAACTCTACTTTGCTTCCACTACAACACAGAGAGCATGGGAGAAATGTTTTGGAAATATCCAAGATTCTCTCCATCTCCTCTCCACAGTTTCAAGAAATGGATTCAAGTATCTCTCCTCTCCAGCAGATTATCTGGGGGGGTGTGGGGTGTGTGTGTTCAAAAACATTCAGACATCAACGACATTTTTTTCAATGATGTGACTTCTAGTATAATGAATAAAGAGTAGATAAATTTTAATATAAAACATTATTTCCCTTGCACCAGGATTTCTAGTACATCCTGATTCTAAACATCTACATCTAAAATTGTTTTTTCCTGTAATAAAACATCTATCATAAAATCTCAAACTCAGGAGAGGAAAAGAGTAAACCAAATCTTTCATAGTTCTTGACATAGCATCTTCCAAAAAACTAAAAAAAGTGAGGTATTTTATTTCACATTTATGGCTCCTTCACTTTACATGCTTTCATTATCTATGAACAGTTTAAGTTTCCCCTCAGACTTGACAACTAAATTAACTTCCTGGAAGTGAATTTTACTTGAGTTAAAAATTCTTATTCCAAATGTCAAAATATACATTTCTAACATCAATCTTATTAAGTAAGTACTTAGTAGGCAACCAATATTCTTAAATTGGTCTCTCCTCGGCCTTCACACTATCTAAATCCCAGATAACTGTGAGAACATTTCAACAGTTTCCAACTTTATAGGATTTACTTCTGAACTTACGTTGCAAGCATCTTTCCATCCCCACACTGAACTCACTGAATTTCAGATTATGAAGAGAAGAATTTACCATATCATGGTAGTTTGTTCTTAATACTTGTAGGCTCCAGGAAAAGTAGCCTTAATTTTTTTTTTTAAATTGCCTTTTGTAATATCAAAGTCAGAATGGCCATCAAGGCATTTGGCTTAAAGTAACAACTTCATATAAACCTCTTATACTGTGTTTAAAATCCCGTGGAGGTATTTGCTATAGAAGGAAATTTATCATTTCTGAAAAGAGGATATTAATATTTGAGATCCACATAGATAAGAATAGCAAGTTTGGTTAGCTCTTAATTACTGAACTGAAATTGCTGCTGGGTCAACAGACGTGTGAGAACATAACACTCTGTGTGTAATCAAATATTACTTTCTAAAATGTGTATTAGTTTCCCTTTTCCTTCAGGAGGAAAAGGACAGGGTATACTTGGAATGTGCACCCTCAAAATAAAACCTGCACATATTCCTGAATAACAGACTTTAAAGCTTCAGACCCACTGCTAATTACTATAAGGATTCTTTCTTCTGAGACACTGTTAATGACCCTAAATGCTAAAACTCTACTTTCGCAAAGCACAAATTACTAATAGAGCATCACAGAATGCATCAGGTTGGAAGGGATCCTTTAAAGTCATCTTGTTCAATCCCTCTGTGGGCAGCAGGGAGGTCTTTAACTAGATCAGGTTGCTCAGGGCCCCATCAAACTCTGTCTGCTCTATAAACTACACTAAGACAACCCCGAATGTCTTCAGGGATGGGGTCTCCACCACCTCTCGAGGCAACCCGCTGCAGCACTTCACTACCCTCACTGTGAAGAATTCTGGCATCCACCCTAAATACATCCTGCTCTGATTTCCAACCATCATCCAACATCCTATCATTGCAGGCCTTTGGAAATAGTCCCTCCTCAGCCTTCCAGTACATCCCCCTTCAGATACTGAAATGCTGCTACAAGGTCTCTCCAATGCCTTCTCCAAGCTGAGAAATACGTTGTATTTTTAAATGTAAAAGACATCCTGGACACTTTTCCAACAACCCAACTGCAGGAGCTTCAGCCTGTCATATAATAAAAGAGGTTCACCTTCCCCCAAACCACAATGCTTCAACTGGGTTTGCTATTTCACTGTAACCCCAACAGATGGGACCATGCTAAATATCAAAAGCATAATGATTGTTTTCCACTCTTCTCAAGCACAGGCGTAGGATGCCTCTGTTTTGGGCTCCTGCTGTTATTTGGGAACTTTTTTGGCTCTAAACAGTCAGCAAGGAAATGCTGCATAAATATCTACCTGAATTAAAGCAGCCAATTAGAGGATTTTAGAGTCAAAACAGAAATGTCTTTATACTTCAAAAGACTGATGAGGCACTTAGTGCCATGGTCTAGTTGACTGGATAGGGCTGGGTGATAGGTTGGACTTGGTGAGTTTGCAGGTCTCTTCCAATCTGGCTGATACTATGNTGCAGGCACTAGGAGAAAATGTCTTTGTTCTCACTGAAAGCAGGCAGAGGTATGGGCACAGCTGATGGTGAAGCAGCAGTGCAACGCAAGTGTTTGTAACCCATACTAGGCAATGAACTCTACTTTGCTTCCACTACAACACAGAGAGCATGGGAGAAATGTTTTGGAAATATCCAAGATTCTCTCCATCTCCTCTCCACAGTTTCAAGAAATGGATTCAAGTATCTCTCCTCTCCAGCAGATTATCTGGGGGGGTGTGGGGTGTGTGTGTTCAAAAACATTCAGACATCAACGACATTTTTTTCAATGATGTGACTTCTAGTATAATGAATAAAGAGTAGATAAATTTTAATATAAAACATTATTTCCCTTGCACCAGGATTTCTAGTACATCCTGATTCTAAACATCTACATCTAAAATTGTTTTTTCCTGTAATAAAACATCTATCATAAAATCTCAAACTCAGGAGAGGAAAAGAGTAAACCAAATCTTTCATAGTTCTTGACATAGCATCTTCCAAAAAACTAAAAAAAGTGAGGTATTTTATTTCACATTTATGGCTCCTTCACTTTACATGCTTTCATTATCTATGAACAGTTTAAGTTTCCCCTCAGACTTGACAACTAAATTAACTTCCTGGAAGTGAATTTTACTTGAGTTAAAAATTCTTATTCCAAATGTCAAAATATACATTTCTAACATCAATCTTATTAAGTAAGTACTTAGTAGGCAACCAATATTCTTAAATTGGTCTCTCCTCGGCCTTCACACTATCTAAATCCCAGATAACTGTGAGAACATTTCAACAGTTTCCAACTTTATAGGATTTACTTCTGAACTTACGTTGCAAGCATCTTTCCATCCCCACACTGAACTCACTGAATTTCAGATTATGAAGAGAAGAATTTACCATATCATGGTAGTTTGTTCTTAATACTTGTAGGCTCCAGGAAAAGTAGCCTTAATTTTTTTTTTTTTAAATTGCCTTTTGTAATATCAAAGTCAGAATGGCCATCAAGGCATTTGGCTTAAAGTAACAACTTCATATAAACCTCTTATACTGTGTTTAAAATCCCGTGGAGGTATTTGCTATAGAAGGAAATTTATCATTTCTGAAAAGAGGATATTAATATTTGAGATCCACATAGATAAGAATAGCAAGTTTGGTTAGCTCTTAATTACTGAACTGAAATTGCTGCTGGGTCAACAGACATGTGAGAACATAACACTCTGTGTGTAATCAAATATTACTTTCTAAAATGTGTATTAGTTTCCCTTTTCCTTCAGGAGGAAAAGGACAGGGTATACTTGGAATGTGCACCCTCAAAATAAAACCTGCACATATTCCTGAATAACAGACTTTAAAGCTTCAGACCCACTGCTAATTACTATAAGGATTCTTTCTTCTGAGACACTGTTAATGACCCTAAATGCTAAAACTCTACTTTCGCAAAGCACAAATTACTAATAGAGCATCACAGAATGCATCAGGTTGGAAGGGACCCTTTAAAGTCATCTNGGAAGGGATCCTTTAAAGTCATCTTGTTCAATCCCTCTGTGGGCAGCAGGGAGGTCTTTAACTAGATCAGGTTGCTCAGGGCCCCATCAAACTCTGTCTGCTCTATAAACTACACTAAGACAACCCCGAATGTCTTCAGGGATGGGGTCTCCACCACCTCTCGAGGCAACCCGCTGCAGCATTTCACTACCCTCACTGTGAAGAATTCTGGCATCCACCCTAAATACATCCTGCTCTGATTTCCAACCATCATCCAACATCCTATCATTGCAGGCCTTTGGAAATAGTCCCTCCTCAGCCTTCCAGTACATCCCCCTTCAGATACTGAAATGCTGCTACAAGGTCTCTCCAATGCCTTCTCCAAGCTGAGAAATACGTTGTATTTTTAAATGTAAAAGACATCCTGGACACTTTTCCAACAACCCAACTGCAGGAGCTTCAGCCTGTCATATAATAAAAGAGGTTCACCTTCCCCCAAACCACAATGCTTCAACTGGGTTTGCTATTTCACTGTAACCCCAACAGATGGGACCATGCTAAATATCAAAAGCATAATGATTGTTTTCCACTCTTCTCAAGCACAGGCGTAGGATGCCTCTGTTTTGGGCTCCTGCTGTTATTTGGGAACTTTTTTGGCTCTAAACAGTCAGCAAGGAAATGCTGCATAAATATCTACCTGAATTAAAGCAGCCAATTAGAGGATTTTAGAGTCAAAACAGAAATGTCTTTATACTTCAAAAGACTGATGAGGCACTTAGTGCCATGGTCTAGTTGACTGGATAGGGCTGGGTGATAGGTTGGACTTGGTGAGTTTGCAGGTCTCTTCCAATCTGGCTGATACTATGATTCTGTAATTAATTAAACCATGGCACTAAGTGCCTCATTCAGCCTCCTTTTAAACACCTCCAGGGATGGTGACTCCACCGCCTCCCCAGGCAGCCCATTCCAATGTCAGTCACTCTTTCCATGAAGAACTTCTTCCTAACATCCAGCCTGAACCCACCCTGGCACAGCGTGAGGCTGTATCCTCTTGTTCTGTCCCTGGGTGCCTGGGAGAAGAGCTCAACCCCACCTGGCTACAACCTCCTTTCAGGTAGCTGTAGACAGCAACGAGGTCTGCCCTGAGCCTCCTCTTCTCCAGCCTAAAGCTAAGCCTCCTCTTCTCCTCTTGTAAGTGGAGCCTTATGACCATTCCAAGGACCAAGCCAGCAAGCTCGTGGTGTTTGCTGCCTTTCCAAGAGCCCACATTATCCTACAGAAGGCAAAACAAAGCAGCACACAATACAAAACACCACCCCCACGAGAGCACCAGATGACAATTAAAATCCTACACGATACATTACCTTCCGCCTCGGGCACTGAAAGGCACTACATGGATTCCCAGAGGCCCGCCGTCATTGGAGACTTCGACGAGCTTTACCATATCACTGTGAGACAATGACGAATGAGGGAACGTGAACATGGACTGTGAAAGGAACCAAACAACCCCACAGAAACATACACAGAGAGAAAAACAGAGCCATCCCAGAAATTGAGTCATGGTGATGACAGCACTGTTGAATGCTACGTACCTGATGATTAATCTGATGGCATGAAAGGAGATCAATTGTCATAAAACAGTTCAATTAATCAAATGGAGATCAAGTACATTTTTTTTGTTACATTCAAATAGGCATTGTCATTGCATACATGTTGATTTATTTGTTCCTCATTCTAAAGCTTGATTCCAAGTTGAAGTTGACTGCTTGGACCACTGAGCAGAAATATCTTAAGTACCACATACAATTTTTCCCCTCAGAAGCCTCAAAGTAGATCACAGCACTAGCATGATCTATTTTTCATCTTAGGGAGAGCTCACTCCAAGCCTTAACATTAGATTTCAGGTTACTACCCCTTAATCGAATGAGAATTATTACATTTTTAATTGGTTAAATTGGTCTAGTTTAAAACACATTAATTTCTTTTACTGTAATTCCACTTCTTTTCTTGGAAGACATGCTCTATCTCCAACTCCTTACTAGACACAATTTCCCAAGTCAGATCATAGGATGGCTTAGGTTGGAAGGGACTTCAGAGCTCATCTACTCCAACCTCCCCACCAAGGGCAAGGACACCTCTCAACTAGACTCAGCTGCTCAAGGCCTCATCCAACCTGGCCTTGACCCCTCCTAGGGAGGAGGCAGCCAGAACCTCCCTGGGCATCCTATTCCAGAGTCTCACCACCCTCATACTGAAGAACTTCTTCCTCAGCTCCAGCCTAACCCTGCTCTCCCTCAGCTTCAAACCATTCCCCCTCCTCCTACTGCTAGATACCCTCAAGGAAAAGTCCCTCTCCAGCCTTCCCACAGGATCCTTTCAGGTATCAGAAGGCAGCTCTAAGGTCCCCTTGGAGTCTTCTCTAGTTTGACCAAGCCTAGCTCCATCTGAACTCAACCACACACCCTCCTGAAGCAAATAAGCATCTAGTTTTTCATTAGACCTTCTAACATAGAGAAAAAGTAGAAGCAGGTAGGGGAGGTTCAGAGAGACATGAGAAAAAAATTCTAGCATTAGATTTGGGCCAAACCTACTGATGTGTCTGAAACATGCTGCATCTGGAAAGGTGGAAGACAGCCCATAAAGCATAGAGAGTTATAAATACCCAAATGAGAAAAGAATACAAGATAGCCAAACCGCTCAGTAAATCTGGAAGTGAGAGAGCTGAACAAAAGCCACAATCTCACTTTCTGGCTTATGCCTCCCTCTAGTACTGGACAGTTTTTCCACATTTCCTGGCACTACACACACATGCACAGATCTTGGACAAACTTGTTTCTCATAAGTGTACAAATAAAATTTAATTTAGAAATGAAGCAAAGACCACTGTCCTGTGGTAGCAGTAAGAGATTTTCCTGTTGTATTTCGTGATGAAATAAATATCTTTTACTGACTTCTTTTTTTTTTTTAAAGAATTAGGAGGAGCTTCCCAGTCCTAAACATCAGTTTTGATCCATTCACAAAGTGTGAGGTTTATGACCACACAAGTTATGTGACCCTCACACACATCTTCCCCATAGAGTGCGAACTGGTCACAGGAATTGAGATTTTCCCCTTTGAAATTCTTGCTTTTTGATCCCTCTGTGTTAGCACTGACCCTATTCCTTCCATCAGCTTTTCAGAGTTCCATCAAACAAGCATCTTCCTCGAGGCAGAAAATCTACTGTAGCATCAGCACTTACAAATGTCAGGTTCCAATGCTCATTTTTAACACAGGCTTTTAAACTATTTAAAATCTGCTTTAAAAAGGTCCACGAAGCAAACTGTTTAAAACAAAACCAACACATGACCTAAAAAAACCTGCCCCACTTTCTTAAGAGCAGTATCACTCATATTATTCTGAGTCTTCTGCTGGTCTGTGTTCAGCCTCAGGACTGATCACTAGAACAATGTGTTCTGCCAGTAACTTACTCTAGGGAAAAATTGGTAGCATTCTCCAAACCAGTGTCTGCATGTCCAACAGGCTCAACTCTGCTGTTGTCCTCCTCTGTCCGATCTTCATCCTGGATAATAAATAAATAAATAGAGAAATAATCCTTTAAAGCCAGGCTTAATAATGTCACTCATTTTAATAATGCCATTTTACCATTTTCAGACTGTAGGGGTAGGCACATTTGCAGGGGAAACATGTGCTTCCACAATGACCAAAATCTTCCCCGTTGCCGTTTGGAAGTGTTGCAGAGTGGGTTTTGTCACTTTATGGATTTTTCTAATCATATTGTTACAGTTTGGTCAGTTTTCTATCTTGATTTTAGCACAGGGGTAAAAGCAATGCTACAGATGTCATCAGAACTAACATTTTTTTTAAAAGGTAGACAAGTAAAAGCACAAAGCCAGCTGACGGTCAGCAGTGTTTGGGCAAACTCCTTCCAAGCCCCCTCCAAGTGCTCCATCAAACACAAGGCAGCTCACTCAGGCTCATTTACAAACAGTCAAAAGCAGAATAAGAAACTTCAGCTTGTATAATTCTATAAAGTACCAAGATCTCTTTAAACATTTTATCCCAGGCCTTTATTAACAGCATGCCAGAAAAGGCTGGCATCAAAGAGTTACATGGGGCTCTAACACTAACCAACTGATTTTGTTCTAATTTGATTTTCCAAAAAGTCCACACATTATTCACCATATGTACAATCTGAATGTCAAAGTTGTGAATGCTGTACTTCCCAAATCACAGAATGTTAGGGGTTGGAAAGGACCTCAACAGATCATCCAGTCCAACCCACCTGCCAGAGCAGGATCACCTACAATAGGTCACACAGGAATGCATCCAGGTGGGGTCTGTATGTCTCCAGCAAAGGGAACACTGGATGCAGAGCTAAGAAATTCAGAGGCTACCAGTAAAGATCTAAATACATTCTTATGCATGTGTTACTCATTAGAAGCTTATGTTTTTAATTACGTATGTGACCAAACAGAAAATACTACAAAGTGTGAACAGTAGGTTTCAAACACCGACTTAGGTTCTAGAGCCAAAGCAATCAGGTCAATAAAATAGTAAGTGACAGGTTATGAGTTTAGCACAGAGTCAGACAAGATATTAAATTATCAGAGAGATATTAAAGGCAGGCAGAGGCAGTTGGTAATGTCCAATTGACATTTCCACTGAGACTGCAAAAGCAGGAGGCTGGAAGTCTGAAGCTTCCATGGGCTGTAGCTATGCCTCATGCATCCTGGATAGCAGCACACTGCATGAAGCCAGGCTACTTGAAGATTGATGATGCTGTGTTTTGAGAGGCTTTAATATGCACTTCTTCCTCATCTATCTCTGTTACGCACTAGGCAAGCAATACATTTCAAAGGTTAACCAGCATCTTGAACCTGCCTAGAACTGCATTATGAATGTAAACAAGAACTCAAAATAAAATATTTTCCACATAGTGAAAGTTGCACAGGAACTCAATATAAAGAATAATCCATAAGCCAGGGTTAACATTTCTACATTTACTGATACCAGCTGAAGCTCTTCACATACCATGTATCTCCATGACAATTCTAAAGGTAGATATAAAAAGATGTTTATAGGAAAATCAGGCTACGTGGAGTTGTGTCACTTCAAAAAAAAGGGTTCCACATTGATTCATACAGCATCTTGCAGATCACTGTTGCCATGGGTTTCTTGCTTTGAAGTTAGGGACACTGGTGATTGTAGAAAACTATGTACTTATATTTCACTGAAGCTCTTACCTGCAAGACTAAATGATATCAATACCAGTGTTGCTGATGAAATGCAATTTTGAATCTCAGCTATGATATAAAGAGATTCATCACAAATGTGACTTTGTTAATCCAATGTTTTTGGCAGTTTTACACCTGTGGTCAAGTAAACACACAATGGTTATAAACACGTGGAAGAAGAAACTGAGGCAATGTCCTACCTCTTAGTAGATATACTTCTGCTACCAGATAAATCTCTGTCTTTATGCTGTGTCATTTTAGCAGGCTTCTACATATGTACAATGTAAGCCTCATTCATTCAGCAATGCCTGGGTCCTACACTTTGCCATCTTTCAACCCCACAAGATTTTCCCTTGATTATTTTAAAGCACATCTGTAAACAAGACTCCTCTTGCCCAAGAGACCTTGCAGCAGTCCTGTGGACTTGCCCTCGACAGACCCACGTTCAGTGCCCTCCTGGGAGGCAGCCCATTGTGCAAAACTCAAGTTAATCCTTCTGGAAAGCCCGCTTCAATTGCTTCCCAGCCTTGATAGTATCTTTGCTCTCATTCCCAGAATCTCCTAATGTCAGCTCACACTTAAGTTTCTCCACTTGTTTGACATGCTGCTTTCTTCCTTTCTGCTTCACCAGGTGGCCCAGAGCATCATTCTGCCAAGGGAAGAAGCATCTCCCTGGCTGCCTCTGAGTCCAGCCAGGACGAAGGCAGCAGCCAGCTTACCTACTACCTACTTCCCACCTGTATCATATCTTTGGAACACAACACACCAGAAACTGCAACCCAAAAGCTATGTAAAACAGATGTGACTGGAATCATCCCATCTACTTTTTGTGCCTTTTGTACTTAGAATCATAAACACAGCAAGTTTTGGAACCAGACTCCCTGTCAGTTATCCAAGCAATTAAGGAACAGCGGCTCCCACACGCCTCTGTCTGGCTTTTCCCGGACAGCAGACAGATCTGAATCAAAACCATGCATGTGCCTGTAAATAGGTGCTTAGAGGAGGAATCACAACCCCAGTGAAAACACTACTGCCATAATCAACAGATGTCTGATGTATCCTTTTAAAAATCTTTAATACTGCAGTAATCAGGCTCTCCATTCTGCTTAAAATAAAACAGATTTTGATTTACATTGAAGCAAACGGAGAGAAAAATTGGACACCTGCAGAGGAATTTGACTTAAAATTTGGATTTGCTAAGAAAAGTAACTAGCTGTGAAAATCTCTGCATCAAGCAATTATTTCTTTATTTGGAAAGCAGTTTTCTTCTGAAAGGCAAATTCCACCTGGATGTACTATCATAAGGTAAAACAAGGAAAAGGACATTTAGAAGAGCAAGAAAGTTTCTGAGAACACAGACTAATATTATTGCTGATATTCCTCAGAAATAACTGCCTGGACAAATTCAAAACATATATGGTTGCTTTTCTCTCTACCAAAACACCAATTCCTGCTATATTAAAAGCTACAGCTTTTAATGTACAGCCACCAGTGAAAAGAGGATTTTTTGTTTCCCCTAAAATTAAAATAGAATAATTTAATTTCATTTTTACAGCACAGAGGAAAATTTAAATCACCTCTTTCAGTGCACTTTGAAGGATCCTGATGTGTTCAGTGAAAAATTCACCCTGGCCTCACTGTGCCACCAGATATGGATGCAACTTTCCATAAAGCTTCCATATCAGCTCTCATGTCTTTTGGCTACTCATATGGAGATTAAACAATATAATGATAACTTTGAACGACAGCACCAAAGAGAAAAGGAATTTGTTGAAATGTATTGTAGTTAGTTAAAAGATAGAGATTTTAAAGAGTTGTTCTTACTTTAAATGGATCTGTACAAAATTCCAGTAAGAGTCATGGTTATGCACTGATACGCAGCAGTGGATTCTTAACCAAAAAAACACTTCCATCATTCTAAAATAAGTAAAAGTTATTATTCTAAGCTCTGTAATAAAATTAATGACTCAAGAACTGAAAAATTATTAAATGGGACTGTTATTGCTAGCAGTTCTGACTATAAAAAGGTCCATTTCACACTTCACCTGTACTGCACTAAAGAAATACGTCTGAAAAGTTGCCAATTTGGTTTGTATTTCTGAAGAAAATTTCTCTGCCACCTCTTAGGATTACAAAGCCCTCAGAGTTAAGAAATGTCAGCAGTACACTTGCTAACAGAACCTTCTTCAATATATAAACCCTATACAAATCCAAATTATTCCCTTAATTACAATCACTCACCTCTGAGTGAAGGCTCCCTTGTGCCATTTCTATGCCTTCCTTATCTCAATAGACATTTTACCTTTCATTACCAAAGCACCAGCTCCTGCCTCTGATTGATCCACAGTTACTACCAGTCACCACTGTATCTTCTAAGAAGCACCTTGCCACTCTTCTCTATTGTTCAGCACATTCTCATGGATTCTCCAAAAACATCAGCAGAAATTCTTCACATTCCCTTGTCTTTCGATGTGTACCTGCAGAAAACTCACTACCAGCCAGGAGTCGAAGCAGTCAGTGCAGCACTGAAGTCCCTACTTGTCCTCTTTGTGCAGTGTTTATGTCCATGTGCCTGGTCTGGACACAATGGGAAATGGGCTCTGAAGCCATGCAAGGGTCATGTATAGTTGTGTCTTCTCTGAGCACTTTGTCTCATGTCTAATTCAATACTAACATCTCCATTCTACCAATAACTGGGGGGGGG
>WBNM01038918.1:17026-133067 GCA_013399055.1 Ramphastos sulfuratus | reverse complement strand
TGGGGGGGGGGGGGTACAGGAATTGAAGTAAAGGTGTTCAGGTCTTTTTCTTTTTCAGTTCAAAGGGATTTAAGCATTCTTTTGTTGCTGTTGTTCAGAAAGTGATTGGGTTCTCTAAAAGACAGTAACTCTACTTTCAGGTCACACAAACTCTCCACAGCAACCTCCACAGCACTGCTCCTCCAACACCAGATACAGGCTACCTCTCCCAAACCCAGGCCTCCCCACCCTGAATCTGCTCGTACCTCACTCTCAAATTAGAAAGCTCAGTGCTCCACTTTGAGCAGTATGAGTCGGGCTATGGCAAGCCAGGACAGCCAGGGTACTGGTGCTCATTAGGCTGGATGAGGCACTTAGTGCCATGGTTTAGTTAATTAGAAGGTGTTAGGTGATGGGTTGGACTCAATGATCTTGAAGGTCTTTTCCGATCTGATTAGTTCTGTGATTCTCTGCACCTGTCCCCACCCTACAGCAAGTACAGGCCCTCACTGCTGCTGGGTCAGCCCCACTGCAGAGCCCTCTCCTGTGAAAGCACATTCGGCCACTCTGACATAAAAAGACAAAGTCTGGGAAATCGAGTTGTAAATTATAGCATATTTGTTCACACTGTACACAAAACTGTTTTTTTCTGACCTCTGAATTTGTTGGCTGAACAAGAGCTCTAGCCTCAGCAGAAAGCTGGGCTCAAACAGGTACACAGAATCACAGAATTAACCAGGTTGGAAAAGACCTTCGAGATCATCGAGTTCAACCTATCACCTAACCCTTCTAATTAACTAAATCATGGCACTAGGTGCCTCATCCGGTCTTCTTTCAAACACCTCCAGGAATGGTGACTCCACCACCTCCCTGGGCAGCCCCTTCACAGAATCACAGACCCACAGACTCAGAATCACAGAATGTCAGGGGCTGGAAGAGACTCTCAAAGCTCATCCAGTCCAACCGCCCTGCCAGAGCAGGATCTCCTATACCAGATCACACAGGAACACGTCCAGGCACATTTTGAATATCTCCAAGGTTTTGAAGACTCCACAACTCTCCTGGGCAGCCTGTTCCAGTGTTCTGTCACCCTCACAATGAAAAAAAATCCTCATTATGTTTAAATGAAACTTCTCATGCCTCAGTTTCCACCCAGTGCCCCTTGTCCTGTCATCGGGCATCACCCAGCAGAGCCTGGCTCCAGCCTCCTGGCACTCACTTTTACATCTTTATAATTGATGAGGTCACCTCTCAGTCTCCTCTTCTCCAAGCTACCAGCTCCCTCCCAAGAGCTATATGAAGGAACCCTCTTTTAAAACTTAATTAAACCTGCTTTGTATTTTCACTAGCCTGCAGGTTAACTGCAAAGCATTTTCACACAGGGTAGATGTTCTCACTATACAATGCTGAAAACCCTTTTTCTAGCGTTAGCAACAGACAGCAGGGTTGTGAAATGTCAAGGGATTGCATCCATTCAGGTAAAACGGCAGTGTACCACTCTGCCAACCTATGATAAATACATCTCTGTGCCATGAAAGGCTGTCAACACACAGCCTCTGTGTTTTGGAACACGAATTCAAGCCTGTTTCTGCTCTACCATTTAATTTATAGCGCAGTGAGTGAACATACTGTAAATATGCAACAGAAAGGAACAGCATCTAACATCCAACAGGTCCTCTGGATTTTACACTAGAGAAGGACATATCAATAACAAGTTCCTGAAAGTCTGCACATCAGTATTTTTTTTCCCCAGCAGGGAAACAAGAAAAAAATAATGCTTATGTGATTAAAATATGTCCTTCCCTTCATCTTTCCCCTTTCATTCTTTTGCATTTCTCTGTAATGATTCTGAAAGAAGAGGCAGTATATCTTATTAGTCTCCTGGCAGTTGTGCTTTAGAAATGTTTGCTTAGTCCTTGCAGCATAAAGTAGGTTCTCTCTCTGTATGATCAGACCTGATAGAAAACAGCTCCTAAGGGACCTATTTTCCTGTGTCTTAACTAGCACAAACACACCAGCATCAGGCTTTTGTGCTAATGTTCTCTCTTCTTGATTAACTGGCCAAATCTCCAGAGAATGGCAATTTTCAATCAAATCTGAAGAGCAGTTACAAAGATCACATGGGGGAAAAAAACCCAAAATTATTGAATAATAAAATGGGGTGAAAAAAAATTAGTTTCTCCCTCTTGAACACATATGTGCACAAATAATTAGGTGAGAGCTTTGTGTAATCCACATTAGTTCTGTACTAGGTGCACTGCTATTGTCAGCAATCCAGGGACAGAGAGGAGAGGGAAACCTTACATTAAATCACCATCCATTAAACAAGAAAGAACCACAAAATTGATTAAATCTTTTTATATATATACAAGTTAATATTCTCCTTACATCTCAGTCATCACTATGTTATTGACTTCCTCGTGCAAGACAGTCACCCCACAACTGGAAGTGGCAATATTCATATCGTTTCTATATGCCTCACTACTCTGAAATGAAATCTGCCTCACTCAGTCAAATCCCTGAATAGATATCACATAGAAACAGAGGAGCACAGAATGGAAGGGATTTCCCAGGTCTCTGATGAATATCAAATTCATCCCCTGCTATCACAGGCAATCATCTCTTATTTCCCATTTAATAAACTGATCAAGCTGAGCCTCAAAACCGGCTGGTTTCAGGATGGCACTATTGCTGTGGTGGAGCGCCTCGACAGGAAATGTTTGCACAGATTTAAAGAGAGATGGCTTTGATTTCCTATTGTCCAAAAAGCAGAACACCAGATAGTAAATGAATATAATTTGATTCAACCTTCCTTGGACAAAGCTATACGACAGACACTTTGTGCAGTTTTGATTAACTACCTTTTTATTATGTTTGTTTCCATGCCTAATGGCTCATCTTACAACATTTATTAACGGCCTTGTAATACTAATAAAAACAAAGTGAGTCCTACAGCCCTATTTTTGTAGTGTGTAATACAGGTTTATATGTTTATGGGAGTCTGTTAGGGGCTCAACAGCTTGCTATACATCAGTGAAATCACACAGGTATGTTCTGTAACTATTTGGTGGCACACAACGTCTCTATTGCGCAGCTATCTGCAGGAGCGCACCACAAATACTGCTCAGCCATTTAATGGAGAATGCACTAAAAAAGCTTTTTACTAGATGATGCTGCAGTTAATTCTTTTTTACTGTAGGCACTGCAGAAAGCACTGAAAACTATGAGAGCCTTTTAAGATTTTTAGTAGGTTAGACAAAAGGTTTTCTTGCTAGCGAATTTAACTTGAGATGTTTCGCTGGTTCTGCTTCTTCATAGGAAAGACAATATGGGACGTGACCTTACAGTGTTAGCTTGCCAACAAACAGCATGAGATGCATTAAAACTCAAAGGGGTTTTTTGTTGTTGATCGAACATGCTTGTTAATTAATGTAGCTGAATGGTCTATGCCCACCAGCAGAGAAAGAATATTGAGGGGGAAGGGAAAAAGAAACACACACAAAAGTACAACTGGAAAGACTTCAGCAACTCGGCAACCCCATATAAGGGAAACAGCACAAAATGGGATCAGATAGGAAAAGAAAACCAGAGTAATGTCTGAAGCAATGCTGATTCTCAAGCATTTAACAATAGGTATTGTACACAGTTCATAAATTGTATTATCCTTTTGAATGGAAACTCCAGACCATTTCATTGACCTCTCCAGGAGTGCTGGTGGCCCAAAACGGGAGGCAGAGGGAGGAGCTGTGCTGTAAACTGATAGCTACCGTAACTAATCCACACATCGAGGCTCATTTACAGATGGCAAATATCAAATGGAAAACAAAAATACATAGCTGTTCCCACCAGATCATATTTAAGATACATTTTAAAGAAGATTCAAATGCTTTTGTAGCACTATTTCGTGGCCAGTCATTTTGCAGCAGCTCTAACTCAACAAATAATAAGCATCACCGTGATACTCAAAACATATTAGAAAACTCTATAATGATGATAATCAAGTGCTCTAAATTCCTGATTATTGACAAATGGGTAAAATGTTGCCACATCAAATCTGATAACACCTCAATGATCTATTTCTTGTATCAGAGAGACTTAAGGTAAAGACAGTACTGGGGTCCTTTCTTAATTCCTACACTGACTTGCAATACAATAGCAGTAAAAATCACTTAAAAGTGCATCTCTCTATTAATATGTTTGGGATAAGACTCCATGTTTTCAAAGATAAGTAAAGACAAGACACTTAGATACCACACTTTGAACAGCAGCTATACTAAAATGGATCTTATTCATCCCAGCACCACAGGGTGTTAAGCCATGAAGTGCCTCTTCTTGCTCAAAGGTACCAGAGAAGCTTCACCGCTTCCTTTTCCTATCACTTGGTAATGATTGCAGACCATAACCTCCGTTTTAAACATTAGGTGCAAAGTATCTGAAGGATTACCAAACTCAAAATGATTCTGTGAAACAGTTCCCTTACAGAGTGGCCTATAAGCAACACCCACCACATCTAATGGGAAGAGTCAGAAAAGGTTTGGCATGACCAGAGAGAGCATCCCAGCACTTGCAGTTCTGCCTGTGGAGGAGTCTACTAAAACATATTTCATAAAGCAATGTTATAATAGAAAGTAAACTAAAAGATCAGCTGCAACAAGAAAGTACTAACCTCTCATGTCCTAGATATCACAGACCTATAAAGCACAGACTGCCACATTTTCAGTATTAACCAAAGCACTTTCTGATCACCAACAAATTGTAGATTGTGTCCACTGTATTATAAAGTGCTTATCTCATAAGCATGTACAACTATATTGAATTACCTCAGATTGATTGCTACCTTAAAAAGGGTAGATTTTGTATAACTGCTAGTTCCAGTGTTTATTCTGCTTTCTGTTTCTCCTAAGGTTCCAAAACAGATCTGTTTCACAGGCAGAAGTCTATGTTCTGTGTTTGTTTTAAGTAAAGCTTATCTGCAGACTATTTCCACTTTGAAATCTCTGAAATTTTATACTCTTGTCATACGATTCACAGACTGACATGTAGACAACCAGGACCTGCCAGTCTAAAACAAATATTATTAGGGCTAAATACAGATTCCAAGTCACACTTTGATGTCAGAGTCACGGGAAATATTTTCAACCAAACTAGTTATCAGCTTTATTTGAAACCAGGCTGCAATTATAGGTCAATGTATAGTCAAATTCCCCTGCAAAGTTTAGCCCAAAGGCCAGGCCTGGTTTTGTTCAGGTTCTTTCATCATTTTCCTTAAATATTGCAGGAATTAACTCAATTAGAGAGATATTCCCACATCAGCTAACATCAGTGTGGCACTTGTGATGTAACAAACACTTCCAGCTGATGACTCCATGTACCGTTTATTTGCCTTTCGTCATGTTAATTGATACACACATTTCATCTGTACACCCTCTCATACCCCCCAAGCTACCCCACAAAACACCTACATATAGAGGAAAATTGCTGCGGCATTAGGAGATGTTTCACTTGAACTATTTCACCAGAGTGATTTTTATAAAATTAAGTCTGTTTGTCTTTAAAAAGCTTCAGGTTATACAGAGTGAAAAACGAGCATTCATTTTGTCCACCTGGAGACCAGTGCCAAGTGGCTCCCTCGGGGGTTAGTGCTGGCACCAGTGCTGTTTGACATCTTTGTCAGTGACATGGACAGAGGAATCAGTGCAGCCTCAGCAGATGGCACCAAGCTGTGTGGCACAGTCCACTTGCTAGAGGGCAGGGATCCATCCAGAGGGACCTGCACAGGCTGCANGATCTGTACTGGTGGGAGGTGTCCCTGCCTCTGGCAGGGGGTTGTAACGAGATGATCCTTGAGGTCACTTCCAACCTTACCATTCTATGATTCTAGGATTTTACATGGAGAAGTTGATGTTTATGGAAGGAAAAAAAAGACTAATATATATTTACAGATTCATAGAATGGTTTGGGATGGAAGGGACCTTAAAGGTCATCCAGTTCCAAACCCCCTGAAGCACACCTCCCACTAGCCCAGGCTGATGAAGGCCTCCTCCAACCTGGCCACAAACAGCTCCAGAGAAGGGGAATTCACAATCCCCCTGGGCAACCTGTTCCAATGTCTCACCACCCTTACTCTAAGGAATTTCTTCCTAGTTTCCAGTCTCAATCTCCCCTCTCCTAGCTCAAAGCCACTGTCCCTCATCCTAGCATCAAAAGCCCTTGTAAAAAGACCCTCCCTCGCTCTCCTGCAGGTCCCTTCAGGTACTGGAAAGCTTCTAAGGTCTCCCCAGAGCCTTCTCTTCTCCAGGCTGAACAACTCCAGCTCTCTCAGCCTGTCTCCATAGGAGAGGTGCTCCAGACTTCTGACCATCTTTGTGGCCCTCTTATGCTGGTGGCCCCAGAGCTGGAGGCAGTATTCAGGTGGGGTCCACCAGAGCAGAGGGGCAGAAATCATCTCCCTCATCCTTCAGGTCATTTCTAACATAGAACATTCCTATGGCATCCAGAAAAATAGAAATGTGTGTAATGCTTCTAAATAAAGGTATGCATTTAGAAGGCTACAATAGCTAACACATGATTTTGTTCTTAAGGTAAGCAAAAAAAATGTTACAGTAGTACAAGAACAGTGTTTGTTTTTTCTCACTGAGTAGTCTAAAGTAGGTCAAGTCAGGCATACCCATTAGTTGGAGCCATCCTATAAATAAATCCACACCGTGTTCACCTGATTGTAAATGAATGTAGAGCAAGAGAATTTTAAATACTCCTTGTTTTGGTTTTGTTGGGATTTTTTAACATCTGACAAGTTAGCTTATTCTGGTGGAGAGGTTATATAAATAAATAAATGGGTCATTAATTCCTGTGTGATTTTTACAAGCCAATGAAATGACAAGGGATATATAAAATTGGGACACACGCTTGTTTCCCCTGCAGAAAACCAAACCTCTTTGCCTCCACCTCTAAGTTTAGAGATCTAAGAGATGTATTACAGATGAGTCACAGTTTCCCCTTGATATCCAGACAAAGGAAAGGAGAAAATTCTGCATAAATCACTTCACTTTTTCCCTGTAATGCTCCTGAACATATTACTCACCTCACCTTCTCAAAGACCATGATCTTCATCCTTCTGAGGATTTTTCCCCCCCCTATTTTTTAATAAGGCACAAAAAGCATTTCTTATTTAGCAACGTGAAAGTTGTATTAGGCACTTTTCAAGCAAGTCTCACAGCTCTTTTATCCTTATTCATTTCTTTTTTGCTTTTTTAAAATCTGAAACAGTCCCTTGTTGCTTGATTTGCAGATGTGTATCAGCACGTGAGGGTTTCACTAGCTTCAGCCAAGTGCACAACAGTTCCATCCCCTCGAGTACACAACAGAAGAGTCAATTTAGAAGCAAGCTACAAGTACAGCCCTCTGTTCTCTGTCACACGAAACATGATTTTACTCACACAGGCATCTTAATAACAAAATTCAATTCTGGATATTTTTTTCTCGTCATGGCTCAGGACTGTTAAGAGATGACATCAGAAAGCTTAATGAAGAGTTGGCTTTTTAAAGACTTAATATAGCTCTTTTCCAGTAAGGTAAAAGTCCCTGTGGTGCTGGAAGTTTCAAGTCAGCATGCAGTCCTTAACTCTGAATTTCACCTCATTTAGGAAAAGTACCTTTCAAAGGTTTTAGCTTTCTGTTACTGAAAATCTCCCAGTTAATGCTGCCCAGAGAACTAGGAAAACACAACCACACTGTTTGGTCACCTTGCTTAAAGCAGATGGGTTTCCTCTCATTTAGTCATTTATCTCCAGTTCTCATTTGCTAGGATTTGTTAATATATGGCTTTGATATAAATGCCTGCTGCTGGAAATCAAACATACAGGCAGATCTGTTTTAAAGGTCTTTTGTGTTAGACTCACACAAGCTTCAGGACCCCTCACTTGCACACTTTGAAGTTCACCCTTTCCATTCCATTTTCCTCCTGCTAAAGGGGAACTTGCCTAGTACTGGTCCTAAGTCCCAGGGGAGGAAGATCCCTAAGGGAGCTCCAGAACTGCAACAGCAACAGGGAGCACCCAGGCTGACCACAAAGCCATAGAATGGTCAGGGTTGGAAGGGACCTCAAAGATCATCTAGTTCCAATCCCCCATGAGGCACCCAGGCCTGCACTCAGCTCCAGTGCTGTCTGAGTGATCAGATTTTCCCATTTCACAGTTTCTCTTGTGCAGTTGCATGCCACTTTGTGCTTTTCACCTCATCCTTCACTGAGAGACTCCACTGAAATTGCTTCAGCTGAGTTTCCCTGTTATGCTCTAGCATTTTCTTTTCTGGTCTTTTGTACGACACGGATTTCACCTTAGGCACCAAACAAACTCACCATTTTAATAACAGAAAATATTATAGCATTTTTCATTGTTCTTTGCTCAATTTGTTTTGCTGAAGTCAACATGAAAAACAATTTCCAACTCCTCAGTAAATGCTTCATTTACGAATGCTCCATTCCAAGTGCCTACAGGGTTACAATCTGCTCTATGACAATTTTATTAATTTTTTAATCAAAACCATTAAATCAAATTTAAAATAAATGGTACTCAGTACTTCTGCAGTGGCCTCCAGCACACTGTGGCAAAAGAGCTCTATGGACAGTAACAACTTTGGCTTCACTGCACCTTCAGGAGGAAGATTAAAAGTTATTCCCCAAATTCCTTACTTCAGGAAAGTGAGGCACAGAAGAGTTCCTTCCACATTTCTGAGGTTCATTTCCAGCCCTAGAAGCTTTCAGTTCTGAGTGACCTCTCTGATACAGACAGAGCCTTCCTTTCACTCGCCTGTGCTCCTGAACTCAACCCAGAAAGAAGCTAAACCAGCACTATAAAACAGCACTAAGCAAATTTCCAACAGCATAATAAAGCATCTAGCCTCATCATTGCCAGCAGCAAGTCATTCCCATTTAGGGCAGCAGACAGCACCACAGGCCCCATAGGCTCTGCAGGCTGGTGGTTGCAGGGATGCTGAGGAAAGCACTGGATCCCTCAGGGTGGTTTGGTCCCAAGCCCACAACAGCATGTGCACAGCACTCAGCATCACATAAAACTCTGACACCAGACGTGATGAAACATGAGCAAAAGCCAAACTGCACCATCACCATCACTTCACTAAAGCTATGCAAGGACCACCAAAGAAGACCTCTTGGTCTAAAACGTACCAAAGAACATCACAAAAGTGCTGGAATCACAGCTCCAGAAGTACTCTGCAGATTAACTGTAAGTTACACTGAAAGGAAGACATTTCAAGAAATAACTCATGTGCCATTTGTTGCACCAGAGGCAGTAATAGCTTCTCAATATAATGATTTTTTTTAAAAAACAACTTCTCAGAGATCTTATTTCCATTTGTGAGGCTTTCTCTCCCTTTTTCACCCCAAGTCAGAGCAGGAGGGACTGAATTCAGCACATGTAGTGGAGATGCAGCACTTCCAAGCCATTGTACTTCACTGTGTTGCCCATAGTAACACCTCAGCCTGGTGTTTTATTATCCTGCAAGGCCAGCAGAAACCACAGATGTGGTTTGTTGAAAGAGGCAGTCCTGTCTTTTCCCCTCCCTAGATGATCATGATCACCACTGGATTCCTCTGACCACCTTCTCTTTTCTGCTTATGCAAGCATTTGTATCTTTATACAAAAGATCTAAATTAAAATTAATGTTTAATAAACCCAATTTTAATTGTTTATGTTTCCCAGGCTGGTCCAGCTCAATCTAATTAACAGTCTCATAAAAGCTTAGGGAGGCACAAGGGAGGAAGAAAAGCATGGCCAAGATTGCTTCTTTCATCAGCAGAGATGACTCAAAATGTCTCTAACATCATGGCCTCGGAGTGTTTGAATGGCTCCTGCTCACCTGCAGTTTCACACAGAGCTCAAGGCACTCCTTTCAACATGCAGTAACTTGCACTGCTCTCTACCCAACCTCATCCCTCTTCTATCAGCCCCTCCAAAGCCCTGCCTGTTTTCAGCCCATCTAAACAACAGTGCTTCGCTCACCGAAGCTGCCATCGCAGCACTCCCTCTCTTTCAGGACGAGGATGCTTTCCAGGAATAATTCCCCCTTGCCCCTGTACACTGCTGACCTACTTTGCACAACTTGTTTTCATCCCTGCCAGTTTCTAGCCCACAGCACAACTCCCTTTGTCATCACATAAGCAGTGACCTAAGCAACTTCATGCAAATTGCCTAAATTCCACTACCTTCCTTAGAGGAGATCACATTAAGACAGAGGCACAACAATGCTTTTAAGTGCTATTTCATGAGTTCATTAAAAGCTAGATGCATAAACAGAAGAGGAAAAAAACACACAATTTGTGGCTGATTTGCTTTTCATCCATCCCACCCCCAAAGCAGAGGTGAAAGCGTGCAAGTGACACAAACATCAGCGAGGCAGTTACCCAACTGCTTCCCTTCATCAAGTCACAGGTGCACAGATTGCATCTGCTTGAAAGGAATCTTCCAAAGTCATCTTGTCCAACCCCCCTGCAGTCAGCAAGGGCACCTCCAATTAGATCAGGCTGCCCAGGGACACTTCAAGCCTGATGTGGTTGGGGCCTCAATCACATCCCTGGGCAGCCTGTTCCAGTGTTTCACCACACTCATTGTAAAGAAATTCTTCCTTCTGTCTAAATTAAATCTACCCTGCTCATTTCAAACCCTTGCCTCTCATCCTATCACTACAAGCCCTTCTAAACAGTCCTTCCCCAGCCTTCCTCTAGGTCCCCTCTGGATATTGAAAGGTAGCTATTAGGTCTTCCCAGAGCCTGCTGTTCTCCAGGCTGAACAGCCCCAGTTCTTTCACCCTGTCATCATAGGAGAGGTGCTCCAGCCCTCTAATCATCTTGGTAGTCCTCCTAATCACCCACTCCAGCAGATCCATGCCTCTCTTGTTTTGGGTGCCCCAGGTGAGGTCTCACCAAAGTAGAGTGGCAGAATCATCACTTTCACTGGAGCTGTAGTGCTTGCAGTGCTTCTCACCAACTTTGTGTAGTTTATATTAGTATTAGTTTTTATTATTACTACTATTTTATTAAATCTGTTTCCATTTCAGCCCACAGGCCTCCTTTCCTATTGTCAATTCTCTTTCCTGAGGCAGGGAGAGGAGGGTGTGTAGCATCAGTCATCAGGTGATAGAATAAGCTAAATGAAGACACTTAGCAATACTCCTGCCTGAGATGGGAAGGAGAAAATACATCTGCTTTATCATTACAGAACTCAGATGTTGAAGAGACTAGACAGTGAACTTTTGAAACAAGATAAAGGTCACTACAACTTACAATTAAGAACTGATTCAGTATAAAGGCAAAGCCAGTTCAAAACAAAACAAACAAAAAACACATTTTTTAAAAAAATAGAACATTGTGACAAAGGCTGTGGTTTCTCACTGAAATTAATAAAGTTCACAGTGCTCTCACAGAGTTACATGAATTGAAGAAATTAAGGAGAGAAGCAGATTAGTTTCAAACCTGTGAATTTTAATTTACTGAAATCAGCAGGTTCTCCACTCTTCTTTTTCTTTTGGTGGTCTATCCTCAGCTGCTTACAGGCTCAGAATAGCTCCTTAATATTAATAGTTATCACCTTTTTGCAGTTAAATAAAGAAAATACATATATCAAATACCAAGATTTAAAAGAAGTATCCTGCACACATATTCCAGGCAGCACAGGCAAGAGAAATTATGAAATTACATGCACTTTTCTTTCTCTCTTTACATGTAACCAGGTTGAAGGCAAGTATGAACAGAAAAAAAGAATACACGGAAGAAAAAAAAACACCAAACATTAAAATAATCTTCAAAATAGAAGAGCTAATACTTTCCTAAGGGACTGGCAGCAAGATAACCTTACCTAAAGAATTAATAATCTGGAAGAGGAAGTTAAAGTGATGATATTTGCCAGTGAAATACAACTTAGGTTTAAAACAATCTTTCAAAATATGATCAGTGAGCTTTGTGAGACTTCCCATCTATAGATCTATACCACAGTAGTGTACTGAGATGTCTGGTGACTGAGGTAACTGCAGTTTGAATGCCTTAGGTTGGAAGAGACCTCAGTAATCATCTCCTCCAACCTCCCTGCCATGGGCAAGGACACCTCTCAATTAGACTTGGCTGCTCAGGGCCTCATCCAACCTGGCCTTGAACATTCCCAGGGAGAAGGTATCCACAGCCTCCCTGGGAAACCTATTCCAGAGTTTCACCACCCTCCTACTTCTTCCTAAGATCCAGTATACACCTAACTCACTCAGCTTAAAGCCATTCCCCCTTATGAAAAGTCCCTCTCCAGCCTTCCCATAGGATCCCTTCAGGTACTGGAATGCATCTCTAAGGTCCCCCCAGAGTCTTCTCTTCTCTAGGCTGAGCATCACCACATAGAAAAGTACTTAACTTTACCTGTTTTGAACTAATTCTGGGTCCAGCCAAGACTACGGAATGTCTGAAGTAGAGCAGGACAACAGCATTTCCACCCATGTGTCTCTTGGGACATGGCTGGAAACTATTTCTCTCCATGGTGGAAAATCTGTGTAAGTAGAGAGGATGATGTGTGCAACCTGTGCATAGGGAGGGTAGCTGAAACACCTATGCCCATCAGCACTGAGACTGGTCATACAAAAAGGACTGAGAGGTTACTTCTACTGACCTGTGCTCCTTGACCCTTATGGAAAGAAACCTCTACATTTTCCCACTCACCACACACTACCATAAATATCAGATGGAGCAAGGCACAGATGTACACACAGGAACCAGCAGTCACATTCTGAAGTGAATATACCTAAGCACTGTAAAGCTGGAAGCTCTTTATCTACCCATTTCAGGTCCTCTGAAGAGTGAGTACTAGGCACTTTCCTACCAAAATGAGGTGGTCAAGAAGAGATGATGGGTTTAGAAACCTTCTCTTCCCAGAAAATCCTGAAATGCACAAACACTGAGCTGTTATATTCTGATGCAGGCAAAGATGGATCAGCTGCAAATGCCAAATAGAGAAGAAGATCAGAACAGAACTTTCCTGTGGTACAAATCCATGTAGCTAGGAGGATAGGAGGTGAAATGAGGCTAAATATCTGAAGAAAGTCCTTAATGGGGTGATATATCAGATTGTGAAAGTCTCCCAAGGGAAGGAGCAGAATCCCCACTGCTCAACACATAAAAGCATCGTGGACAAAGAAATACAAGACAGGCTACAGGGAATAACTCAATACATAGCAAGAGGATGGTTCAGTTGACCTAATAATATAACAGGATTTCAAATGAGTAGATAATTCCATTATCATTAACCACATTCGCAGCAGTACAAGCTACAAATGCTGTTGCTATGGCAATCAATCCTCATGCGTGCTGCAGAGAATGAGAGACACACAAGGGATGGCAATGAATCGAACCAGCCTCTCCTCCTCTCAATGAATTCCATGGCCCAGTCAGCTGGGAAGCCACCTCACAGCTTCCCAAAAGCCTTTTAAAACAGAAGGCAAAACACAACTGAATGCCTGCCATTCAGACGTGGGTTATCCTTAGGCAGTCAGCTCAGCATTCAAGGTAGCAGCAAGGCTCTAGCTCAGAAGGGATAGAATCACAGAATCAGTCAGGGTTGGAAGGGACCACAAGGATCATCCAGTTCCAACCCCCCTGCCAAGGGCAGGGACACTTCACACTAGATCAGGCTGGCCAGAGCATCATCCAGCCTGGCCTTAAACACCGCCCTCCCCAGCCTTCCTGTAGCCCCCTTCAGATATTGGAAGGCTACTCTAAGGTCACCTGGGAGCCTTTTCCTCTCCAGACTGCACAGCCCCAACTCCCTCAGTCTCTCCTCATAGCAGAGCAGCTCCAGTCCTCTGCTCATCATCATGGCCCTTCTCTGGACACCTTCCAGCACATCCATACCCCTCTTGTAATAGTGGCTCCAGCACTGGATGCAGTACTCCAGGTGGGGGCTCACCAGTGCAGAGTAGAGGAGGAGGATGCTACTAGAACAGAGAGATTGCTCTCATCACTGCACTTCACCTCTTTTTTCTTAATACTTGACATATCTTAGGTCATAACAAACCAACACTATGGAAAGACCAATGCATGCATGCTCCTGCTCACATGGGACCAACTTCTTTTCCACGTGGAAGGCAAGAAAAGAAGGAAAGACAGCACAGCAGGTTGTTTTTACTGGCACTTTATAAGTAGTCATAGTAAATCATAGTAGAGAAAGCAGTCCACTTTTTACTATTTATTTATTCTCCCAACTGAAAACATACAGATTCTTAAGATTCAAGCCACAGGAAAACATATCATAGAATGGTAAGGTTGGAAGGGACCTCAAAGCTCACCTAGTTCCAACCCCCTGCCATAGGGGGGTGATATGATCAGCAGTCTCTTGATCACATATTATCAATCCTAAATCAAATCCATTCCAGAACAGATATTATTACAGTGTTGTAATGAAGTGCACATCTCCCATATACACTGGTTTGCCCACTTAGCTTCTCCCTTTACTTACAGCAACAGAGCATTTGTCACAAAATTGGGAAGTTAAACCTGGCAGTGGTAAAATCCTTAGAGACAGAGAAGATGTTGGGAACTCAAATTTTGAAAAACAGAGTTTCAGCAACTGCTGCTCAAATAGGATCCTGTTTGAATCTCCAGCAGTAAAACTGGAAAAGCTCACTGAGATTTTTTTCAAAGGATGACTAGGAATTTCAAATACAACACTAACATTCATCTTCTTCTAAAACTAAAAGTTTCCAGCCAAACATAACAAGACTGGAGTGGGAAGGAAAGCTCAAAGCACTCGGTGAAAAACCGCCATGCTCTCCCGGTTTTGTAACACACTGAGAAATGCAGAGTATTTAGGAAAAACTATATGCACATGTGGACAGAAGAGAAGACAACTAATTCCACTCCTTGACATTTCAAAGCAGTGTTTTCTTGCCAAAAATGCTTTCTGGAGTGAAAAACCTCTCTCTTTTGGTCATTTGATATACAGCGTCCTTAAGAAAAGTCATTTTGAGCAGCCCGCACAAACAAAGGGGGTCACAGATTGAAGGAGCCACGCAGGCACAGATTCATTGGCTGAACTGGGTTGGAAGGGACCCTCAAAGGTCATCTTGTCCAATCCCCTTGCAGTCAGCAGGGACACCTCCAACTAGATCAGGCTGCCCAGGGCCACAGCAAGTCTGATCTTGCATGCATCCAGGAATGGGGGCTCAACCACATCTCCGTTCCAATACTGCACCACCCTCCCTGTGAAGAACTGCTGCTGTCCAACCTAAATCTACACAGCTCCAGTTTCAACCCATTGGCCACTGCTACAAGCCCTTTTAAACAGTCCTTCCCCAGCCTTCCTGTAGGACCCCTTCAGTATGAAAGGAACATGTTTGTATCTGCTAGTGCTGGCATTTTAATGTAAACCTAATATTTGTTTTGTGCAGCAATACAAAATATACATTAGAAACCACATAGAATATGGGTGGGTGGGTGGGTGGGTGTGTGTGGGGAGAAAAGGAAGCAGGAAAAAAAGAAAAGGAAGCAGGAAAAAAAGAAAAGGAAGCAGGAAAAAAAGAAAAGGAAGCAGGAAAAAAGAAAAGGAAGCAGGAAAAAAAGAAACAAAGATGGGAAAAGGAAATAGGTCTATGTGCTGTTTTGAAAATTAACTATGAGCAAGCAAACACATCAGAAGGTAAAATCAAACTTTAAAATCATTTGCTACAAAATATTTGCAAGAGGATAAAAATAAAGCAGGTTGATTTTTTAAAAAGCAATTGAATCTGACCTTAAGGAATGCATTAAGTGCAGAGCAAAATATCACACAGTATCACAGTATCACAGTATAGCAAGGTTGGAAGAGACCTCAAAGATCATCAAGTCCAACCCACTACCACAGACCTCAAGACTAGACCATGGCACCAAGTGCCACGTCCAAACCTGCCTTGAACACCTCCAGGGACGGTGACTCCACCACCTCCCTGGGCAGCCCATTCCAGTGGGGAATGACTCTCTCAGTGAAGAACTTTCTCCTCACCTCCAGCCTAAACCTCCCCTGGCACAGCTTGAGACTGTGTCCTCTTGTTCTGGTGCTGGTTGCCTGAGAGAAGAAAGCAACCTCCTGCTGGCCACAACCACCCTTCAGGTAGTTGGAGACAGCAAGAAGGTCTCCCCTGAGCCTCCTCTTCCCCAGGCTAAACAATCCCAGCTCCCTCAGCCTCTCCTCATAGGGCTTGTGCTCGAGGCCTCTCACCAGCCTCGTTGCCCTTCTCTGGACACGCTCAAGCACCTCAATGTCCTTCTTAAATTGAGGGGCCCAGAACTGGACACAGTACTCAAGGTGTGGCCTAACCAGTGCAGAGTACAGGGGGAGAATGACCTCCCTGCTCCTGTCAAGGAAAAGATGAGAGTAGCAGTGGAGTTTTCCATATCACAAACACATATGGAGGCAAAATACTTGATGGATCTGCTGCACAATCATCCTCTACAGTCAGCATTTTTGTTTGTTTTTTTTTTCTTTTTTGGGGGGCAGGGAAGTGGGGGTAAAAAAACTTCTCAGAGAAAATGCCTGAAGTGCTATCAGAACATTTGTGAAATGCTAGGACATGCCTGAATTCATGAGACCTTTCTTCAATCAACGAAGATACAGGTTTTTTATTAAAAACACTCTGTAGTGCACTGTATCTGCATTTTGTTTCTATTTTAATATGTTTCATTAGTATTTTTCTTGGAATTTAAACAAAAAATGTTCCTGCTTGTGCGAGTCTCAAGTTGTCGGTGCCAAAACTTCAGGCAGCGTTTCATGAGAAAATTACTGAATTATGTCTGTTTATGATTATAACACAGATTTCTCAGAAAAATTAGTCCCTCTTGGGCATTGAAAAGTAAATGAGTAGGAAAGACTAGAATGTGTTTGATGGGACCAAGCTCGTTCTGTCCCGCCAAAATGCTTCGAATTAATCCAAACTAATTTTCAAAAACTCCAACAAAGACTAATAAAAGTTATTTAACTTCCAAAACATTACATGCATTTACTAGAAAAGGCTTGATAAAATGATACCATTGAAAAAAAAAAACTCTAATTGAGAAGGCCAAGAATTTTATTATGCAACTGCTGTAAATAATTTTTTTTTTATTTTAAATGTAGGTTCATGGAAGAATCAAAAAGAGCATGTGTGAGAAAGAGAAAGAAATCCCAGTGCAACTGAGAAATTAAACTGAAAAATTAAATCAAGGAGCCAAAAAACAGACAAACAGATGGTAAAAACTGGCAAAAATAAAAAGTAAAAATCATGCTCTTAAGTACCAACAGATGCAATGACTTTAAAATATTACTCCTTGAGGATACACAAAGACAATAATCCCAGATTGTGATTTCTGAGCCAGTCTACTGCTGCACTGGAGCCACGAACTACACAGTCTTGTAGAGAGCAAAAAAAATGATGTGTCAGAGATAGGGATATCTGCATTGCCAGTCTACTAAAACAGAAGAAAATTAAACTACCTAAAACTGTGAAATTAAGGTGTTCGGGGAAAAGTAAATTAAAAAAAAAAAAATTAATAAAAAAAATGAACTGTGTAAATGAGATAAGAAAGGTGACTTGCAGAATCCATTTCCAAAGCATGAACTGGTTATGTGTTTCTAGGGAGAACAGACCAACAGCCACTTCACTCTGACCTCCTTTCAGGTAGCTGCAGACAGTCAGAAAGTCTCTTTTCTCCAGGCTAAACAACCCCAGCTCCCTCAGCCACTCCTCACAAGACCTGTCTTCCAGATCCTTCACCACCTTTGCTGTCCTTTTCTGGAGCCTCTCCAGGACTTCAATGTCTTTCTTGGAGGCACTGAAGACAGGAATCCAGGTACCTCATTTAACATAGATGGATGAGCAGTAGAGATGCTGAACTACGAAAACCAGCCTGCTGTATGTTAACTGACAAACAGAAATATACTATCATGAATCAAATACATTTTGTCTTTTACAAAAGTGCAAAACTTGGAGGCATCACTTCTCACCAGGACACCCAACAGCTTCCAGCTAGCACAAGCCTGCAGAGCTTCAGCAATTGCTCTCTGCCTGCTCAGACAGCCCAGGAGTCAGCTTAAGTGACTCTCACCATCCCAAAACAGAGTCCCAGCTGCATGCTGCAGATGTAAGCACTGCTCTGAATTTTCTCGAGGTTTCTGATGTTTGGCTTTAGAGTAAACAAGTCAAAGCTTGCCTGACACCAACATGCTCCAGTCCCCCCAGGGCCTGGCATGGGAGGGCACCGCTTCTCTTAGCCTGTGCCTCCTTTGATATTTACATGCACAAATTGTATCAAACACAAGTAGCTGTGAAATGAAAAAAAGTCATCAGGGAACTGTGCTGCAATGATGTAGCAATATGGATTCATATAATGATTTCTTTGGGGTTTTTTTCCCCCCTACACATTCCCCAGTATCCTCTGCTGTCCCCTGCTGCACTAGGATGGACCCCAAAGTGCCTCCTACCAAGTCTTTAGCTTTTCAGAAGACTGACATTTGTTAAATTAGGGGAGGGGGAAATGTCAGAGTCCTTGAGTCCCATTAATTTCATCCACCCAGAATACTGTGATCTACCCTATCCTACTGAATGATGATACTTTTTTTGCTCAGTAACTGTTTTTACTGACCTTCAAATCACCATCAAAATCCAAGAGTCCTGATGAGAGGATGAGTTGAAAGAGTCTTCATAAAAAGAAAGCTATTTATAGTGATGAAGTGCAACTACAAGGGAAAAGCACTGCTGGGCTTTCTCTATGTAAATCTGTGCTTTGTTGTAACAGTCACTGCTTAGAAAATCAAGATAAATAAATGGCACGAAGGAATACTCAGTGCAACCTCCAACAATCTGCAATAGAGATGTTCACAGATAGAACTGCTTTCTTTGGGGACATTTAATTTACTCAGTGCTTTGCATAAATGGGTTGAAACGATAAGCAATCATCAATTTCTACACATTAGGAAAGCAGAAATTTTTGAAGGCAAATGAGGCTATCCAAAAGGAAGAGGAAATAAAGCTTTGATACAAAGGGACCGAGCTCTGGCTTCCTGCCTGCTATCCTGAAGAAAGACCAAAAGGACCAAACATTTCGCTCGTAGCAGACATCACTCCTCCAGTATTCTACACTCTGTAGAAATTCTTTCCAATGAACAGCCTAAAGGGTTTTATTATTATTATTTTTGGCTTGTTTTAGAAATAGTTGCATATGCATGCTGCTCTGGATGTCCATTTTAAATTGTGAAAGCAAACAGTAATAGAATAATAGAATGGTAAGGTTGGAAGGGACCTCAAAGATCATCCAGTTCCAACCCCCTGCCATAGGCAGGGACACCTCCCACTAGCACAGGTTACTCAAGGCCTCATCCAACTTGGCCTTGAACACCTCCAGGGAGGGAGCAGCCACAACCTCCCTGGGCAACCTGTGCCAGTGTCTCACCACCCTCACTGCAAACAACTTCCTCCTAACATCCAGTTTCAATCTCCCCTCTGCCAGTTCAAACCCACTGCCCCTTGTCCTGGCATTGCAAGACCTTGTCAATAGTCCCTCCCCAGCCTTCCTGTAGCCCCCTTCAGATCCTGGAAGGCTACTCTAAGGTCTCCTGGAAGCCTTCTCTTCTCCAGGCTGCAGAGCCCCAACTCTCTCAGCCTGTCCTCACAGCAGAGCTGCTGCAGCCCTCTCAGCATCTTGGTGGCCTCCTCTGGACCCGCTCCAACACTTCCATGTCCTTCCTGTGCTGGGGGCTCCAGAACTGCACACAGGACTGCAGCTGGGGTCTGAGGAGAGCAGAGCAAAGGGGCAGAATCCCCTCCCTTGCCCTGCTGCCCACACTGCTCTTGCTGCAGCCCAGCACACAGCTGCTGTATATGCTGCACTCACACTGCAGGCTCATGTTGAGCTTTTCATCATCCCAGACCCCCAGGTCCTTTTCCTCAGGGCTAACAGATGTGATAAAATAATAATGGCCAATTGATTATGCTCACATTCATAAACAGTCATCCCATGGCTGGAAAGAGAAGCATAAAAAATGTCAATCTGATATTAAAATTGACGTCATCACACGCACTTGGCATGAAAGGGAGTGATAACTTCATGTGGAATCTGGGTAACAACTTCTATTCTTAAAATACCACATCCAAGAGATCAAAACTTAGAAGCAGCATTTATTTCAAAAGCAAAATCTTTGCACCATTATGTTACAGAAAATCTTTAGTTCATTAATACTTGTAGTGCCTTCATGGGCTTCCAAACTATTCTTTCTTTATGGGAACACCATGAAGTTGTGCTGCACTTGCTTTAATTTTGTGTATCCTGCACATGGAAACTCCTTCAGCCAGAGTAACAGCATCAGTTACAAGCCAGTTTTCTTTCTTTGGCACAGGGATTCAGCAAAAACCTTGCTAAGTGCCATGAGACAGCTGGCAGTTAGCTGTTCAGTCTTAAGAAAACACTTTAAAATGTTGATTAAATCAGATTAAACCAAAATTACTGTTTTAATAAAAAGAAGAGAAGAAGGATTGTTGCTCCTTCTGGTTTGCATGTTGCATGTACAGAAGTAAACAACTTTTCACACAGCCTGATTTCCTAACCAGTCCAATTCATCTTCTCCCTGCTCAATCCCTCCCTGACCCCAGAAACTAGAGGCTGACCAAGTCATACACGACTCCAAGTAGTGCCAAGCTAAATTTCAAATAGACTTATTTTCCAATCAGTCAGGGACTGACTTGGCAAGGCTGGTTTATCACCTTTCCTCACCCAGTTATGCTGATGACATAAGTTACAACCCTAGGGTACATCGCATCATCCAGGCCGTATTACGTAATGCCCTCACTCTGCTGCTGCAGTCACTAAATCTTGCTGCGTCACTTCATGAGGAACCAGGGCATTTCTCAAAGTCTCCCATAAATTACAGCAACCACTTCATACAACCAAAGAGTACTACATTCAGTAATGAAATGCTCGTAGCTGAGCAATAAAAGCTAGATTAAATTTAAAACTCAAAATAAAACAAAAACCCAAATGCCTTCTCCATAATTCAATTATCAACTCTGAAGTTACAGCATAGCATTCCCCTTGACAGCAAAGTGCAGCCATGTCATTAAAATGACCTGTCCACAAAGGATCTTAAAGAATAAGCACCCTTCCTATTTCCATCAAGGGAAGATAAATTATCACTTCTTCAACAGAAAGGACAACCTTGACCCTCTTCTGAAAGCATCTTCCTCATAATTAATAATTTATGGAAAGAAAAAGGTATAAAAATCATCCTACTAATAATTCAATGTATTAGAGAAAGGTGAGTTTTGTCTTTTATTCTTGCCCAACAATAACCACTCTAATTTTTTTCTCTTCTGTTTGGAATTAATTGACTTGCATAACTCAGGAGTGACTCACCTGAATCTCACCTAAAAAGTACAGTGAGAAGCAAAGAGCCCTCACACATCCATCTTCCTGTCCACAGAAGGCATTCTGTTATCATTGTAAGAAAGGCTACAACTTTCCATACAAAATAGCAATATATTTCTTTAAATGAAGTACCATAAACCATTTACTTCCTGTCCACATAAGGTGTTGTTATCATTGTAAGAAGGGCTACGACTTTCCATACAAAATAATATTAGAAATATTTCTTTAAAGAGGTGTTCAAGGCCAGGTTGGAGGAGGCCTTGAGTGACCTGTACTAGTGGGAAGTGTCCCTGCCTATGGCAGGGGGTTGGAACTAGATGATCCTTGAGGTCCCTTCCAACCTTACCATTCTATGATTCTATAAATTAAGTACCATAAGCCATTTAGGAGAACAAAATTGTATCAGGAAAAAAAAAATCATATTATTAAAAACAAAAACCACCACACTAATTTTTCCATTTCAAGTTAAGCAAATTCTACAATGCAAATGAAGTTAACTGGAAATTAAGTTAACATGAAGCTTAAGCTAAAGCCAGACTTACTTCCAACACAGAATTGTAAAAGCATGATTGGGCAACAAAACCAAGAAAATTATCCTGCTTGGGTTTTCTTCTAATTTGAAAGGAACATGGTTTTTAAATAAATAAATAAAGCAACAGTATTTGGGATAACTTTTCAATTTTGAATGGTGTCTTTCTGACAGAACATTAAAAAGGGTAAAATCAAGACACTAGAAAATGAAACAGAGAAAGGATTTGGGGAGATGGGGATTTTTCTCCAAGGAACTGGTTGCTGTCCTGTAGAAACCTGTACTGTAAACCACAAAGTAGGTATGTAGGAAGAACAGAAAGGTAGGGAATAACAGGAAACAGAATGGGGGGCAGGGGGAGGAGAGGTAAAATATCAATGCCATGTACTACCAGTACCACCTTCTGAAACAAAAATGAAGAATTTCCTTTCAAGCCTCAAAGATGCAGGCAATGACTTGGATATTTACACTTTGGTTAAAAGGCTAGAACACAGAACAAGCTGAATGTGAATTTTAAATGAAGAATACTTTACCAAGGGCAAGGGAGAATCCTCTACAGGCACAATTAACAGAATTGCTTTAATACACTTAAAACTTTTAACCTTTCTGGTCTTTGAAGTGAAGAGTGGTACTGCATCTATTTCAGGTTTGCACAGAAGGGCTGTGCTGCCCTGGAAAGTTTTACAGTGCTATAAACTAATGAAATAAATTATCTTAATTTGGTTAGATCTATTTTCATTAACTGTATTACCCACTGAGGGACTGAGCACAAATTTCAATTTTACTAATGTATTTCACTTCTGCATTACTTTGGCACTCTGTAATTGCAGCTTCTGCTGGGTACTGTTGGCTCTGCTGTCACAGGGCCACCTTGTCCTGTGCTCTTGCCCACAGGGGCAGGGCTGCGAGGAGCCCCTGGGACCTGCGCAGGGAAGCTGTGGCACCACAGCCCATCAGCACCAGTGCTAACTCCTGCTGTGTTCCCACCAGGGCTCCTGAGGACATGGCAGCAGCAACAAGCACATTATGAAAATAGCAAGAGTGCTTCCACTACAAACAACTGGCTGGAACACATTATGTATGCCTGGACTAACGAGTAAGCACACGGGAAGATAAACCTCTTTGACAGCATGAAAAAAGGAAACAAGTTCTTAAAAGAAGAAAAGGAAGACCTAAAACAGCCTTCAGAAGAAACACTTTCCCAGGCCCAGTAAAAGATATTCAGATGTCCCCATCTGACCTGCTACCCTGGACAGACAGCAGTCATAAAAGCCAGAGCTAAACACTGTCCTGCAAAGTATTTAGGGAACAGTCAGAAAACCAACAACAATAATTTACTTAAAGCTTCTTACAGCATATTTCTGCTATCATAATTCTCTGGCCACACCCAAGCTCCAAAAACACAGGTGGGGAGTGGGAAAGGGGAGATCTGCCCACTGTAAGCAAAGAGCAGGTTCAGGACCATCTAAAGAACCTGAAGATGTACAAGTCCACGGGGCCTGGGGAGATCCACCCATGGGTCCTGAGTGAACTGGCAGATGAAGCTGCCAAACCACTGTCCGTTGTATTTGGCAAGTCCTGGCAATGCGGTGAAGTCCCTGCTGAAAGGAAAAGAGGAAAGATAACTCCCATCTTCCACAAGGGAATAATGGAAGACCCCAGAAACTATAGGCCAGTCAGTCCCACCTCTGTGCCTGGTGAGACCATGGAGAGGATCCTCCTGAAAGCTTTGCCAAGGCATAGAGAAACCAAAGAAGGGGTGATTGGTGGATAACCAACATGGCTTCACCAGGGCAAATCATGCCTGTCCAACTTGGTGGCTTTCTGTAAGGGACTTTTTACAAGGGCTTGTAGTGATAGGAAGAGAGGGAATGGATTTAAGCTTGAGGAGGGAACATTTAGACTGCAGAAAGAAATTCTTTACAGTGCAGGTGGTGAGACACTGGAACAGATTGCCCAGGGAGGTTGTGGATGCTCCCTCCCTGGAGGTGCCACAGCAGACTGGATGAGGTCTCAAGCAACTTGGTCTACTGGAAAGTTCCCTCGGGTGGGGTTGGAACTAGATGATCTTTAAGGTCCAACCTAAACCATTCTATGAATCTATGAAACCACAGGGACCTGGAAGGAGACCCCATCACTGGATGTCTTCAAGATGGGACTAGACATAGGTAGTATCATCTAGGCTCTCTCCAGGCTTCTTCCAACACAGACCATCAGATGAGTCTTTAAATTTCAGTCCAGTTCATCTGTCTACATCTAGGGAACTGAGTGTTTGAGCGTGAGGACATACACCTTAACATGGCACATGGCTGCTCCTGCAATAATTAAACCCAGGAGTGTCTTTGTAAAAATCACCTTTTATGGTTTTGGTATAGGTTTTTTTATTTTATTCAATTGTGGACACATATAAAGCTGCATTCTGGCACTGAATTCATATCTACACAGCAGCATATAACTGGAAGTAGGTTGTAGCCCCCAAAGTGCCTCAACCTATTTAATCCACAGTATGAAATGACAGATTATTTTTCAAAGGAGAACAAGATAGATGCCAGCATGAAACACTGTTTATAAAAGCGTCACCGCTACAGCTGTCCCCAAGCAATAAATGTGTTTATTCCAACCTCCTGCCTCATATAAACTGAAATCCTCAGCACTGAAAAACAACTTCAAATCCATTCATGACTCCAAGACAAATAATAATAAGGATCTCTTTCCAAGCTTTATACAGAAGAATACAGAGCTTCTTCTGAATTCAGAAGACATGACAACTCTTCTAGGGAGTAGGAGTTAAGGCAGAAACAGATCAAGTTAAGACCTATAAATCAAATGATTTTTAAATATGGGAATTAAGTTTAGACTTAGAAATCTGGATCTGAAGCCAATTAGGTTCAAAGTCAGACTTAGACTTGGCAAGACCTTGTGATCTTCGTTCTCACTACAGGTCTGTGATTTTGAATCTCTCAAAACATGGCAAAAAAAGTAACCTTGAAAGTAGAAATCATAAACGCAGAACTAGAGAACATATCTGCCCATCACAAACAGGTTGTTTTATTTCCCCCATGCCCCTTTTATGCACTCTGACACATAATACAGAACCAGCTCCAGCAACTCTGCCAGGCTGAGATGCATTTGTGGGAACTGGGCACACACCACGGCCAGAGCCTCAGCTGCTGGAAGCAGCTCAGCAGGGTCCTGCCTGAAAGCAACCCAGCTGAGCTCATGCATGCCACCACTCCCTGCAGATCTGGACTCCAGTACTACACAACAGAAGTTTGAGTATTTTCCTGTAAGCACTCCATTAGAAACATTTCAATGCAAGTTTCTCCTTTTGGAGTTCACTGCACATAGTATTTCTTTTTCTAATATAATAATATGAAATGCAGCACAGGGAGAACACTGAAACAAGCCTGCAGAATAATCACTTAACTGTGGTCATGTGCAGATGAGTGATATCCCAGGACCACTACACTTATGGGAAGTCAAAGGATAATAAAAACATGATGCAATGATTTTGACCATACTACATATGTAATATGTACATACAACAGGTAATGTATTACCTAGCAGCAGAGGCTAAGAGAAAGCATTTGTGCTGGTTTGAGACTAATTGGAATATTTCAATGAGTGAAATTAGATTATTGGCTGTGAAAGGAAAATAATGGTGATGTCTGTATTACCCATTTGTTCTGCTGGGACATATAAAAACCAGGGCACAAACAAAGATCAGTCAGTCTCTGCCTGGCTGTTGCTGCCTAAACCTGCATATTCCCAACTAATTCTGTTTTTTAACACCTCCTGCTGACCTTTCCAGCTCACCCTGCACATAAGGGAGATCCTGAGATAAGGGAGAGGGTGGAAAGGGTGGAAAGAAGGTGGTTGGTAGCCCCATCCCGGGCAGTCTGGCTGCTGGGAGGGGTTTTGTATCTCTGTATTACTTACACTTGCATATTACTGTATGTAGCTGTAAATGTATCTATATGTTGTACATATGTGCTTGTCAATTGTGCAAAGCTATAAATACAGCTTCATGCCCTAACTTCCAGTAGGCTGAGTTTAGTCTGGGTGAATTCCTAGAGGGGTGGGTAACGCTCAAACCACTACAGCATTCTTGGGTCAAATCAAACCTTTCACCTTCTTCATAGTACAAAGGCAAGCAGAAAGGCCTTGCTGTAGCCCTGGCAGCCTTCACAACCACATCAGGTGGATGCCTGTGTGATCACATGGCCAAGGATCCATCTCAAGTAGTAAATCCCTGAATTTCCAAGTGGATATAGGACCATGGAGACTTTGAAGTCATTCAGGGGCACCTTGGGGTTTCCCAAAGAGCTCTCTGACTAGCATAAACCTTAACTGACTCCTCCACCAATGCACTAGTCACTGCCTCCACCTGCCCATGCCTACCACCAGCTATGGTCCATTATTTAACACCTAGCCAGATGCCAAGCCATGCCCTTCTCAGCTGTGTTCTACAGCTCTACCTGGAGAAACAAGCAAAACCACATGAGCCATAGCATTGTTCACTAGCTGGTAACACTGCTTCCTTCCTTTGGTCTGCCTCAGAGCAGGCCTGCCTGTTTTCATAAACTTGGGGTAGCCTCCTAGCTACACCCACATACCATTGCCTTTCCCATGGAAGCACTCGTGAAAGAGAGGCAGGTCCCTGCATCAGGCCTGAAGCTTCCAACATGCACGTACCTCCAGCTTAGTGACAGAAATCCCTCAAGGGGAACACGACAAGCTTTAAAATCATCCTGCTGGTTTATAATTTATACACTGTCATGGTCCTGTGTTCATGAGGGTGGTTTTTACAAGAGCCGAGCGAAGGAGCGCCTGTACTCAGAGAGAGGAAAGCAATGAGACTATCTTGCACTGTGCAGAGTAATGGATAGTCTGTTAAAAATGATTTCTCCCACTGAAGCCAAGCTAATCCTTTTTCCAAATCTTAAAACATCACTCCTTACTACCAGCAATAATTTTTAGTGCAGTTTTAACCTCTGCATCTGAGGAAATTGAGATAAAGACCTTCACCCCCTGAGCCTCCCCATCTCCAGGCCACAAAAGACAGCAGCTCCAGATCTTCTCACTGTAGCTACGGTCAGACTTAGAAACAAAAGCCAAAATACACCTGCAAGCAAGGAGAAACACAGCAGAGGCATACTGGTGAAAATAAAATATTTATATACATTAGCTATACCACGATGAAACATTCACAGATGAACAAAACAAATGAGCTGCATTTCTGCCTTCTATTCTTTTGTTACAGCATAAAATAGAGGCAGGGGTTCTGTTGTTAAATGAGAAGTCTGACAACATGGGTAAACTGGAGCATGAGAATCCACAGGAAATTAGTAGTTTAAATTCACCAACGTACCTCTGAAGCTCTGATTATGCTTTCTCAACTGACAAGAGCTGAAATGCGCTAATTTACAGCCTGCAAATGTTTTCAGAGAGTATATTCAATCATGTTAGAAGCAGGCCTTATTTTGCTGAAAATACAAGCTGAAGGTAGATATACTCTACAGCTGGAGATACAAGACCATATGCTGCTTGCACATCTCGTCAAGAGAGGAATCAGAGAAACTCTCCCAGATTACTATGGGCAGATGTCACCAGCAAGGATAACTGAGGGGAAGTGTTCCGTACTGCACGCTCCCGCTCACGATGAAAGCAGTGCTAACCAGCTTCTCCTCCCATCTCAGAACACACACTGCAGTTGCTTTCATCTTCTGCTAGGTACTAGAAAGCTACTGAGATTTTAGGAACTAGATCTGCTTTTCATAAATAACCATGAAATTTTACTCCATCTCCTACCTAGCTTTGGTGCACTGACAGATACAGAAGTACTGTCAAATACACGGATCTGTGTATACAGGTTTACTTACAGTTTTAACTGAGCCAGCCTCACTGAACTTGCAAATCTGATCAACCACTTCGTAATTCAGCAGGGCTGCTCCAGGATTCCCCTCTCCTGCTGCTCTCACACCACTTTCCAGCGCACAGCACAGCCAGGTGCTCTTAATCCTTCTGCAAAATGGGCCTTGTCAGCACAGCAAGGAACACACTGCTCAAGTCCAAGGGGTCTTGATTGTTGCCAGTTCTAATACTTCACTAATGAAAGCAAAAGGACCACGTGCGAGATTTCTGTATAATTTAAACGCAAGGAATCGGTGAAAAGTTTAACTCTTCCATGCATTCCCTTTTCAGGTCTCCCTGGTATGAATCGGCACGAGTCCAGATTTGATCAAGGCCTGGAAGAGTATCTCTGCAGCTACTCCATCCTCTGACAGGTCCTTTTCTCTCTGTAGAGCTGGGCTGCAGCCCACTCTCACCATGGGCTTGCTTCTCCTGTGTGCAGCCTGTTAAACGGGTTTCAGTCAAATTAATTATCCTGCTGCTATGAAACTGCAAAAGGATCTCAGTCTTCCAGGTACATGCAGATTCATTAGCACATTTAATGAATGAACTGTCTCTTTCTCTCAGAAAACATGAGCAAAACCAAACAAAAAGCAGAAAACTTGTTCAGAAGAAACACGACATTGGCAATTTCGTACTTGAACCAGTAAACTCAGGTCATAAATACACTTGCAGATTACAACTAGTGGCCAATTGTTTACCTAATTGGTGAATAAATTGAACTTGTTAAGCTGTTTGGAGACTGAAACTTAATATAAAACATGATCTACTGAAATATTTATGTATCCAACATTTTATGAGATGATCACTACAAAGATTCCTAATCCAACTTCTTTTGCTGAGGCAACAGTTTCTTTAATTGCCATGGTGAAAATCTAACGACGCATGAAAAAAAATGCCTTGAAAACCTCAAAGAAGCAGAACTGTCACAGGAGATGCCTTCAAGTCTGGGCACCAACTTGCCATTTCCACACAGGCAAACACAGAGACAGCAGAGAAAATTCTTCCACGCTAACTCTAGGAAAATAGTCACCTACCTACCGCAACCATCAACTGTGTGCAGGAAAATATACAGGGACCAAAGAGACAAAGTCTTTTTCATAAAACACATAGTTTTAAATTAATCTGCAGCTAATTAAAAGATACAAACCAGTTAACTGCTGACACTTTTTTACTTATTACTTTTTTACTTATTATTTAAGCTCTTTTTTAACTAAGAATGGGGTTGAATGCTTGAAATCTCCTAGGATTGGACAATACTGGACTTCAAATGTCAGTATGGGATTTCTGGGTAAAGGAGCCGTCAGCCCAGTGTTGTACTCTAAACTTTCCCCCCTCATTCACAAGAAGCAGTGTTAGGATGGGTTGTGGTAAGTGTCACATTTCATTTTCAAGCTAAAAGTATGTATGATAGCATTGTCTTCACATTTAATAGCAATATATATGCTATACCAAGCAGTCAAAAGAGCAATGCCAAAAGTGACCCCCATTTGGTTATTCTCTAATAACCTTATTGGCTTTCAATGGCAAAATGTCTATCAAAATAAACATCACTAATTAAAATAACCCTATTGTTATCCATTGGGAAAACCAGTAGCACTCCACACACTGCATAAATGTGTTTATGACTCAAAACTGAAATAAATGGTAGCTGTCCATTTCAATCTTAATCCCTTGGTTTTTGGAATCAGAAAGTACCCCACACAAAATGAACTCGGGATTATGCTGGTGTTTGTTTCGTGCTTAGAGAGTCTGTACCACATATGAATATACTTCTTTGTAATAGTTTGGAGTATCTTAAAAAGTAGATTGATAAAGTAATATATGTATTTATACACACATATATATTACCTGTTCTTGCCTCTCCAGCCACTTGTCCACCATGGGATGACTGGCACTTAACGATGAACGAGCATTGTCTCTCTGAAACTGGTTAGACCAGCTACTAGTATCTCGTGGTAGGCTTCTGTAGTTTTCATCTTTCTAGTTTAAAAGAAACAAAAAAGTGTCTTATAAAAAACAACCAGTCCTTGCACATTCCCAATGCAGCTGGTTATTAAATGAATACAAAACTGACAAAAGAGAACACAGGTCCAGCTGGACCCAAGGACAATGCAATTGTCCAGCTGTTCAACTGCAGAAGATCCCCTTCCTTAACACCAGAGAAGTCCAGCTAAAGCCTTTGGAGGGTTTGTAGCTCCTGCACTGACCTTAGCTTCACTACCTCTCATCTCCAGCCTACACACTCAGCAAGGCTTCAGGAGCATGGTTCTCCTTAGTTTGACTCTCACCAGAAGTAAATATACAGCAGTCCACCCAGTGACAGCTGAGGCCAGCACGTAATTTTCCCAAGCCTCCGTACGTAATCAGTTTTACAGTCAAAGCTGCCTCGCTGCTCCAGGTACTGTCCTTTATAGCTATTCTGCTTGAAGGTTCAAAACCTGAATTTGTAATTGCACATAGTAAAGCTCTGCTTGGTTTGCCTGGAGGTACAGAAATACAGTCACATTTGTAAAACAGCAGCAGATGGAGATTGTGCTGACAGAGATCCCATTGAGACTGATAAAAAAGAAAGAATTTTTTTTTCCTTTTAATTGATGAGTTTACACATCCTTCCCACAAGCTGTACAAATTCTTCAGCTTCTAAGGATGGTTAGTCCTTACCCAGTCTGATCACTGAAAGCCAATAAAAACACGGAGACAGAACCTCAACCATGGGAGTTACCCTCAGCCCCCAGTCAATGAATTACAAATAACTTCAATAGGTTAGCTCCCTCCAACTGAAATAATAAATGCAACTGAAATTCTGCTTAGCTTTCCAAAAGAAGATTATAAATATCTTACAAGTATCCTCTTTTTTCAGAAGCACAGTATTTTTTCCCAGTCGATGTTTGTCTATGTTTATGCCAAATCAGATAATTTAGACAGCATCTATTTTTTAAAGTAGGATTGTAGTCCCACATATCTTGCAGTAACACTGCTTTTAAGACTCTCGACAAGCTCTAAAGAACCATAAACACCAGTGCACACTGCAGATAAAAATTAATATTTTTTTGCAGTTGTAGCAAACAGCAGATTTTTTTTTTTTTTTTTTACCCTTTCTTAAATCAATACTTCATTCCATCAGCAGGAGTATTTCCTTTCTCTGTTTACTGCATTGGTATTTATTTGGCCTGGCACAGCATTAGTCCAACACTCTGAGCTATGGAGTGCAGCATCAATTTCCTTACAACTGTCCTTCACAGCTTTATTTCTTGCAAATGTATGGCAGGTTATGCTAGGAAATTAAGGTCTAACTGTGATACATAGGACGCTTTTCAAAAGCTTCCTGTGCAACAATAACCTTTTCCCAGACATAGTGAATTTCAGCTTTCTTAATTGATGACAACTTCTTTTCTTGGAAGAGAGTGCAGCTTGAAATAAGTCTTCCATTTCAAGACATTAAAGCTTGAATTCAATCAGCACCAAATAACCTTGTAAAAATACGTCTACATACTAACCAGCCTAACAAATCACCATCAGAAATTAGTTTACCCTGCCGCAAAGGAGTAGGAATTTTGCATCTTCCAGCAACTAAAAGCGAAAGTCCAGCTCCCCAGTGTGGTTAACCACAATGTAAACTAGAAACTTGCTCAGTCTCTTGCTCAGAAAGGGGCAGTGGAAGTCAGCTGCTATTTTGTACAGGTCTTCCTGAGCAGAGTTATAAAAGGGAACAGTCTGTACAAATCGATTTTTTCCTGTTGCTTCTCTTACTTAATTCTCTCCTGGTGACAAAGGTGGCAGGCACAGTTCCTACAAGCCAAAACAACAATTTCTCTTGTTCAAAGCAGTGGGAAGCTATAAAAACAAAATCCAAATCAGACAAAGAAATAATGGAAGATCATTTTATGCACAGAAAACCCCATACACTGGTGTGTATGTTATTGTCATCTCACAATAACTCGCTATCTGACAGACCATCACCTGGACTCTGTGAATAGAAATTTCTGTCTATGGAACTGGAGATTTTCTGTGTTTCTCTATAGATAATCCCATTTTTTATTGATTCATGTTAACAATGTTCAATATAAACTTTGTAAAAAGACATTTTTATCTATGCTGCACAAAAATCTCTCTCCATGCAGCATCCATTACCTGTGCCCAGGAGTGTCTTGCAAGGGAGAAGGAAAAAATATTCATCAAGGGATGTGTTGTCCTTCAGTCGTTCAAACACTACAGCCTCTGATCTGAATCACGCTGGAGAGTCTCAATGCTTGGAGTTTATATTTAAGCTTCATGCTGTAAAATCCTTCAATGTCCCAGCACACAAGATAAGGGAAATTATGTGTGATAAAATAGTTCAGTTGGGGCTCTTTGGTACATCTCTACTAGCGCCAAGAATTTTGCAAGGAGTTTATTCCTAATACCACCTGTACCAACCAGAAGAGTATACTTATTCCATCTACAGAACTATCTCTGCTGTAGCCCACCTCTGTAGAAGATTGCCTTTCTCCTGCCAAGGCCTAAATCCCTCCATTTTATACAGAAAGCATCAAAGTCACTCAGCAATTTTTCTGACAGCAGAAGTAAAAGCTGTTAATGGTAGAGAGATGTGGTTCCTGAAACTTCTTATGTTTCTCAGTGCTGCTCAGAGGCTCAAAATCACACTATTATCAGTGGAATAAATACCTTACCAGTGCTGCAATCACACAGAGATTCACGCTGGCGTTAGCCAAACAGTGAAACATCAGAAAAACAACCAGCCACAGACAAGTCATCCTCTCCTCATCATTACATTCTGGCAAACAGCTCTCCCCACACCATGCAGGTGACAGTACTGGGGCAAGCACCAAGCTAGACCAGGAGCAGAGGCCAGCACTTTCAACACCCACACACATAGTCCTTCTTGCAGGCAGCTACCCACCAAAACCTGCTACTGCCTACCTGAACCCCATCCCTGCAGGCATCTCCATTACTGCTACTGCCAGGTCTAATTCAAAGATGGTGGGGAGAAAGCATAGAGGTGGAGGTGAAAAGCACATCACTGCAGCTCAGACACTGGGATTTACTGAACCAGCTGCAATGTTGTTTGCTATATGAAATACATATACAGGGTGGGGTTGCTGTAAGATATGCAAATGTTAACCCAGCAAGCTTTACTGCAGTTCAGCATGGTCTGGCATTAGCACACACGCTCCCAACATCAGCCTGGAAAAGGTGTGTGTCACTTTTAACTGCAGTACCATAAAGGAAAAGATTTCATGGTACAGAAACCATCAGGGTCACACAGGGAATTCTCATTCCTTCTGTAGCTGCAGCTGTAAGCCCTCCTGGGGCCAGGGCTGACATGCATCATCAGTTACAATTAAATGCCCTATTTTTTTTTTTTTTTAAATTTTTTTTTTTTTTTTTAAAAGTTTCTTTCCCCAGCATCTTTGGGGACCAAAGGCCATGTCAGCTTTATCACGTCTGAAATGGAAATTGATCAATATAACACTAAAACTGCCAAGTCACAACATCACTGCTACGCTTAACTGCAGCATTTTTAAATGAGGACACACAATCTAACACCTCCAGGTTTAGTTCAGTGTGGTGTCCCTGCAAGGCATTGCTGGAGGGCTGGGTGAAAGGAGACAGGAAAAATTAAACCATTTTGTATGCTTTCAATTTCAGGTGATCTGTAGTATGCAACAAGCTCCTCAGCAAAGACTCTGCAGCTTGTAGATGAATAGATGCACTGGCATGAGAGGTGTACTTCAGGTACTACCTGTCAATGCACAAACTCAATCAGCTACTCCTACAGACTCCACACATCACTAACCCACCCAGAACGTCCTCCGCGTGGTACAGTCACAGTTCCACATCCGTTACCACATTTGCCACCAAGCCACATACCAAATAGTGAAAAGAGTCAGGGAGTTCCCTTTCTTATGACTTTCCACACAGCCAATGTAAATGTGGCAAATTTTGGTGCTGCTTGTTTGGTTTGGTTTTGGGTTTTTTGATACTAAACAGTAACATTACAAGAGTAAAACAAATTAAAGACCTCTTCAAAGTAATTGTGTGGAAGGAAATCCAAAAATGTAAACCAAGTTTTCACTTTAAGCACTTTTACAGCAAACTGTCCACCTGCAGTTATGATTTGCACTAAGAGAGATCATTTTTATTACTCATCATTTTTTTTTCTTGGCTGTCCATTCTCTTGTACACTGTGCACTTTAGGAAATGCTTTTCACTTGCTTGGGTTTGATTCCTTGTGATGATGGCCCCACATGGAGATCAGATTTGTCTGTGTTTGTAAGAGATGAGACTTAGCTTGATCGTTGGAGGCTTAGACTTCATTTGGTAGACTTTGGGTAAATTCATGTCTAGAAGTGTATTTATTGTTGTTGAATCACTGTAAAGGCTGTTCTCTGTTTTTATGCTCTACTACGTCCCTGTTAGACCCTGAATGCTTTGGTGCCACTCTCACAGGATGCTAAAAGCAGTAATTAACAAAACATTCAGATAGTTTATGTAAATATATCTGTCTGATGCAAACATCTGTTTATGAATGCAATTATATACACATATACATTTTTCATGCTGTCTGAAGGTCTAATAAACATTCCTGAAGTACTTTGTTTGGCTGTTTCTTATACTGTTTTTAACTGGATTTCAGGCAAATAAATGAGGAGTAAGACCAAGTGACTATCCCCATTTCTCAACACCAAAGAAGGCTACACAAATAATGCCTATTTTACAGCTAAAACACATTACATCTGGGAAATTAATTAATCCAATAGATGTACTGAAGGAAAGACAATGAAGCTATGACTATGAAATTCACTTTCTAAAAAACTCCAAACCTTCTTGTTAGGTAAATCTCAGATTTGGAACTGTTCTATTTATCAGCAGCTTTTTAACAACAATTTGTACCAATAGTTTTCCTTGAAATTAATTGTACTTGTCACTTTATAAATATCCGTGGACCTTTAAGAAAAGGACACTACTGCTTCAGTGAGCTTCCTTTGTTTTTTCCTCATTAGGTTCACTTTATTTTATCATTCTACAGCTTAGGTTCAAAGTTTCCTTTCTTGGAACAATGGGGATGCCAGGAGCCACAGATAAAACCCACCCATTTAATGCATCTAAGAAGGAACTGGTTCACATCACCCAATATCAGGAACTTTTGATCTTAGGCCATTAGCAGAAGGGGACTCCCACACTAAAGAATTATCACAGCTTTGTGCCTCCTTTCAGCTCTGACACGTAACAGGGGTCATTCCCAGGAACAAGTGAAAACTGTCTCAGGATGCAGATAACATCATAAAGAACTGGCATGCCCTATTTATGATGGAGACAGATGAAAGGATTGATCACTCTCTAGTTATCCTGGTGTTTTCAGAAAGACTTGTCTTTAGAAATGATCCTCTCTGCAGCCCTGTGATTGGAACTGATGCAGCATGCATCGACAGTAATTCATGAGATGCCAACAAGGAAAATGGCAACAGAAAATCCAGCATTCTGCTTCAGTTCTGCCAGCTGATGCTCAAAAGTTCCCAGAGCTGTCCAAATCTAATCCATGTATTTCATGCTATGGTTTGACTGACAACCAAGGCCTGACCTTAAAAACACGAAGGGCTGAGCAGATAGGTGTAACACTGCATGCACAGAAACCTAACTACTTAGTGTCACAGAATATGGGCTAAATTAAGAGTAAACTAAAACATGAGGCTGCCTGCCCAAAACATTGGAGATCTCTCCTGTTTACAATGGAAAAAACAAAAGTGTCATGATCTCTGCATGTATACATGCAAAGCCAGAAATTACAATGCTTGGGAAAGAGTGGCTGGAAAGCAGCCTGGTGGAAAAGGACCTGGGGCTGCTGATGGACAGCCAGCTGAACGTGAGGCACCAGTGTGCCCAGGTGGCCAAGGACGCCAGTGGCATCCTGGCCTGCACCAAGATCAGTGTGTCCAGCAGGAGTATGGAAGTGATTGTGCCCCTGCACTTGACCCTGGTGAGGCCACAGCTTGAGCACTGTGTTCAGTTGTGGGCACTACAGTATAGGAAAAACACTGAGGTCCTGGAGCACTTCCAGAGAAGAGCAACAAGGTTGGTGAGGGGTTCAGAGGGCAAACTCACCCTCAAAAAACTGGAAAAGAATCCTCACCACGTCAGATCTTTCTAATATCCTGCACTAATAACCTGTTTCTTTGGGGGACACAGAGGATATTTGATAGATGTGCTTCCACAAACGGAAGGCTCAGAGCAAAAAGAGGTAAAACAGTGAAAGAGATGGAGGAGATCACACCTTTATCTGGGATTTGTTGGTGCCATTTTCCCTGCTTCTTAACACATCTGGTCATGACTGACTTGCAAACAGCTGAATCCTGCCTGTGCACACAGTACTGAGCAAACAGAACAGCACAGCACCAAGTGGTGCACATTAGCTGCTACCTCTGTACTAGGCAAAGATTTTTCACTTTGTGTCTCCCATTCCCAACCTGCTGAAGATTATAAGAAATATTATATTAGTTTTCACATTTTGAAAGTCAGGAGTTTTGAGTTCTATCATACAGATTGTATTTTTTTAATTCACTAAAACATCACTAGCTGCTCTGCTGAAGAAAGTCAGACTCTTCTTCATGGTACTCAGTGAAAGCACAGAGGCAATGAGCACATAAAGAAACACAAGTCATTTATCAAAACATAAGAAACAACTTTCTTACTGTAAGGGTGATCAAAGAGTGGAAGAGGTTACCAAAGAGGTGGTGCAGCTTCTGTCCTTGGAGATGTATATACTGAAAACTTGACTGGACACAGACATGCTTTAGCTGACCCCGTCTTGACCAGAAAGGTCAACAACTAGACAATCTCCAGAGGCACCTTCCAACCTCAGCTGCTTTGCAATTTGAAATTTTACACACTACCCAGAACAAAACCAACACATTCTATGTTTATTTTATATTGCACTCTGGCTACAATTCCTCTACACTGTTTCATCATCGACTGACAAGCTGCCAGCAGTGAGTTACTACCACCAAAAACCCCGATGCATGTAACTTCTGGGGTTTGAATTTCCATTAATCTCTCTCCTAAAAGGACATTTTCCACATTAAAAGACTATTTCATCATCTGTGGATAGCTCACTCTCGTTCTCCCATCCTTTCAGTCCCCATGAAATCACATCTGAAATAACAAAACTCTTGACTGTCTCACCAAAAAGAGAAAAGCCATGCTCGAATAAAACTGGATGAAGAAATATTCATAGCTGTCAAAAAGGAGATTTAGGCTGGATGTCAGGAACAAGTCCTTTAGCATGAGTGCGCCGGAACACTGGAGCAGCTTGCCCAGGGAGCTGGTTGAGGCCCCATCTCTGGAGCTACTCGAGATCAGGCTCAACAAGGCTCTAGGCAACCTCATCTTGTGGAGGACACCCCTGTTGGCTGCAGAGGGGCTGGACTGGATGACCTTTGGAGGTCCCTCCCAACCCAGACCATTCTGTGATTTCATGACAATACAATAAAATAAACATCTAAGGGAAAGAAATGTGATTGCCATTAGTGCAGCTCACACCTATTAGCCAAGAGGCTTTGGTACTGCATTAAGAATGTGATTCAAATTAACAGTTACTCAGAAAACAACAATATCAAAAAAAGATTTCACTGCAGTGAAGAAAAGCACACATTATATGCTTCAGCTGCATGCAATCTGTTCAGCTGTACAGTTCAATACAATTCAAACAGAATTACAGCTTGCAAATCGGGTATTACTGCAGGCCTTGGAGAAGTTATTTTTACTAAGGTATTTCTTCTTGTTTCATTAGAATGGCTCAAGGAAGCAAGAGACAGGATTAAGACAAGCTGTGAATCACTAGGTAATACAGATCTGCCTCTCACACACTCAAAAAAAGTATCTGAAAGTGATTTTAATATTCAGTTTGAAAAAGCTCCCAAGAAGTGAATTTACCTACTGAAGCTGCCAATAATCATGAGCCAATTTTGTGAGCACTTACACAGATGAGGAGACCGAATCAGTTGGTTGAGATCATTCACAAGAAGCATACAGAAGGATGAGGTCAGGAATTACCTAGCTGAGCACAGTTACAACACTACTAGAACTTGTAAACAATCAATAAATAACAATCACTCTTCAAATAACAAAGTACTTTGTGACACAAAATGTCTGGCTTCAAGCTGACCAACCAGACACGATCAGGGCTGCAATCCTGGGGAAGCACAGAGTGCACTGAGATATCCAGGCAACAAAGAAGATTATTTGGAAAATGGCTGAGAGCCCAAGTCCATCTCAGTGCAAGTCTTTCACACCAAAACATCCTACTTGCTGTAGTAGAACTCTACCTCAAATCCAACACCCATTCAAGGGACCTACTTGGGTCCCTCCAAACCCAACTCTGTCCCTTTCCAGTCATTCTTTGCTTTCCCTAAGGACACAGCAAAGCCTGATTGTCCTGCTTCATCTATCCTATACTACTCCTTCAGGTAGCACCACAGTTTATTCTACAGGATCCTTCAAGCATCCCACATTTTTCCTCTTCCTCAGTGGCCTTTCCCCTTTTTGTTTGCCCAGAACCACCAGCATATGTCCTGGCTCCTCACAGCCTTTGGTGCATGGCAGCACTCCCACCCCTTCACTTCATCTCAGCATGGGCATCTGCCCATTTTCCTGCCATTCCAAATTCTTCTTACCCAAGATGAAACAAATACTAATCAGGAGTCTTCTCTCGCTTGCCCCCAAGAAATAAATCCCTTCTGCCAGATACAGGCAGTTTCCCTCTGCTAATTCCTCCAAAAATTGGACAGGGTTTCTACCTGTCAATTATTTCTCTTCAGAGGTGACAGGCTGAAAGTAATGTCACTTCTTAGAGTCAGTAGGTGGATGAAGCTTTTGGCAGCTCTCCCAGAAACGCTTTTCTTGTTTCTGCAAGATACTGCTGGGGCAAAGTTGCTAATCTACAACTGTGCTGCAAATCTCAGCCCAAGAACATATGTTCTTGTGCTGTCAAGAGAGAGAACTGCAGTGAAAACATTACGTAGTGCCAACTGCCCACAAAAGATAGATGGGTGCTCAGGCCCCATGCGCAGAGCAGAAAATTAAGATTGTTCTCACTGCTTTGCTTGAAGTGTCTGTGTCAGCTACAATCAATGGAAGAGTCTGGAACAAAAAGCATAGCCATCTCTTTTTGTTATCTGAGTAGCCAAAGCAAACAACCTCACACAAGATAATTAGTGAGGATTTGTTACAGTTCAAGTTACATATGTAAAACTCCAGTGCTTAAAATCCACTCACTTTGGTAAGCAATTGGTGACAGACACTTCCAAAATGCACCTTGCAGAGTAATACTGCACATGAAATTGTTGCTTAATACTGGAGGAGGACAGGAGAACTCTCAATATCTGTTCCTGACAAACAGGATTCACTACAAAATCTTGCATGACAAAATCAAGACACTGAAAACACAAAACAACCAGTCTAGCACAACTGAACTTGGGGTCCATTTATAACATAAATTACACAAGCAATTAGTACTTAATTCCAGCTGCTGGATGTATCTTATCTATTAAAACAGTCCAGTGATCTGATCTATTTAAAAGATCAACGTATAGAGTGTGCCAAAAAGGTTAAAAATCATGACCAGTATCTACTGTTCTAAGTAGCCTACGTTGGTACTTTGTAACTTTCTTGATGTAATGTTCTCTTGTGTGCCTTGCTTCCCCATCACCTGCATTCCAATTTTCCACTTTTTCACCAAGCTGCAGTAGCCAGGAAATATTTTCATGAAAATCAAGAGTAAGCATAAGCTGAAGAACTAAAGATGCCAGGGGACTAGTATGAAAGATCAGCTGCTGTTCAGTTCTCTTCAATTTCTGCTAACTTCAGACACTTCAAGAAATCTGATTATGGTATGGCCCTCCCTATCTGTGCTGCTGGAGCAATGAACTGCAGTCTCTTTATCATCTCAGAAAAATTAACACTTCGAATGGATTCGATTTTCATCTTTTGTTTTTTCCCCTCCAAATCAGAATAATACAGAAGACATTTTTCAAAACACCTTGCACTTCTTGGCACCTGCAATGCAGTGGCACAAATACACCACTGCCTACCTTACAGCCCCATCAAGCAGAGACTTAATACCATGTTAAACTGACACCTGTAAGAATGTGGAGCTCAGTGTCTATGAGCACTGTGCTTTTACACATGTTTTTGAAACAAACAAAAACCTGAGGAAATCAGTTCACAGAACACACTCCTTTGGAAGAGACCTTCAAGTTCACACAGGTCAACCTGCAACCCAGCACTGAAGGGTCAGCACTGAATCATGCCCCTAAGCACCAGTCCTATGCACCACTCCAACACCTCCAGGGATGGCAGCTCCACCACTGCCCTGGGCAGCCTGTTCCAATGTTTGAAGATCCTTTCACTGAAGCACTATTTCCTAACATTCAGGAAATGTAACCATTTCCTCCAGTCTTGTTGCTTGCCATCAAGGTGAAGAGGCTGGCCTGACCCCCTCCTCACTCCAGCCTCCCTTCAGGTAGTTGTAGAGAGCAATGAGGTCTGCCCTCAGCCTCCTCTTCTCCAGACTGAACAATCCCAGCTCCCTCAGACACTCCTTGGAGGATACATGCTCCAGGCCCTCCACCAGCCTCCTTGCTCTACAGCTGTCCTTCAGCTCATTAGCAGCTAGTGAAGGCTTCTTTATTTGGGGTGTGGGAGTCCTGGCTGCAGTTTGCATTTATACTGAATAGAATTAATAAAGGAAAATCTAAACAGCTATAGTAAGCTGCACATTTTCCAGCAGGGTTCTGTTCTGTGCAGCCAGAATGGTGACCAAAAGTACAATTTTCATTTAAAGTGCCTCGTTCCTGTTGGAAAACACACAATTGTTTTTCCTTTTGTGTTTGTCTGCACGTTACCATCACAATTAGGGGCAGTGCTGGAGGCTGTACAAAAGACAATATATTTCTTCGGCTTTTTTTTTCCAGTAATGTACTGAGAAGGGAGCTTCCTGCTGACTTCTCTAGCTAGCAATACAATTTGTGTAGAGATACTGAAATCACATGGAAAAAATGAAGAAAAAATGCTCACTCTACATTTCCTTGTTTTAGTTTTAAGAAAGTTATCAAGGAGACACAGCATTTGCTATTTGTCCCTTGTATTTACTTGACTAGTGCCTCAGAAAGTGCAAATTAGCAATGCTGTGGCAGAAAGAGAGAACAAACCAGCTCTGGGCATGCAGATTATGCACAGACATTAGGACTTGTATGGAGATCAGTAAAAACCATTACAGCCAAGGACTGCTTGCATTCAAAGAAAGCACATGACAGCATTTAGGGCCTGCTTGGCAGAGTAATGAGTAATCACAGCTTCAGCTACAGGTAATGGCAAAAATCAAGTGCTTATAGCCCCTGCTGTGGGGGCATCGCCAAGATTCTCCAAGGGCAGGATAGGTCTGCAACTCAAAAGCTGCTCCAGCGGCAAGAAGGTTTGGTAGACAAGGTCATAAACCACAAGTTTAAATCAGGAGCAGGCGACAATTCACCATGCACACACATCTGTCAGCTACAGGGCAGAGAGGAGGAAAGCAATATACCTTTCTTTCGTGAGGACTGGGTACCCCTGGGCTGTTCTGCTTGAGAAAGCCTGCTGTTGTGGACCACCTCGTAGGATTTTTCCGTGAAGGTTCTTCTGAAGAAAAATTTGTGTCACTTACAGAGGTTGAGAGGCCAATCAGTGCGGGGTCGCTACTACGTCGGACATGAAGAGGCATATCTGTCGAATAAAACAGACAAGTAAATAAACACTGACTAGATTTAAAATGGTTTGCACATAGCAAAAATATTTTTTCAAGCTCTGGATGGGTGGTTTTGACCAAATGTGGTTTCACAGAGTAAGGAGTTATTGACCTCAGCATAGCTCCTCAAGGACAAGGTTTGTTTCCTCAAAACCACAGCCTTGCTGCTTGGCCACACAAGGAGAAAATGAGGGTGAAAGCAAACTCTCTGAAACGAGCACAGCTTGCTGGCTCTGCAATTGCAAACACAGCACTGCCACTACCTGTTGGTTGCTGTGTAAAATAAAAAAAACAAACAACAAAAAACCACAGCATAAGCTTGAACGACTTAGAAACTAAGGTGACTCACAGATGTTTTTAAAAGCAAGCAGCCAAAGGCCTTAATCCAACAGCCTGTTGACAAAGAGGTGGACTAGGATGTGTCCCCCGCTCCCCTGCCACGGCTGCAGCATGGGCACTACCAGTGCAACTCTCTTCCAAGAAACTACTCACCAGCCTGTCTGCTACAAAAGGCAGGCTCCTCAACTTCTAACATAGACTCCCCATTTCTTTCTCCAAACCTGTGCCCGATTTCTGTTCTGCATTCTTCCTTTGCCTCTTCCCACCTGCTGAAACAAGATCTGTGCTGATTTACCCTGATTCCCTCAGCCTCCCAGCCTGCATGACTGACAGGAAAGAAATATTTCACTAGTAATAAACGATGCAGCAGGCAGGTAGACTGATTGGAAAGAGATAGGGGTTTTAATATAAGTAGAGGTCAAATCCTTTCTAGAAACTTTGATGGCACATTGAAGTTAGTTTCTCTTGAAATACAACTTAATTTTTTCCAATTTCATTTATTATCCTACAACAAATATCCACACATCTATCATCTCCTTCCCCGTAGAGAAGTTTCATTGCCTGCATTTGCAACCTCTTAGCACGCTCTCACTCAGCATCAGAATGCAGGGGATGTGATTTATCAGCTTTATTTCTCTTTATTGCCGCACTGGGAAACTCGAATGCTAAATAGAAACAGAAAAGGTGAAAGCTATGGCATGTAAGCAGTGGGGTGAGTGGGAAAGGCATGCTGGGCAACAGCTGAGAAGGTAAACCAGGACATGTTTTGATGAAAACAGTTCCTGAGGAAGCCAAAGGTGCAGGTCTCACAACAATAGCAGAAAACGCAGTAATAGGAGTTTCTTGAATTGTCAGTCTGAAGCTTTACAGTATCTTGACGTTGATGTTGCATAGAATGGTATTAAAGAATCTTACTTTGCCTGGCACTGTAAAGACACAGAAATACAGTGAGCCATGCCACACAAAGAAAATGTGTGACACTCTTCAATTACTACTTTTGCAGTTAGGACTCCTGCTGCTGAGATATGCACAAGTGTTACATGACCAAACACCAAAACAGTCACTGTTCCATGTTCTTGTTATTCAAACAAGAAAACTAAGAATTAATGATTTTTCTCCACAACTACTGTCCTCCTTCCTTGGGAATTTTTTTTCCCCCTTCATTTTCATAACAAAGATATCCACAGGCATTCGTTTTCAGTAAATAAAATGTTTTCTTTTATAAATCTTTATATAGGTACATATACATACACGTACCTATATAAAGGTATACATATATATGTATATGTACCCATATAAAATGTGTATGCACCTCGTATAGGTACATCTATGTACCTATATGAGTGTACAACAGCACTACAAGTAATTAAAAAAAACATTTCAGAGAATATTAATTAAACAGAAAAGTATTTAGGGTCTGAGTGAATCCCACCTAGATTTTGTTACTGAGTGTATACTCAAAATCCTAACAGGGTTTTACTTTGACTGCCTTGTCTTCAACTACTCCAAGTTTCATGGAATAGCTGAAGGTAAAGCCTTTCCTTGTCCCCTACATGGCAAAGACAAAGAAGTTCACTATGGAATCCCAAGAGATCCCTGTACCAAAGGTGGCTCAGCTGCAGCCCCAGCAACAGCCCCACAATGTGTAATGAAGTGACCCATGAAGGGCAGTGCCTGTGCAGCTGGCATAGCCCTGAACACTCATTTATCAGCTCAGTCTGAGCAAGAAAGTGACTCTGTGGTCCATAGTGCCAGTTAAGAAAAAGAGGGATCTATATTTGCTCCAAGCAGCAGCCCATGCATATTATCTTGTTTGCCTTAGCTACCCACCCTACAACACAGCATTACATTCTCAAACATGAGTTCACTTGCTCCTTCTGCTCATACATCTATATATAAGCACAGTGACAGCAAAATGTTCTTGTATCTTTACACTGTTTCTTCAAATTGCTTTACAAAACAAAAGTTCAGTTGGGTGAACTTCTGTAAGAGCAGAAGCCAAATTGCCAAGAAGAAAGGAGGGGAGAAACTGGAACTCGGATCAGCACTTCTGGAAAGGAGCAAGCAATTATCATTGCCTTGGTTGTTGCTTTGTAGCAAAATCCTGACAGTTTACAGCAGAGACTTTTCAGCACACAGGAAGTTAATTATGCAATGGAATTCCCAAGTATTAAGATGCTCAAGAGAATATTAAGATAAGAAGTTTCCCTACAGAACCTGTTCCCTGATGAGCCACCTTTAATATGACTTTAGCAAGGCCTCATAATTTGGATGTGTTGGAAATTTAAACATCTGTTAATTATTTTTTATACTGTTGCAATGGAAGAAGCACATGGAGCTAGCTCTAGTGTGTGCTGCTGGGCAATGGTCAGTATCTTTCTCCAGGTATTAAATCAAGAACTAAATCTTATCCACTTTCTGTTAACCACAAGTTGTAAATAATAGTCTCCCGTGTTCCACTCTCCACTTCTATTCTGAGAGGCCATTCTGACCCTCCATTAAAACAACAATGTAAAAGAATACACTGAACAGATTCTTCTCCCAATATACTGTTGGTTACAATCTTCTGGTTTACTTGAATTTATAGATTTGAAGAGGATATACTTTGAAATATTAAAAGGAAAATCAAAGGAAAAGAACTTAATAATTAAATCAGGAGATGAAGTGTGCATGGGACTGATGCAATGTCACTGATTCCAGGATGATGGCTGATAGTGTTTGAAGTCTGTGGTTTCTTTGAAGAGTGGATAAAACAGCAATGAACTCTAATCACAAGGCTTCAAATTCTCTGTGGCACTAATGCACTGTAAATATTGATTTGCTTCTGCAGCTAAGGTGCCTTTTAAATAAGCACTTGAAACGGTAAATCTAATAATGAATTACAGGAAGTTTAAAAAGTCTAAGAATTAAGGAAAAATTAAATTAAAAATCATGAAAGTTACCACTAACTCAGTTCCTGAGCCACATTCAAGGACTCGGAGCATTCAACCCCGAGTGCAACACTGGAACTTCAGAATTAGGCGTGACAGAAAATCCCATTAAGTTATGTATATAGGCACAGGTCTGCTAGAAAATGGTTATTTGTGGGATAAATCCGAGCTGGATAACAAAATGCTCACATTCATAATCGTGAAATTCTGACTGGAAGTCTCATTTTATTAAAAGCAACAGCAGTTTCACTATAAATTATAAAACCAGCCAATACCCATTTTATAACCATCTTTAAGAACACAGAGTTGTACCTTCCCTTCCTGCCAGCAATTCCATTTTTATTTTAAAAGGGTCATCACCTTCTCTGATTTTCTAATATGCTCATGAGCAAAAGCATTTGAGCATCTGGCAAATTTCATCCATAAAGCTGAATACATCACGCCGCACGCAGGCATTCGGTGCAAAGGATGGTGGTCTCTCAGAGCACAGCTAATATATACCCTTCCCATATCAATTTCCTCTCAGATGTCAGCTTGGAGGGCATGACTACAAAAGCACATTCAGATCTTGGCTATGCTATATAAGTATATGTAAATTTCAACTGATGTTTCAGCTCCGCGGCACCATTGGCGGCTTGCACAATTTGGTGTGCAGTGACTTTAAAGCACAGAAATGAAAAATTACCTTATGGTCATTTCTAGCCACCACACACAGACCACCAGGCCCATAAATGATAAGTAGACTTGAATAGGATTTTTTTTTTCCTTCTCTCTATACTCTATAGTCTTCTCTGAGACAATTATGGATCAGTAAAACAAAATTCTCGGTGGGAGAGAACAGCTTTGAACAAGGAAGCTGCTCAGGTTAGACAGAGGTCCTGAAAGCAAGCCCATAGATCTGTACACCAAGGTCTTGTATACACAAGACACAAAGATCCTTCCCCAGCATCAAGAAACCAGCCTGAGGCTGGGAGGTAGAGACTCAATAGATTTATACATACTCTTATACAGCAGTCTCTGTTTATTCAGGCTGAATTAAATTGTATTTTTACACTCAGAGTACTAACATCTCCACTGGGTTATTTCTCTTTTCACCATTCAGATGAGTCTCCTTTCTTAGTTTATCACCATTTGAACATTTAATTACTATTTACAGTATTGCTTCTATCCTACTACTCAATTCAATTCTGCTGTCACAGTACTGTTTCCTCCAGCTTTCATGGTGTTAAATCAATCCAAAACTAACAGGAATCCTCATGGCACCCTACTGGACAACAGTCTCAAGACTTCCAACTGTCAAGATTTCTGTGCTGATTTTCAAACCATACTGAAGTGTTTATGCTCACACTAACTTAGAAGTTTAAGTATCTTGGAAGCTGCAACAAATGCTTTTCCGTTTGCAAGCATTCTATCAGCTGTGCATCATTCACCTCCAGATGCAAACTCCCTAGAGGTCATAGCTCTCCCTTTCACAATTACAAGGAAGCTTCAGATGACATGGTTTAGATAATTAGCATTTCTCTACTTGAAAATATGTTTGTGCTTAAAAACATCCCCTTCTAAAATGAATCTCTACATACAGAACTTTCAGCTAAATAACAAAACTGCCATTAAATAAATAAAAAACATTAACTTCACATAATTGCAGGCATTTAGAACTAATTCATGCAAACACCCAACTGTTACTCTTCTAGCTGTACATCTTCAAACGACAGCCTCTGTACTTCCTCAAAGACATATTTTCCATGTCAGCAAATACTGCTCCCTGTTTTCTTATTTCTTTAGCTTTAAAATGGCACATTTGTAACCATCCACACATTAAAACCATGACACATCACAATTACTCTGTTCTCCTCATACCACTGCTCCATGCAATCGGAGGCCTGGCAGGCCACATCAGGGGCAGGGCAGAGGCCATAGGATGGCACTAAAAACGCACAATGTGCTGCAGCAGATGGCGTATGAACAAGGCAGGTCGTGGGAACTCCTAACACTCAGCCTGCAAAACCTGACAGGTGTGCATATGTCCCTAACCAGCACATAAACGTCGAGAAAACACACTTGGCTGTGTGAAACATACAGACTAAAGCCCACCGCCGGCTACCGCACTTTACGAAACACAGGAGGCTATGTCAGCATGTCTGGGATCTAAAACCACTCCCAGAAAAGCAGAATCATGGATGGCAGTGAGAAGAGTGCAGCTAAGCCACCAAAAAAAAAGTCTTATTACAAAGCAAAGGAAACAGATACTTACCTTCTTAGCATCACTTTCAATTTCTTTTAATTGAACTTAGGTTTGTCATTTTCCCAACCATGACTCCTCAACGACTTTGAAATGCAGAAATAAGAAAACATCAACCTGTCGCAGTTATATTTTAGTAATGAGGTAATGTTAAATTCTTATCTTGAAAAGCCTTTAAAATACAAATCTTCCTTCTCTTTCTCCAAGATTCTTTCTTCTCACTTTTGACTATTGAGATCCAGGAGGAAAAAGATGATTGCACCTTGAAATTCAATTTACTGAGACACTGACTTTTAAAGCTAATTAGAGAAAGATCTTTAAAACCAAAATTAAAATTTAATTACCTACACCCTCTCTGGTTCCTTTCTCTGGGCTTTTATATAAAATGCAAATATCTTTGCATGCCAAAAGAAAAGACAAAAATGTCAGATCTTACAAATGTTCTGCTCATCTCTGTCAAAAAAAAAAAGTCATGCTTCAGTCTGTTTTAATGATTTGCAGTTTCTTTTTTTTGGGTACATTATCAATTTCCTTAAATCATGCTGTATTACCTCTTTACTTATTGTCACACTACTGCTACAAAAGTAGGAAAAATGCACTTTCAGTCCCCTGGATGTTAAAAGGTTTTGCAGAGTTTGTTCCCTACTTCTTGAAACAGTTGTGCCACAGTAGAAGCACCATCGTCAACCTTGCTGCTGCACAAGGTTTTCTGCTGACATTAAGGATCATGCCTTGCTAATAAGACTCTGATCCTTAGTTATGTTATAAAGAAGCCTCTGTACTTTCCATCTTCATTGACAAGTCATTTTGCAGTGCAGAGGAGGGTTTGCAGTGACAGGAGCAAACTCCTAGCTGCTTTGAGTTGGTAACCACTGCTCTGAGACAAAACTGGCAGATACTTTTCTTACCACAACTTGGAAAAATGCCCCAAAACTGGATGATAAAACTGTTCCTGCATAATACAATGGTGTGAAAACTACAGATTGTTTATGGGCTAAATGTTTTGGATAGGCTTAGAGAATCTTACTTAGGGGAAGAAATGTGCAACACTTCACTGGACAGAATGGAAGAGTCACAGGGCAGCTGGTCTCTCCTCCTTGTGGGCTGAGGCAAGCTTTAAGCTTTGCTCCCCTGCAGAGAGGTACAGGAATTGTAAGAATTTGGGCTGCAGCATGGAAAGGAGAAGGCTCTGGGGAGATCTTAGAGCTACATTTTAATATCTGAAGAGGAAGGATGGGGAGGGACTGCTTAGAGGGGCTTGTGGGAATAGGATGAGCAGCAATGGTTTGAAACTGGAGCAAGGTAGATTCAGGTTGGGTGTAAGGAAGAAATTCTTTACAATCAGAGTGGTGAAACACTGGAGCAGACTGCCCAGGGATGCCCTGGAGACAGTCACAATCAGACTTGATGTGGCTCTGGACAGCCTGCTCTAGTTGGAGGTCTCCCTGCTGACTACAGGGGGTTGGACAAGATGACCTTTGAGGGTACCTTCAAACCCAATGCAATCTGTGAGTTGCCAAAATCCTAGATCTAAAAATGAACACTTATATCCAGCTCACAGGCCACTGTCAGGATGGAGAAAGCGATGACTTTAGGACAGCAGCACCTGGAGGTAGATCTGAACCTGCATTAACCAAAATCCAAAGCACTTCATTACAGGAATTATTTGGACAGACTTTTAACTGAAGTGTAACAGTTATGACAACCAAGAAACTTGGCTACAGTCATTTAAAGGTTGGAGGCACAAAATTTAAAGAAGAAAGAACATGTAGGAAGGAACAGCCTCTATGCACGCTACCGAGTTTCTGACATGGCCAAAAAAATCCAAAGCCTAGCAGCTGACATCTACAATAAGATAGAGTGAGCCTGGACCTGAACAACCATCAAAAATGACTAACAGGTTCTGCAGTTTGAAGGCACTTGCTGTTGTTCCCATGACAGAAACATTTACTAGGATTATAAGAAACATGTTGGTACATCCATGGGACATGCTCTCATTTAAAGTGTTACCAGATCTCTGCAAGTTCCACCGAGCTCAGATCTGCTGCTGCTGACCAAGAGTAAAAGATCTCAGGCAGAATGAGACAAAGGCCATGTCATGCCACCCTGTGCACTCAGAGATAATTTTTAGCAGAAGGCTCCTCTGTGCACAGGGACTAATACAGCCCAAAGGCAAAACACAGAGCATGAAGATCCCAAGAATATTATTTTCTGTCATTCAGCTGCAAGTATCAAAGCTGCATCCCTGAAGACAAATGAAGTATTTGCGTGTTTAAGTAATGAGATGAAATGCCATCAACTCTCCTCATCCACAGAGGATGCACGACAGCACAGCTGCCATGTCCATGACATGGGAAGCCAGACAGAGCAGCAGCAAGATGTGGTGCTGGGCTGACCTTTCACTGGGGGGAGCTCAGAGAATGGGCTGGTAAACTGCAATCTGGGGATGCACAAACCTAAGGGCATCCGAACAAACTCTTTGCAATTATGAGTGAGGAATAAGGAGCTCCAACTATCAGCATGACATGCTGAAATCTCATTAACCTCTGGAGGTTAAAGACCACTTTCTGCAGAAAACTCCAGTGCCTCTAGTAGCCAAGTAAGTAAGACAATTTAGGCTACAGTGGGAGTTGTTAGTGGAATCACTCAGATAATGCCCAAACAAGGGGACAACAAAACAGAACACCTGCTGCTCTCCAGGGGCTGACAGGCCAACAGACATCTTTAAGTTGTCTTCTTTACTACAAAGAAATTCTAACCCTATAGTCCCTTCTTTCTTAAAACCACACCTAACAAGCTGCAGAAGCAATGGCTGCTTGAAGCCTGTGCCAAGCTAACCATTCCGGCCTACCTTTCCATGTACTTTACAAAGTTCTCTTCTGGATATGCAGAAAATTTTCTTGATAAAACTTTAGCAACATCTTCCCCCCTGCCCTCCCCTCCTTTTCCCCCCTCCCTTTTTTTTCTCTCCTCCCTCTAACAGCCTTAGAGACATGTAGTTACACTGCATGTTTAATTACACACCTCTCACTTTTTTTTTCTTTGCATATTGCCAAGGCTGAGGAGAGTAAAAAATTATTCCTGAAAGTTCAAAACTAAGAATAAGCAAATAGAGCTTCAGCTGAAGTTCAAAAAAGAAATCTCACTACATGGAAGGCAGTTTATAAATTTTTGGATCAATGACTTTTCATGCTGGCAGTTGCCACCTTTCAATGTAATTTGTGATTGGTTCTAGCTCAGAGATTAAGATCATCTTTCTTAGTGGAGAAACAGCTTTAGCCAGAACTAACAGAAGATTTTACTGAAATACTATGGTATGTACTTCATGCCAGAATCTGTCAGATTCCCAGCAGCTAACTTTTCCAAGCTGTCTCCACACCACAAGCCTCCTTCATTGTATCATCCTGGAATGTGCTACAACAATTTCAAATATCCACATGGAGAAAGGGAACATGAGTTGGTCATTTTATAATAGTAAGGAGTTTCCGTTCTGTTTCATCCTTCAAAGGAGATTCATAAGGTATCTGCTGTTCTGCAGCCCAAAATGTATGGATGCACTGAAGTGAGAAAAGTCAGCAGATACTATTTGGTCCTCTTCCATGAGCATGAATAGAGGCTGTTGCTTGAACATGAGGAATCTCAATGGATTAAAAGGAAAATTGAGAGCCTAGGAGAAGTTATTTAGCAAAGCCCTGCAACTACTCACTTGGATAAGAGAATTCTGCAAAACCAGAAATATGCTGCTGCAACTCATGTGGCAACCCAACACCTCCTTGTGCACTGGAAGCCAGTTAAGTGCCCTGTGCTACTCTTACACACACCTTGCTCTCTCCAGGGCCTCCCTGCAGAATGGTAACAAGATGAAAATACCTTCACTGAGGAGAGACAGAAGAGAAACCAGGCAAGCAAGGGGGCTACAGTTCCTCCAGCCCAGGCAAGGCCATGGCCAGGGCTGCCTGCATGTGAGCTGGTGGCCAGAGTAGTCACTTCTCCGAGTGCCACGCACCCAGACACAGCCCCTGCAGTGCCAAGTCAGGAACATTGAAGGGTCTGCCTATCTGTCAACATGGAGATGCAAAGGAGTGGGATCAGTAACTAAACTGCATTTTGAGGCCACAGTCAGGATGAAAAGGACATCTGTAAGTATGTAAAGGACCCACCTTCAGTATCTATGGGCTTCCCCTATCCAGCTTGTAGCTGCCTATCTGCAAGATGCTGATGCTAAACAAAAAAGAAAAATCACTCTAATCATGTTTTTTAGCTTAAGTTCTCCACAAAGGCTCTGTGAAATGCAGTTCAGATATTTTCCACTCCTCAAAAGGAAGACCAGCCACTAAAAGAAAGTCATAGGACGGCCATGGAGTTGTTTCTTTAACTCACCTGAGAAGAATGGGTTTATAGAGAACACATCTTAGTACCATCATTTTTACCTTACATTAGAAAGTTTTCTGGTATTTAGACCTCCCAGTATATTGACTCTCAATCCACTCATCCTTATGAGGTGTGTACACAGCACCTGGACATGCACAGAACAAACATGAGGATGATGTACAAATGACTCTGGGCAGAATATCCATAGGCTCTCACGGATCAACTTCCTCGCAGTGTGCATCAAGCAGTCAATGCGCTTCTAGCAGGAAACTTCCTCTGTTTACTGGAGTGCTTAGTTCAACATCTAAAAGTTAACTCTAAGAAATGGTTCCTACATATTTTGCCACAGTACACCAGTTTTACATCAAATAAGGTGCTTCTAACTAAAACCTACTTCACTGTTTAATAGAAGTAGGAATCTCAAATTCTACATAAGAGGAGAAAAATAGCTTATTGTGGGTTAACTGCCCATGTTTATGCAACCGCTGAAGGCAGAGCCTTTTAACACCTATATGAGAGCTCACCTTGTCTAGTTTTTATTGGCTCTTGGTATACAACCATCATGGACCTTTTGGTGTGACTACTACAGCAATTCTAGTGTAAAGCAGATGGAAATAAAGCAAAGTGGTATGTTTGCTTTCTCTGAGATTACCAAACCCACTTGTGTAACGCAAGGTTGCTCTCGTGGTCCTCAGAAGCAGTTGGGTTGTCTCAAATATGACTACTGGACTAAAAACATCAATCAAGCGCAATCGCTTTTGCTCTTGCTGTGCAGCTAGAGAAGCAGCTAAACATCTCTGAGACCTTGGCTGCTCCTCTGCAGCATCGCCAACTCACTAGCTTCCTTGAGAAGGATGGGAGTCAAAACCACATACACCTACACTCACTCAGATGTCCACACTCCTCACTCCTGGTTGGCACAGGCACGGTGTTGGGATGTTGGTCCTCTTAGCCTGCTGACTTCAAGAGACAGGCATAGAAAGAATTCAAGAGAGAGAGAGAGAGAGAAGATGAAGCTCTCAGCACATTCACAGCCTACAGGTAGTTACTTAACATACCCCACTGAGTCCGTGAATTATGCTGTCACAGACATCTCTATCAAACAGTCACTCCAACACTCATTTCTGACCACAGAAGGTTTGCAGCTCTTGTGCCTGCACATACTTTGTTCTTAGGAAGTCCTGTGATGTAGACAGAGAGGATAGAAAGGCACCTTTGCAGTAAATGGCACTTCAGAACCCCACTCCTGAGAGCTTTTAACAATTTTGTTTTCCTTTCCATTTACAGCAGAGGAAAAGGGAAGACATGGACATTGTATGCTTTGAATTACATTCTTGGGGGACTCACCTGGAAATGGCTACAGAAATAAAAGCATAATCCACAAACTACGCTATTAAGTTCTTGAACAGAATATACTTGTGCAGATCTTGCTTTCAAGAAAAAACAGCCTCCCCGGACCCAGACTGGAGGATAAAAGTCTTTGCACGACAAACACAAAACTTCCTGCATCAAAATTCACTTAGCAGCGTGAGGCTGAAAAACATTTCCTACTGCTTTACTACACAGCAATTTGCTCACCTAGCCTCTCCAAACAGCGATCTAACGTCAGCGCGAGGACAGCAAGAAAGAAAATTGCTGCCTAAAGTGGCAGGTTTGTTGTTGTCTGACAATTGTAAAGAGTTCACTAGAAACTTCTAAAAGGAGCATCTCTAATTCCCTGAAATTACTGATAATCGGCCAAGTGAATGGAGAACAATTATGAAGAAAATTGAATGCTTCCAAATGCCAATTTGCTGCACATCCTGAATTAATATTGCATAAGCATTTTTAGTGTCTGGCTGTAAAAGCAAAGGAATAAAAACCTAGGCCCACAGGCATTCCTGCATGGCTTTCCTCACAGGATTTCCTATCATCATCATTTCTGCATTTTGTAATCATGCTTAGCAAGTTATGTGGTACAGCTATTTTTCCTATTTAAAAAATACCTATTTTTCTTTAAAAAAATCACCTATAAGGTAAACTGCCTCCTCTATTGAAGCTTTGACAATGAGCAGTCATGCCACAGCAGCATGAAGCCAGAAATTGAAGCTATCTTTTTCTGCTAATTCAGTCAGGTCAGATTTGAGGCTGCTGTTACAAAATAGAGTCTCAGGAATTTTTCATGGTACAGCCACACCAGCAGTTGGCCATGAAGTACAGTAAAGAGGATAAATACTCTGGGAAGAAAAGGACTCAAGACATCCATCTTTCTGCTGAGCCAACACAGATCCCTTTCTGCTAAAGGGCCAGGAAAGTGTGAAAAATTAGTGTGGAATTTTTATCAGCCTGTTTCCTGGGTAGCAACCCAGTTGCCAGCCAGTCCTACAGGACAATGAGACCAACCCAAGCCATGGTGATACAACCAGGTGCTGCTGTCCATCCTCCTTAGTCTGCAGTAGGGAGATGAATCAAAAAACAAAGGCTAAAAAAAAAAAAAATTGAGCACATTTTCATCTTTATATCTTAATTTAAAAAAAAATATATATATATATAAAAATTAAACAAACAAAACACTCCACACTTTCCATCTACAAACAAAACACAGTATGAATGAACAAGCAACCGAGCTGCTGAAAGGTTTGCAGGAGAAAAGAGCCTTACAGTAGTAAGGGTGGGGAAAGGACAGGGGTAGGAAGGCTACAGAAGCAGCTGAAGGGACACCGTGTACAGGGAGAATGCAGCTGGAAAAACTGCACCAAAAATAAAGTGTTAAGAGAACAGATCCAGAATGTTAAATGAGAGGAGCACAAGTCCAAGGATGCAAGGAATCATTCACAACACGTGCTGCAGCACTACAGCAAGACTCCAAACAAGCCTCATAACTCAAAACCTGAAGACACCCTGTGATCATCCTGTCAAACACCTATATAAGCCCAGGTACACTGCACAATAATGTCTGCATTTAGTCTTTTAACTTCTGTTGGAAATACAGAAAAATATTGACTTTAATTTCAAGACTTCAGGAGCCAGAGAATCCATCAAAGCCCCAGGACTGTCATTTTTAAAGCTCTGCAATTCAGTGAATGTCTTCTACGTCTGAGACATCCACAGTTTGTGTTTCAGGAAAGGTAATTCAAAATGTCATCATGCACTTATACAAATCTAAGATTACACACAATACCATTTTTCATTTTGTGATTAACACTTGAGAAATAACAAAAGTGTAATCATGTGGGATTATCCTTCCCTTTCGTGTCTCTAACTTTTTTTTTTTCATCAAGCTTCTGGCATGGACTAAGTCTCAGATTCTACAGATACTTTTGCAAAGAAAAGAGAGAGAGAGCGACAGAAAGCAGAAAGAGAGTGAGGGCAGCAGAAAGCAGAAAGAGAGGGAGGGCCCCAGAAACCTACTCACTACTCTCTCATAATCATATATTATTTACATGGCTCCTAGGGTAATTGTTTATATGGCAAAGTAGCATCAAGGAAACAGTTATGAGTTTTATTTGTCCCCAGAGGTAAGCATTCCCTGCCACTAGCTCCTCTTTATTTCCCTCTGTTCTGATTCTTTGTTCTTTAATTCTTCAGGCCCTCCCCTTCCCTTCCTCCCTCTGTTTCTGATCACAGATAGATATAAAGTGGTTGTCTCCTTTCTAAAACGTCCATGAGGCATCAAGTTAACCCAGCTGCACCAGGTGCTCAATCTGGAAGTCAGCAAACGGAACCAGAAGTCACAGTTAACCTTAAGCCTCATCTCCGTCACACATGTTGAGCATCTCATGTTCTGCAGCTTGGTAACTGCAGACAGAAAGCACAGAGCACACGAGAGCCTTTATCAGCAGCCTCACCTTTGACATTTCCTCACTTTTTACTGTTAAAAATGACCCTCCAGGTGTCTTAAAGCAAATGACAGAAAAAAATGCAGGGGGAAAAAAAAATTAAGTAAGAAAATACAGAACAAGCAATTTACACTGCGTGGCAAGTCAGCCCAAAAAAAAGGGAAAAAAATATAGTTGTCACTAAAATGAAACAATTACATTTACCTTGGCTGCTCAAGGTGGAAATTCAAGCTCTAAATTGAGCACATCACCAATGAGTGAAAACCACCATCCATCTTGCTAAAACTATGGCTTTATGATCGAGAGCTTTCTCCAAAGCAAACACCCTACTTTCTTTATGTGCTCCATATGTGTGCTGGTTTGAGGCTAATTGGAATATTTTGATAAAAATTATATTATAGGCTGTGAAAAGAAAGCAATGGTGATGTCTGCTTCACTCTTAGCTCTCTCTGGCTGCTGGTGTGTCCTCGGCTTTCTGTTGAGTAACCTAACTAACCACTTTGCCTCTAACCCCCCTTGCCCATCCTCCAAACTCACCTTGCAAGTAAGGCAGACCCTGGGGTAAGGTAGAGGGGAGGAAAGAAGGTGGAAGGGTGGTTGGGAGCCCCTCCTGGGGACTCTGATTTCTGGGAGGGGAATTGTGTTTCTGTATTCCCTTTAACTTGTGTATTTCTGTAACTATTCCTGTCTATTGTGTCTATCTCTGCTTGTACCTTGTGCTAAGCTGTAAATAGAGCTTCAGTCCTTAACTTCCAGCTGGCTGAGTCTAGTCTGGGTTACTTTCATAGTGTGGGGGTGCAGGTAACTCCCAAACCATCACAATATGCCACTCAAGTGAAAAAATAACAAAGAAGAGAGGAGTAGAAGTGAAGAAAAAACTCAAGCACAGTTTTCCTTTGAAAAGCCAACACTTTTGATACAGCACAGGACACATTACCGAGTTTAGTTATTAAACTTACTAAATTCTACAAAACATAGTCAGTGAAAGGTCTTCCTCCCACATAAGCCTGAAACTTTTTTCTTTCAGGGGAAATCCCAACTATGTCCCATCTTATCTGCTTTCATAAAACACTGAAAATCTCTTGCCCTAGTACTCAAGACATCTGCCAGCTCCGGGAGGCATGAAGCAAAGAAAACACACAACACTGATTCACAAGGACTCAGTGCCTGTTAAACACGACTGGATTTGCAGAAAACCCTTGAAAGCACATGTACTCAGAAAATACTTAAAACATCTGGAGAAATCTGGATGAGAGGAGGGGGGAATACAAGCCCATCAGATCAGAACAAATTAAAATACTTCGTTAAAAATTTTTCACCCTTAGTAAAAGATTCCAACTTTGGAAATGACAAATGGAAATGAAGGGAGCAAAATCCTATCCCTGGGAGAATTCAGAAACTGAAGCTGGTACACAGCACGTACAGCACAGCACAAATTGCTCAGTATGAGTGAAACTGATGTACTGCCTTGAGGGCTTGAGAAGTAATTTAATATTCAGTTCAGCCCATAATAGGAATCCCATGCAAAGAAATCACATCCACAAAACTGTTCTGATAAAAACGCAGAAGGGAGCATGAAGCTTGCACGTCCCCAGCAGTCACAGGTAAAGGGCCCAGAAACACTGGTGTCACTGTCACACCCTCAGCTCACAGACATGAAGGTCTTGAAAGAAAATCACAGAATCACAGAATGGTTTAGGTTGGAAGGGAACCTCAAAGCTCACCCAGTTCCAAGCCCCCACCATAGGCTCCCACTATCTAACCGTATCTAACCTGGCCTTGAACACCTCCAGGGAGGGTGTGGAGCACAGAATTGAAGATCACATTCTGTCATTCTGTGACCCACAACCTCCCTGGGCAACCTATGACAGTGTCTCACCACCCTCACTGCAAACAACTTCTTCCTAATACCCAGTTTAAGACTCCCTTTTGCCAGTTCAAACCCATTGCTCCTCATCCTGTCATTACAAGACCTTGTCAATAGTCCCTCCCCAGCCTTCCTGTAGCCCCCTTCAGATACTGGAAAGCTACTCCAACTTCTCCTGGAAGCCTTCTCCAGGATGCAGAGCCCCAACTCTCTCAGCCTGTCCTCAGAGCAGAGCTGCTGCAGCCCTCTGAGCATCTTGGTGGCCTCCTCTGGACCCGCTCCAACAGTTCCATGTCCTTTTTGTGTTGGGGGCTCCAGAACTGAACACAGTACTCCAGGTGGAGTCTCACAAGAGCAGATGTAATATAAAAGCATAAATCAGTTCAAACATGCACGCACTGTGCTCACCTGTGAGCTCATCCCCCTGGGTATGCACCCAGGTGGCTATGTGCCACCACAAGAAGAGCGTGGGGTCCCACCCTGGTAAAGCATCCACTGCCCTAAGCCCTGCTTCCCTGCCTCAGGTGCTAGCTCACGCTCGCTGGCACCGCTGCCCTGCAGCAAACCCACTGCCTGCACCCTCAAGGAGTCCAGCTGCTCACTCCCAGTGCTGCCAAGGACACAGCTCAAACGTGCACTTCCGTGGAACTCTCATCTTCCACAGCCCTTCTGGACTTCATTCACTACTGGAATGGGCTGCCCAGGGAGGTGGTGGAGTCACCGTCCCTGGAGGTGTTCAAGGCGGGTTTGGACGTGGCACTTGGTGCCATGGTCTAGTCTTGAGGTCTGTGGTAACGGCTTGGACTTGATGATCTTTGCGCTCTCCTCCAACCTTGGTGATACTGTGACTTGGAGCCACCACGATGCACTGCTGTACAGCTGAACTGTCAACAGACACACAGAGCTTGGGACAAGCTCCTCAGCTAATGCATGAAATCCACAGTCCAAGCTGCAATGAACAACTATTTCTGCATATCCACAGCTGTAGCTTCACCAAAGCTTTTGCACCCTTCCCTTCTTGAGGGACTATGGTTTGAAAGTGCCATTTTCCCCTCTCGCTGCTGCTAACATATGGCTTCACCATCTCTCCTCCCCCTCCACCTCCTGCAGAGAATTCTGCTCACCACAAAGGCAATGACCTGGCAGAGACCAGGAGTGCTCTACCCAAGCCCTCAGCTGCATGTCCCACAGCCCCAGTCACTGCTGAAGCAGAAACCAGCGATACTACCTCAGTACAAACAGTAAGTGCAAACAGATTTCTCCCCTGCTCTCATGGATGCAAAAAAAAAAAAAAAAGAGAACACTTCTTTCACCAGAATGCTTCAAGCAACATAGCAAAGAGCTACGGGAAGAGAGGATTACAGGAAGACTTTGCCCCCTTATGTTTTATTGCTTTAAAGGTGAACACAAACCAGAGGTAAAGGTAAATCATCTGCACGTCCAATACTCAGAGAACGATTGCCTACTTTGTCAAACCAGAGCTGCAACTTTATTCACTCACTTAAGGGTTATTTCTCACAGATAAATGTCACACAGCTCATTGGAAGAAGCAGTCCTATCGTTTTTTCACCGCTGTGCTCCCAGTAAGCCCTTCATTTTTATTTATTTTGCCATGAGTCAAGAGCTCAACTAAAATTTTAAATAAAACATGAAGAGGTTTCACTATGAAGGACCTTTCAGATGGAAATCATCGGGAAACTCAAGGCAGTGCTTGACCTAAAATCCCTCTGTTTTCTAATGAAGGTCTTAAACATCAGAGCTTAAAATAGTCTGGAACAGAAGAAAGCTTTCATATGCAGAAAACATTTCTCAGGTTTTGGTTCCAAAAAGCCTGAAAGTAGAGAGATCAAGAGAGGATTTACCAAAAATCACTGGAAGATTAATTTGTATACTGTATAGGGCTGGTTAACAAGGCAGAGGGGGTCCACTCTCTGCCTTATCAGAAACTGGTGAACACAATTTTATTCTTTCTAATCTATGAAAAAATGACCTGCTGGCATTTCTGTAAATGTTACTCCATTTGGAACAGCCTCAGCAGTGTTGTTCACCATTATTCTGCCTGCAAACGTGCAAAGGCACTGACTTTAACAGCCTATGTTTGAAGGATGGCTCCTTTCACCAGCCACAGGCTGAAGATGCATACAGGGAGAGAGCTTTCCTCTCCCAAGCCCATGGGGAGCTGGAGTGCCCTGCACAGCAGTATGGTCATAGGGCATGCTGCAGGGCATAGGGCAGGATGGCCATAACACAGACACTGCACAGTGCATGAGGGAATGGGGTACAAAGGCACTCAACTGCACAGAGCAGTAAAGACAGTTCAGGTGCCTCAGTACTCAGGAACTTCATGATATGCTTGTTCCTTCAGATTTAGGTTGGCTTTTTCAGTGTCACATGGCATGACCTGTTAAGCTTTGAGGTTCTGAGAAGGCATCCAAGAAGCACAGCTACTTCTTTGCAGAGGTTCACCAGTTCAGGAGCAGTACCACGTAAAGCGACTAGGTGCCAGTGTCAGACCCAAAGCAGATGACACTGCTGCTTTAGACACAAAACTGCATGGAAGTTTCTCAAACTCAACTTTACTCTGACAAAAACTCACATGGGACTATCTGCATTCATGACATACAGGCCATGACCCAAATATACCTCCCAAGCATAACTATGGCTGTGTAGGAACTTCTTCCTGCATGACATATTATCCACAACCCCTATTTTTGAGGGTGCCTCCATGACAGGGTAGCCTCAAGTATTTAGGTCGGATTCAGAACCTGAAGTCTGTTGACACTAACCTCATCCATTGTGCCTGCTTTGAATCATCCATCACCCAGCAACTGCCAAGAGTCTCAGTTTTACTTCCAGCTGTGAACAATGCTGTACAGATTGCTGAATCAAATCCAGCCCCTGGGGACAAGGTTTTAATCGTTGATCAAAGTTTGCTCTAAGAAGCCTAGTGCCCAGCTCCTGCAAAATCTCCAGAAGCTAACACAATTGCTTGGTATTGCTCTCTTTGTACAGCACTTTGCTGTATGCACCCAAGTAGTAGTACAAATATTTTGTCTTAACTCAAGAACCAATTTTGCTTTTCTTTGTAAACCCCCACAGTTCCCAGTTGCCTTCCCATATACACAACCACTTCCAGTTCCTCTAAATCCAGAAATGTTGACAGAATTAATTACATAAATCTGTAATGGAGGCAAGCAACACAGACCTGGAACACAGCCTGAGTTTGCATTCACCTTCAGTCCCACACAGCCAAGCTCTGGCATCAGCCTGGGTGGTGAAAAGCCCCATGGTGAGGTGACTGCTGTGTCACCAAGGAGGAGCTCCATCTGCCCCTGCAAGTGTCATGATGGAGTGACAAGGACACCCTGCCTGCAGACCAGTCAGAGATGTGGACCCCAGCCCTCCTGACAGGAGAGCAGGAGGGGAGCTCATGCTTCAGCTCTGCTCAGATCAGGTTCACAGGCTCAAGACAGGTTTGTCACCTCCACAGCATTCAGTGCTACTGGGGGCCAAAAGCTCAAGAGAAAAGTTCTAAGCAGATATGCTTCATTCTCACACAAAAAGCTTAATGTGACCCTAACATGAACCCACAGCATTTCTAAAGTTGGAGCTCATCTTTCTTACACAACTCATTTAAGATTTACAACAAGAGATGGGTGGGAGAAAGAACAAATTTTATCTTCTTAGAAGTATGAAATAAGGCAATAAATTTTTGGAAAGTTATTTCTCATTCATTCTCTCTATTTCTGCATCATCTTGCAGTCTCTTTCAGTGCATGAGAGAGTAAATAAAAGCCAAACTAAAAAACAAGCCTATTCAACTAGCAGCCATCTGTCCCTGCTCCATCTCCCTCAAAAGAACACATCAAAAGACAGGGAATTTAAAGCAACTTTTTCCTGGTAATCACCAAAAGAGATGGTCTATCTCCAAAGCACATGCCTGTCTGAAAAAGAGTATGTCAGCCTATGTGCTGCAAATGCAATGAAGAAGGGAGCAAGATCTCTTGAGAGTCAAGACCAAAAGCAAGCAATAATGCTCTCACTGAAACCTAAGTTCAGTCTGATTAAGGATATGCTTTAAGGAAAATACCTCACAGCCCTGGGCTTGTAGTCAAAAACATCCATAAGCTGAGCTGGTGGGGGGGATGACACACACTAGCTGCTGCACTCAAGACAGGGTAGCACAGAGCCCCCTGCATCACAACACCCTTCTCATAGGATCAAGGATCACTTGGGACCAAGCGAATACTTCAGTACCTCTGACAAACTCTGCATCTTCTCCTGCTGGCAAACTGTCTGCAAGCAGTTCTTGTCAGCAGTCCACTCACAAGAGACCATTGCTGTTGCCTCTAAGCAAAGCAAAACAAACTTCACTGGGATACCTGCTAATTTTGCAGCCTGGTGGTTGTGGATATTAAGGATGCCTTGAAGAATACCCCATTGCAGAATCTGTACCTATAAATACTGCACAAGGCTTTTAGGAACTGTTAAACACAGTGTAGCATGCACACACCCTCATAAAAGTGAAGAATTTTACTAGGTGGTTGTCTGCATCATGAAGAGATGTTCCCTACTCATCTGAGATTTATGCTCCCTTGCCTTCATTGTGCTTACAAGAAAATAATGAAAAAAAATAGAGTAAATAATGAAAAAATAGAGGAGTAATCAATAAATTATCTACAGAAAGAGCTATTACACTACTTGATATGTGTGTGATGGCAAACTCTTGTCAATAAACAAATAGCCTTGTCATAACGGGATTAAAACCATGATGTCATAATACAATAGACTTGAGAAGCTATGCTGCAATGTTTGATTGCATCTTATTTTTGTTCTCTCAAGGAAAAAGTTACCTTTCATTTAAAGAAGGGGAAAGTAACATCAGCAACAACATTACCACCAAACATGCATATCAAAACATCCTCAGAATACAGCTGTGATTTCCATAATAGCTTCTTGTCGAGGTGATCGTTGAATCTATTTAAGATGTCAAATTTACACTAATAACCGAAGCTGACTTCTTAAACTAGTCAAAATTCAATACTTCACATCTTCATAACCATTTCTCTTCATAACCATCTCTCTTGTGCTACATGATGCCACCAGATTTCACATTTGTATTACTCCCCATTATCAGTAGTGTAAGATAGAAGTCCTCGCCATATGGAATGACATCTTGAAGTGCCTCATGATTACTTGGGTTTCCTCTAGAGAATTCAGTAACTTCTAAAATTCTTTACTTTATTAGTTTCATAATTTTTTTTCAGTCCTCCTAGAAGCTACAGCATTTTGCTTGATGATATACTGAGAAGATTGAAGATATTAAAGGTTAATGTAGAAACTTAAGCAGTTTAGGATCCATTTGTTTTTACAAATGTGTCACGGCCTCATCAAAAACACATGGTTTCTAAACTGCTCAACAAGCTCAAATTAACAGCAGAGCTCTATGCTTGGAGAAAACACCAACTGGAGATCACTCAAGTCAGAACTGTGCTGCAGAAAGAACAAATTTAGCCTCGTGGAAGAAAGCAGCACCTGGTACTGATTTTTTGATTCAATAACTCTGGCTTTAAAACAATCACATCCTTGATAGCGCTACAGGGATAAATGCGGTAAGAATTCCTGAACAGCGAGAGCAGCAGAAGGTGAGGAAACAGACTTGGGTAAATCTTCTCATATCCCAATGCATGAGAAACCTTCCTTATTCAGCTGCCAACTGCTTGGTACAAGCCTCAGTCACAGGTTCTTCTCAGGTTATCCAGGCAACATCTGAGAAACTGGCAAGGAAGCAGAAGTGGGAATGATAGGAAATCAGTTGGAATTCATTCATCAAACCACACTGGACAAACACACACATCTGAACACCAGCTGGTCACTGGTGAAGGTTCCTGACCAAGAAGGCTCACCATGGAAAGCTGATGTGGCCCAAAGCTTGGTGGAGCTAGTGGAAAACCTCCCGTTGACTTTAGCAGGCATTGCCCATAAAGCCATAATCTGTCATGACAAACGTGGGTGATGTTATTCATTCATTGTAAGCAACTATAAGCTTCATCTGATAAGCTCCAAACATCTGGGGGATGATGAACTCATCTTACTCCTCCTCCTTCTTCTAATCTCTTGCTTCTGCAGTTCTTGGGCATTTGAAAATGGCTTTATTTCCATATATAAAGCTGACTCACAGCTGAAGGAGGAGTCAAAGAGATACAAACAAGAAGGGAAGTTTTTAATGGCCATATGTGGGAAAGAGCAATGAAATCGTCATCAGCTCTGAAATGAGCAAACATGCAGCTCCTCTGCCAACATACTAACATGCAGTGGGCCCAGGCCTTTAAACAAAACCATTTAAAAAACATTAACAAATTAATTTTCAGAAACTGAGTTTGGGACTCTAGGCAATTACTTGTATCAGTCACTGAAGTGTCACATTTAAAGCAACGGCTTCAAAATGTCTGAAACTCCCTCACTTATTTATGTGCTCACACCTTTAACTGGGGGGTTTAGCATTGGCTTTTCTGAACACTCCAATTGTGAGGTGCTAAAAAGAAACCCCACACGTATTTACAAGGGACACAAGAAGTGGCTCACCCATGGTCACCAACCAACCAGCGGCTTTGGAAGAGGACACATCTGCCATCACCAACCAGCTGCCTTCCTGGACAGTGCCCAGCAGCATGCAGAACACGGCTGAGACATTGCCACAAAGGCTTCCTTGTTACAGGAGGTGTAAAAATATTTTGTAGGCCTACAGGTAACAAAACTTTTTGCCAGGAAATGCCAACTGCTCTTCAGTTCTCAGACATGGAGAAATTCTACCTTTTCTTGACTAAATAGAGCAGACCTTCCAATGCTTGGTCATAACCTCCAAAGCATCTTATTCCTGTTGTTCTCATTCAGCTCTCTCCAACTTGCTTACAGTTTCTCAAAGTCCAGCACCACTGGCCACTCCAGCATAAGTCTTCCTGCTCTCCATGCACACCAGCACTTGCCTTTGCACTTCTGATGGAGAGCACAATGCCCAAATGCACTACAATAAACCTCTCTAATCCTCTTCGTGCCTTATTTTGTGCTTACCTACTCACTAGCATTGGCTTGCAAATGACTTGTTCCTTTCTAGATGCAATGACTATGCACATCTCCCTGATTGGAAAACAGTTTGTAAATCTATGAAGTGAATGTCGAACTGAGATCTTGATATCCCAAGTGCTCCAAACTCCACCCTACTTTTTTCTTCCATGCTCTATATACCAGCTCAGACTTATTACAACACTCAGCAGTTCTAAATCTAAGAGACCCCTCAGGGACTATTCTTGATATATCCTATTAATTTGCCAGTGGACTAGGAAACACTCCTCAGAAAACAGAGACAGATCCACAAATTCGAAGGCATTCAAGTCTGTGATCTTCAACATATCAGCTGATGCTCAGTGGAAGTCTGCAGGCAGACTCTGTGAGGAAGAAACTTCTGCTCACTGCAGGGTAAGAACACATGGGCACACAGGGAACATCAGAGCAACAAACCATGCAGCTCACTGAACAAGGATGTGAAGATGCACCTTGGCACTTTCAGTGTATCTGCAGGGCCAGCTATGCACTTGTTTCATAATATTCTCAACTAGGCTTCTTTTTTTTCCTCCCATAGACTACTTCCGTGACCAGAATATGAAACTGGTGTTTAAAGTCCTACTAAAATATAAGACATAGATCACTTGAGCAAATACATCACTGGAGTGCACCACTTCCAGGCAGATCTTGGTAATTGCTTAGGGTCTCTGGCCAGTGTTTCAGGGAGATGCTCACGCACCAGCCTTTAGGAGAACCTTAAATTATCCCATATCTCACTTTTAAGAAACTGATGCATCTAGCAAAGACATCCTGAAAACAAAGGCAGAAGTCTTGTAAAGGGCAGGGCCAGCTGACCTGAGTCACACTGGCACAAACCAATACAATACTCAACCATGCTGGGCAGCTGTATGAGCACAGCATGCTCACACAACAGTCTGCTATACATTTCAGTATCAACATCATTTGCTTCTACAAATAACACCTTCACAAAGAAAACACTTCAATTTTATTATCTTTGCAGTCACTGAATTACACAGGAACTTCAGAGGTTGTACAAGGTCTCTGGAGGTCATTTGGTCCAGCCTGTTCCACACAAAAGAGGACCAGATAGCTCAGGTTTCCCATGGCCGCATTCAAAGTTCTCTCCACCTTCAAGGAGGGAGATGCCACAACTTCTCTCAGCTGCCTTGTCCTACTCTCAGGATGAGAACTGTTTTAATATCTAACTGGTATTTTTCTTGTTTAGACTTGTGTTTCTGGCCTCCAGCAATGATGTGCCCATGTGAAAACAGTCTGGCTTAGTCTTCTCCACACCTTCCCATTAAAAAGCTGAAGAAAGATCACCCAGCCCATTTATTATTCTCTACTCTGGGCCACAATTTTTTTTTTTTTTTTTTAAATTGATCCTCTAAATCTCTCTTAATATATTTTCCAAAAACTCTCATATGTTACAAACTCTTTTTAACTCTAACAGCTGAAACATTCAGGGAGACTTGTAAGATATACTCACATGGAGAACAGGAACTAAGACCACCCTTAGTTATTTACAGAGCTAAATAACTTGAAAGGAAAACTAGACAGAGAGATGACCCTTTTCACAATGTCTCCTGCAGCTGGCAAGGGATTTTATTTACAATATTTAAATGCAGTACTGGGAAACAAACAACTTGGTTCGCAGGCAACGCACCCGCTGCTGAACTGTCACCGCCTGACATCCTGTCTTATCTGCCAAATTGCTCATTAGGTTTGGCAATTTTCACCTGCGCCTCCAGTTTACATTTCAGCAGGGAATAAACATCAGTCTGCTTTAACAATCTTCTGCAGTGAGCTTCCAACCTCTTCTCAGAAAGCACGCAGGCACACACAAAAACGCCTTGTGCGCTGGATGCTTTGGGGGGAAAAAAATACAGCTCAGCTGATGAGCTACAGCAGGAGGAAGTTTGACTTGGGTAACAGAAAAGCAGTAAAAGAGAAGAGCGAGATAAGAACATAAATAAATCAACTGCTTGTATCAAATTGTGTTTTCACGCTGCAAAACAACATAGGGGGTATGAAGCGGCCACAGTTAGATGGGAAGATTCAATTTGACGCAGCTCCCCCCATGCACCAAGCAGAGGCTGTGTTTGTGCATGGGAAAAGAGGGGATCCAGATGAATATTACTTCTCCAGCTGGACTTGATCTAGCTAACCTTTCCCTGGCTGGGAGAGGAGCGCTGGCGTGATCTATAAACAAACAAAAGGGGTGGCATGGCAACCAGAACAAAGAGAGGAAAATCTCAGCAGGCCCTTAAGCGCCAGGCTCGGGCAGAGCCGGTTGGGCACCCCTCGGGTGCAGGTGAGCGGTGGCAGAACAGCGCAGAGCCGCCCGCGAGCGAGGCGCTGAGCCGCGGAGCCCAGCCCGCGAGCAAAAAGCGCCAGAGATGTAAAACAAAATGTCTCGAACGCTATCAACCAATTTCAGATGGAATACTGTTTTTCATTTGTTAGAAGTAAAATATTCACCGCCAACCCTGCAATTAGCTGGAAAATTACAATAATTACAGCAATTTTGTATCCCATCTCCAATCCAATTAATAGATATATGACCTTGTCAACATGTAATAATCAGGATCTGCATCTACCACAAAACTGGATGGGTTTTATTTGCTGAATAGAACTTAGACAGTAAGAAGATAATTATTTGAAATACTGAGAATACCATTTGTATGCTATGCTTCACTTCACGAGTTATAAAGGAGACACAATAGAGATATTATTTCCATTTTCAAGGTATATTTAAATGAAATTCTTGAAATAGGTATGTTTAATATGATAACATTACTGGACTGGGATTCTAAGTCTGTGGTTTGGAACATTTAAAAAATGAAATATGTCTAATTGTCAACATAAAAGAAAGGAATTGGGCAGATAAGAGAACATCTCTGATTTGTGATAACATATTTATGACAAATTGTTTCAACCTTTTTTCTTCTGCTTGCTTTTATAAAATGTGTCTAAAGAACTGTAGCTCTTACCAATGGTTTTAGAAGTCTTCTGCACTTCTCTAGACTTTGTATTGTAGAGTCTCAAAGCACTTTTTGGTCATTTTAGCAATCAGTGAACTAGTTAAGTATTCCAAGTGTTTTCCAGAATGACACTGAAGATAAGTGAGCTGTCCAGTAAATCATTGGATTTTATCTGCACTGTATGATTTTGATGCTCTAACATCGATGTACTGTATAATACACCAGATAATCACACTAAGGAGAAAATGTGTATGTATTTGCCTGCTCTACATCCCCCTTAGGTGAGAACCCAGAAGGACAGTTTTTTGGCTGGAAATCAGATATGCATTTAGCTGTGACATACCCTAGTGACAGCAAAATGGAAGGGTGCTGAAATTCCAGGATACTTTATTCTGGCATTAATCCTTTCCCTAATTTAATTCTGTGTTATAATGAAGCATAGTTACAGCTTGAGAAGACACGTGCTTAAGTCTAGGTAAGCTAATTGTTAAATGATGTCCCCTTAATTTTACAGGGAACACTCTGGTACAAAACCCTTCAAACTTAATAGAAAGTAACTTTGCCATTTACATTTTACCTGGCCACTTAAAGACAGATTTCATCCGTTAATAGAACACCTACAGGAAAGTAACCTCTTGAGAATGACAAACAACTGCTTAAAAGACTGTACCTGTAGAATATCAAAGTATTGACTGATACTACCTTCTGAGAATTCTCTAGACTGGAGTCAATATATGAAAAGTTGGGCGAGCAAAATGATAGCTGCTGCACATGGGAGGGCACAATGCTTTATTCAGAATTGTCTTGCCTGTATGGTAATTTTAACAACAATTAAAATTAGACAGGAAATTTCACTGTGTGATTTTTCTTCTTAATAAGCTGCAAGAGTCAAAGATTCTGGCTGAGCAAAAAATATGATGTATAATTCCTTGCTTCGTGGTTTTGCAACAGATGTTCCCCAGGCTGAAATAAACAAAATTAAGAGATGTTCCTGGCTATGGTTTTTGGGTTTTTTAAGATGTGTCTTTTCTCGACTCAGTAAATACACGTATCAGCAGCTGTTTTCATAGGAAGGTGACAAGCACAACCTAGCAGCATGGATGAGTTCAGCAGAACATGTTCCTACCTTCAGCTTCTTTTTACCCTTTTCTTCATTAAATGGAATAAAACTGCCAAACTGAAAATTACATTGTGCAGCACCTGAGTTTGGGACTTTTGCTGTGACTTTCAGTGTAAGAACAATTTTAAGCTGGCAGCACAGGAGTTTATTACTCCTAAAAGCAGTTTATAAATGATTCATTATAAGCTCTGTTTACTAGCATGCAACAAGCCTGTACTCCAGTTCTCAATTCTGAGCAGCTTTTGATAAGGACAGAGAACAAATCATTTTCCCAGTAGCATGAATGGGCACCAGCACTTGGCATTCTCAAAAATCAAGATGAAACACATCAAGGTACAGAGAACATTTACTTACTTGCACGAAGGACTGAAGGGGTGACCTCAATTTCACTCGTTGCTTGGTAAGGCTGAAAGGCCGATGCCGCATTGGAGCCAAGCTCACTACCAAAAATCTCGGGGCTTTGCGTGCCTGTCGAACTGGCACTGGTGCCATCACCTCCATGGTGTGGATCTTGCTCATCAAAGACAGCCACGAGCTGCAAATGACAATTTAATGTACTGTTAAAAGAAAAAAATCTTTCAGCAACAGCAAAGTGTCGTTGTAGATCAGCGTTTCATCACTTCTTCCCACCGAAGAGCACGGAATGCCTATCAGCAGAGACTCAGATCAATGCCTAGATCACAACATCATCAGCCCAAGCAAAGGCAGCTGTTAATGGGATGGTACCAAGGGTCAGCAGCTCTGATGGGACAGGAAACCCATCACTGCAAGCCACAGAATTAACAGCACCAAATCAGGAAAGGAAGGGTCACATCTTCCTCCTCATCTAACCCACTGAGTGCTGCTCAATGTCTGCGCACTGGAATTTGTCACCTGTGCTGTACTACCTCTCTATCCATCATTACTCAAACCAGGAGCAAGACAACAATCCTAAAATCCTACAGACAGCAGACTAAACAGACTACAGACTAAAATCCTACAACAAGAAATTATGTTAATACAAACAAAATACAGAGCTACCCAAAAGCCTCACAATCACTACAGTTTTGCATCTATCAATTAATCTGTTGCCCACGTAAGTCTATCATCTATAAACAGGATTTAAGTTGTAGATTCCCTTTGCAACATTTCTTCTGTCCACTTTATGGAGCTACTTCTGTATTTGTTTGCAACCAGCTTCTCCAAGATAAACCCAGGAATTCAAGCACAATTTGAGACTCAGCCAAGTCATTCATTTATTAAAGATTTACCAAATCTGTGTTCACCCTTGCACAGGAAATAGGAAAAAACATCACAGTAGCTTTTAGCAAATCTGAGATATTTTTTCCACCTGTAGATGAATGTTTTTATTTGAAACAGATGATTTATCTCAGTCTCTCTTTGGTAACCTACTGGACAAGAGAAGGCCAGCTCTTACACACATTTGATTTTGGAACTTAATTTTCAGGATGGGTAAAAAAGTTTTATGGATAACAGCATTCTGCAGCCTATAAATTAATCTGTAATGTAATATTTGAAAGACATTTCCAGGGAAGCATTACATTCTCCTGTCCAAATTGGTAGGGTAAATGGAGCAAATCAACTTAAACCTAAGCTGATCTCTGCAAATTGTTTATTTTGTTAGAACAACACTTTGTATAAGCTAAAGGAATCAGGTAATTTTCTCTTTTCTTAAGGGTATCTGACATGATCTCATTCTACAGATTTTAGTATTACTCAAATTTAGCTTGTACAAACATCACTAAAATAATATCAAGCCACAGCTGTAAGTCTAAGTGAAAACCATGGGGGGAATTCAGCTTTTGAAAGTGTTTTCAGGTATTAACTTCTTGCAATAAGTAGTTTTGAGATGGCAGAGAGAGTAAGCAAACTTCTGCCAGTAATTCCAGATTTAGGGTCTGACAGGAAGAAAAGAGAAAAAAAATCAGACTGGTAAGAGGTAAAATGTCCCAGATGTCACCAGTGAGTNTCTATGATTCTATGAAAGGCAGAGAGCAGGAGGAAGACCAGGCTGCAGATGCAGACAGCTAGACCATGTTTTTAACATATAATTCATTACTCTATGCTTGAGACATCTATGCACAAGAGAGATGTGGCAACACCTCAAATGCCAGCAGATCGCAAGCATTGGAAATTTAATTTTCCAACAGCTTGTAAAATACCAATGCTTACAAAAGTTGAGGGCCATTTCTCAAAAGCAGCACTTTGCTCCTAATACTTGTATTACCTCTAATGAGCTAATTACCAGTCTCCAGCAACTGAAGAGAAATTAATCCCCAAGTGCAAATGTGTAAGGTATTAGAACAAAACACAAATAACACATGGAGGAGTTCCAGCCAAGAAATATCTGATCTTTTTCTCCTTTGCATGGCATATATCAAGTTAACCTCCCAAATTCCATTCTCTTCCTTTGAGGCCAATTGAAAAATATTACTGATCTCATGCTGCTGCAAGTATTTTGTATATATTATATATAGGTACAAAGCCATGTGCATATAAATCTCTCCATCTATGTTCCAGTCTAAGCTGCCTCCATTTTTTTTGCCTATTCCAGACAGTTTATAACCTACAAATTCAGAATGTCTGAATACAAATGTTTCTCATTTCAGGCTTATGGCTTTTGATCTTAGGTATTTTCACAAGTATTCACTGTTTTGACAGCATCAAACCTTCAAAAGGCTTCAGTTCCCTTAAAAAAGCCTACCACGTTGTAACATTTCTGCATGCTGCACTTGAAGAAATGCAAGCCATGCTGCTCTGCTCCAAATCTAATTAGTGTTAGGAGCACAGGTTAGGAAGTTCGTTGTAAAACAGTGTTACAAAGCTATGCCCAGGCTTCATCATGAGCTAGAAAATCTTTGGGACTGGAAGACTTAATGTGAATAAATAACACTGGGTCTTGATTTCCAGAGCTTGCTATGCCACGCTGTGGGTGAGAATCTCATAGGCAACAAGCACAGCCGAAACATCTTCCACTTTATTCTGACATCAAGCATTCATTTCTCTTCATTTTTTTTTCCTAACACACTTCATTTTAATCATGGAAAATTCTTTGAGGAATAGAATTATGGATGCTTCTACCTCTGAAGGCCCAAAAATCACACCACAACTACCGTTTCACTTAATCCTTTTTGCTAGATAGAGGTAGCTTCATCAAGTAAATGGCTTACAAAGAAATCACAGAAGGTTGGAAGGGACCTCAGAGCTCATCTACCTCAACCTCCCCATCACGGTCAGGGACTCCTCTTGACTAGAATTGGCTGCTCAAGGTCTTGAATACCCCAAGAGAGGAGATATTCACAGCCTCCCTGGGCAACCTACTACAGAATCTCACTATCCTTGTACTGAAGAACTTCTTCCTAAGATCCAGTCTAAATCTACTCCCCCTCTGCTTCAGACTATTCCTTCCTGTCCTATTGCTAGACACCCTCATGAAAAGTCCCTCTCCAGCCTTCCTGTAGGATCCCTTCAGGTATTAGAAAGCAGCTCTAAAAAGCTATTCTACAACCTGAAATTTCAAACCCATTTTACTGAGACTCCTGTGGCTGTGGAGCAGGAGGAAGGCACTCCCAGCAGATCACTGCATTCAGCCTTTGCAGCACATCTGACTGGCTTCCTGCAGCACCGCGTCACTCAAAACGAAACACACTCCAACCTTCTCTGAAAGAGATGCCAGGATGAGCTCCCCTTCTGCTCTGAGACTCCAGGCATCATCATACTAACCAGGTTATATTTACTTAAAGAAATAAAAAGCAAGACAACCAATTTGTTTTAATATTGACATAGCAGGAGCAGTCTGCATTCCAACATTCATTATTGCAATTTCCGTCTATTCTGAGGTAATTAAAAATTAGTAAACACATATGCAGTCTTAATTAATAGACTGCATTAAGTACTTGAATGTTAATTAACTGGATTATAAAAAACTATTTGTACCAGCAAGGGTTGTTCACATTTTCATTAAGGGCTCAAACCATATAAAACAATCCCTGGCTATCAGCTGCTGCAATCAGGTCATCCTTGAGCACAAATCCACAGAAGCAGAAATCCTCCACTTCACAGAAACTCAAGATGCTAGAAACCTTCACTGTGGTTTTCCCCCCACTATGACAAGATCAACAAAAAAAGATCATTTGAATTTTGCATATTCCTAAGCACCTGTCCAAAGTTTGTTATTTCTTTTGTAAGGTTTATTGATGAATCTGATGCTGGTCCATGTGTAGGCACCAGTAATGGTTTCAGACTTTTGTTAGAATTATGGCTTTATTCTCATGCTAGAACAACAGCAACTGATCTTCTGGTTTCCACACCCTCTGGTCCCCACATCCTATGGTCTACACCACATCTTCTGCACCTCCTGTCCACTCTTTTGATGCAGTTAAACTGAAATCACTTAGTTTTTTTAACAACTGAGAGCCATTTTGAATATCTGGTTTCTTCTCCACAGAAGAACATTGTAGCCAGGTAGGGTTGGTCTCTTCTCCCAGGCAGCCAGTGACAGAACCAGAGGACACAGCCTCAAACTGCACCAGGGCAGCTTTAGGCTGGATGTTAGTAAGAAGTTCTACACAGAAATAGTGATTGGCATTGGAATGGGCTGCCTGGAGAGGTGGTGGAGTCACCATCCCTGAAGATGTTTAAGAGGAGGCTGGATGAGGCACTTAGTGCCATGGGTTAGTTAATTAGAAAGGTTAGGTGATAGGTTGGACTGGATGATCCTAGAGGTCTTTTTCAGCCTGGTTAATTCTGTGATTCTGTGAAGGACACTTAAATTCCATGAAGGCCATATCAGATTTGCTCCACTGCTCAGCAATCAATTGCTCCATAGTTGATCTGTTAAGCTGCCAGGAGCATCTCAATCCCCTTGGCTGAACCATGCACTTCCCCTCCTGGCCCATACAACTTCCAGATGTGATCTTCCCTTCCACAGCTGCTACAGTCTTCTGGCACTTAGGCCCTCCTGCAGGATGGCCACCATGCACAAAGCTGCCTTCCACACAAGAACTTCTGTTTCTGCTGCCAGCAGAATAGAGAGCACAGCCCTCCTGAGGCAGCTCCGAGTGACAGACCACCTCAGTACCAAGCTCTGAGGGCAAGAATTCTGGCTCTCCACTTGTGCTTAATAACTGAAATAACCTTTTTGACAGAAGGCTGGTCCTTGAAGAGATGGATTTTGATGGCCCAAGTAAGATGCCAAAATCTAAATTAGCCTTGTTAATGTACCTCCACCTAAAACAGCTACTTCAAGAGTTTTGTTTAAAATCTGGGTTAAGCTCAGCGCCATCCTGCAGCTCCAACACACAAATTTCCGTCTCCACACAGTTTCTGACAGCCACATCTGCTGATGTGAGATATTTCCATCACTCTCAGAAGGCTGCCATACACTTTCAGGCGTGCAGCAAGTACCTGGAAAGAGGACATGGAAGAAAATATATACACGAGCATCGCTGCATCCTTTCCTCCACAAACATCTTTTTCCAGTCCTAAGCAAGTCTGTACCATGAACCCACAAGGCAACCACTGAACTGACTACACACTTGCTCTGTAATGAGCACAAACGAGGTGGACTGCAAGACAATGTAAACAGATTGCTACAGTAAGTCTTTACAGTTGGCAAAAGCCAGGTGTACCCGAAGCAGCCTGGGTATTAGTCAGTCCATCTTACAACACAGACCTAAAGGGTTCTTGTTTAATAAGGCCCAGAAGAAAATTTGCTTCCAGCTAATGGCACCTCACACTCCAACACACTCTGAACTAGGAGTTGCTTGTGAATAAACAGATGAGCATAACAGAGGGGAAACAAAAAACAAAACTAGATTTGGGGAAATAATTAGCAAGGGAGTCACCAATTATTATCAAAATAGGTAAGAAACTAAATAAGGAATTAATTTGTAGGCTTTCTGATGACTGCAGTGACTTTAATAGCCCCACAGTAGACCCAAATTCTTATTACTTCTTGAGCTTCACTTTTCTACATGGCTCATTACAAACCCATTTAAATATAACTACTGTTTCAATGAACTGGTAAGAGGAAATACAGGGGGAAAAAAAACCTGGGACATTTGCACAGATAATGCACTACTGCCCATAGACATTATAAAGAAATAATTAAAGAAATCAATTAGCTAAAGTAGCAGCATCTAAGAGGCATTCTGTGCCATATGTGCAACCTTAGACTCAATCCAAATTTTTAAAAGGAGGAAAAGGGCAGTTTCAATTTTAGATGAACTGTCACAGAAACCAACTTTCAGCATTTCAATAAAACCCTTACCTGTCCTAATTAATCAAATTCAGTTTTAAGAAGCATGTTTTAAGGGTCACGTTCTACTACCAAAGTAACACTCTGAATTAGATCTTCTGTGGATTATACAGTAGTGTAGGCTTACACAGAATCATAGAATAACCTGAAGAACCTCTTGAAGATCACCTAGTACAAGCCTGCATTCAAATCAGGGTCAGTGAGGGAAGGTTTTTCAGGGACATGTGTAGTTGCATTTTGAATAACCTTGAGATGGAAGCTTCATAACCTTTCTAGGAAACCTCTCCCAATGTTTGACCACTCCTGATTTTATGATTTTTTTTTTCCCCCCTATATCAAACTGAAACTTCCCTTGTTGCAACTGCTGTCTGTTCTCCCTTGCACTACCCCTGCACACACAAAGTCTAGCTGCAGTTCCACCATCCCTTGTGGAGCACAGCTGTATCCAGAATGCTGTGCCTTAACCACACAGCCATACAGCATCCCTCCAAAACCAGAAACAGTCACTGCTATCAACCTGCTGGCCACAGGCTTGCTCATACAGCACAGGATGGAGCTGCTCCTCTTCATCACCAGGGTATGCTGCTGGCTTACAGTCAGACAGCCCACTGTGTCTCATACCCAAGCTGTGGGTCACCAGCTGTACATCAGTGTGATGGTTTGGGAGTTCCCCAGACCCCACACTTTGTAAAATCCCCCAGACTAGACTCAGCCAGTTGGAAGTTAAGAGATGAAGCTCTATTTACAGCTCAGCACAATGTACAAGCAGAGATACACACAATAGACAGGAATATTTACAGAAATATACAAGTTAAAGGTAACACAGAAACACAATTCCCCTCCCAGAAATCAGAGTCCCCAGGAGGGGCTCCCAACCACTCTTCCACCTTCTTTCCACCCCTATACCTTACCCCAAGGTTTGCCTTACATGCAAGGTGAGTTTGGAGGATGGGCCGGGGGGGTAGAAGAAAAGTGGTTAGTGAGGTTACTCGGCAGAGAGAAGAAAACAAGAAGCTTGACAGCCCGAGAGTGTTTGCAAGCCTGAGTGGCTTATCTTTGTTTTGTATTCTTAGTCTTAAACATCTCAGCAGGCCTATGAGTGAAGTAGACATCACCATTGTTTTCTTTTCACAGTCTATAATACAATTTTCTCCATTAAAATATTCCAGTTAGCCTCAAATCAGGACAATCAGTTTGGGGTTTATTCCAGCCCCCCTGTAGGACTCTGCATTTGCCATTCCTGAACATGATCTGCTTTCTCCAACTCCCAGGGTATAAAATAAGCCCTCCTGGAAAATCCACCATAAGTTTCACTGAAAGGCACTCTCAAATTTGCTAAGTAAACACTCTTTACTTTCAAAGCTCAACCTAACATACCATGGTAATTCAGATCTTCAAGAGCATCCATCAATTCAAAGAACACTTTAATTTTTCAGATCATTTAAAAATATCTGCTTTAATAATTCATTAAATGTAAGAAACTATTCTGAAGTAAATATACAAGCTTTTTATTAGAGTTTTGCTTTTGATTACAGTTTTGCTTTTGATTATTCATTTCCTGTGGCACTTTGATCTGCAAAATTCTATAACCAATACTAAATTGCAACCTGATCTTCTCCTAAGAGGATTTCAATGCCAGTTCAGGTACTATCCTGTAAGTTTCCAGGCTACATAACCTATTTCAAACTTTAAATGTTTAAAACATATTAGTTCAATATTAGATATATTTAACAGACTTTTTCTCTCTTCCATTGCTGAGCAATAGACCAAAAGCAAGGGTGACTATGGCATCCTGGAAGATAATGTGTGTGTATTCTGCCTGCATTCTGGGTTAAGTCAGGCTGAGGTTTAGACAAAAAAAAAGTTAAGACAGTAAACTGAGAAGTGTTAGAAGTATGATGAGGGCTAGTGGAGGTAGTTGCCACAGAGCTGCTTGTCAGGAGGGCTGGATTTCCTTTTTCATCACCTCAGACCATGAATATACAGGACACAGGACTTCTACCTGACATACTGAACAAGACTCAAGCCAGCAGCTCACATGTGCAGCCTGACAGACACAGGTACATACAAAGCACACACAGACTGATTAACCTGCAAAGTTCGTCTGGATCTGCATGGACAAAGCAAGTCCAACACCAGACATGGCTCTTGGCTTGCATCATCCTAGCCAAAGGAAACACCTACATTTGTGATGTCCTGCAGACAACCCAGCAGCCCTGTCTTGCATGGCCAGAAGACAGTGCTGGAAGAAGAAAAAAGCAGAAGCAGACTACATATCATGAAGTTGAAAGACATGGGGAAAAGGACAGAGATGCCAGTAGGGGACTTTCCTTTTTAGTAGGCCATATTGCCTGTGCCCAGCACCAGGTGAAAAGAAACTCATGCTCCTGAATGCTGCAGTTCTGCTATCAACCTCACCAACACATCCACAAGCAGTACACATTAGATACTGATCCCAGCCTTCTCCATGGAGGTAACAACCAGATGCACCGATCAGCATTCGGTACCTGCAGCTGTCAAGCTAAGCCCTGGTGACGGTGCAGTCACTGCCATCACTGCACTCTCATCTCTACAAGGATGGGGGCAGCCATGCAAAATCCAAAAAGCAGGAAAGATGCAGACATCTCACTGCATAAGTGGCTTGATTAAGATTATGAGCTAAGAGATTCCAGAGCTAAAACAAGACTGCAAGAATAAAGAAGAGCCTCATCTGCTTTAAACAATCTATTTCTTTTTGCTTTGATGCTTCTCAGCAAAATTGAAGATATCACACTAAGAGTGAAGTTTGTTTTACTCAACTACTACAGTCCCTCCAGACACCAAGTACTAAAATGTTTAATTCTGTGCTCGTTTGGGCTTTGAGAACAGCTGGGAAAAATATCTCTGTCCTGAATTAGAAAGTTTTTCAATTATAGGTTTTTTTGCGTGGTATTTCTTGTAATGGGTTGTTTCTTCAACAGTTCTTCCTTTGAAAGCATATAGAGTATAAGGCTACCCTGTTATTTCCTTAAATCCTCAGTTTACACAGAAAAGATTTCCTCCAAAATCTCTTTGTAAAAGCAGCCTCCTTGTTCAAGGCTCAGGACGTAGGCTGCAAAATGATCGCAACGTATGATTTACCATGGGTATCTCCTTAGCTTGGTTTGAAAAGAAATAGGAGGGGGGGAAACATATCTTGGCTTTAAAGAGGTGCATAAAGCAAGCAGGGTATCAAAAAAGAGAGTGCTATGCCTGGAAAGTAGTGGGGACATATCTGAGGGCATGAATAAGCCAATTTCATCTCCTCCATTTTTGGTCCCTCAGCACAAACGAATCAATGCAAACCATGCAGAGGGCAATGATGTTAATAGGACTTTGGAAGCAATTTTACATTTTCAGAATGCACTGTAAAAGTCTCCCTCCTTTTCTGAGAGGAGGGAAAAGACTCAAAAAGATTGCCCTGCTTGTTCTCCATGCAGCTGAGGGTACGGAGTGACTCTGGAGGTCGTAGAGGAGTTTGGTATTTTCTTTCCGCCAGAGAGGTCAGCAGTTAAGCAGTGAGGCTATGCAGTAAGTAAACTAGACACTGGGTTATTAGAGGGGCTGCTGTCACACAGCAAGATACATTGGTGAAATAAAGATGTATTAAATCTTAAGTGTTGTCTCATCTGTCATTGGAATCCACCCTTTGAGTACCACGGGGAAAAAAAATGGCTTCAGGAACCTCCAAAAACTTCAGGCTTTCCATTCCTCTGTTGCAGAATCAAAACAGCAGCATTCAAAACCTGAGATGTTCATTTTAGCCAAGGTACAAAAAGCTACCTAGTTAGCTGAAACATAGGCCAACCTTTGCAAGCTTATTAAACTTCAAGAAAATAGATTTTGTAAAATAGAGTTCTTCATTTTATGTAGTGTGTGCTGCTCGGTGTAATTTGCATGCAAAAGCCAGGAGAATGTGATTAAAAATACCCATCTAGAGACACAGATGAAAAACTTCAAACATTTCCTGATTCCCTTCTGTTCCACTCATTATTTCAATACCTCACTACAACAAAGGAATAGATAACACTTGTCCTTGACATTAGCCTAAATTATCTTCGGTGTGCAATACAATACCTATTAAATTAGGTTTATTTTAAATCAACTTCAAGCTCTGTTCAAAAGGTAAAACTCTGTGTACCTTTTTGCCTTTTCTGTAACACTTTCTTCCCACCCCCGCAAGAAGTTTTTTAGAGGTCTTAAAAAACAACAAGATAGGGATAGGTTGGTTTTTTGGTTGTTTTTTTTTTTTAAACTAACTTCATTACCTACCATTAAAAAACTGTCAAAGAGAAAGACATTTACCTCTGGCATTTTAAAACAACAATATTGTTATTTTGTGCATGATGACAAAAAAATAATTAGTACATCAGGCAGTAATTCATGCCTCCCCTTCTTTAAATAAAAAAACCAAAGAGCTTCCATGCAAATGAGTGGTTGTTCCCTCCTGACTAAAGTTTTTCATTATTTTAACATGCAACAGGAGTGAAAACAATGAAACTTAACTCCATTAGCACTGTCCTTACAAAGTGAAGGATAAAACGTTACTGTCCAACAGGGTCAGGCTGATGGCAGGCAACATGTACCAGGAGATTCATGGAGAACATCATCTTCTGTGTGTGCACCCCTAAGTGCAGGGGACTGGACTCATCAGAATTATTACACAAACCTATGCCAGATAAGCCGCTCTGCTCTTAAAANGGGAGAGCATCCCAAAGCTGCCATACCACATTTCCCCCCTCCCCCAAACACCTTTTGGTTTCCTCCAACCAAGAGGATGACAGTGATGCCTGTGTGAAGGACAAACAGCCTGGTGCATCCACAGCCAGATCTCTTCCCATCTTGCATACACCATAATCTGCTAAGAGGATCCACTTACTTCCCACAAAACCCCAAGTTAAATAACACAGTAACTGAGCCTAAAACCCAGGCTCCCAATGCCAAAACCACTTACTAAACTATCTGGATCCACATTTTCCAAAACAATTTGGCAGTCAGTGTTGAAGAAAGTCACCTCACTTATTTTCTCCCTATAAAATCACTGGAAATCAGCTGTCAAGATATGTCTGAAACTCTGCTTTTAAAAGCTGTCTGATGACTTTTCAAATAGGACCTCTAAATGCTTAGTCCTTAAGAAGCAAGATGAAGTGAAAAGTGAAGAGGGAGAATCTCAACAGGAAACCAGGGAGAATTTCAATCCTAAATAATTTAGTCTGAAAAGCTACAGAGACCCAAGTCTTATGTTCAGGACTAAGCTTGAAAATTAATTCTTTAAATCACTGTGGAAACTTGGACTGATGCACCTAGATAATAGAAAAAAAATTAAACTAATAGAACCATAGAATGGTTTGGGTCAGAAAGGACCTCCAAAGGTCATCCAGTCCAACCCCACTGCAGTCAGCAGGGACATCCTCTATGAGATCAGGTTGCTCAGAGCTTTTTCAAGCCTGACCTTGAATAGCTCCAGGGATGGGGCCTCAACTACACCTTCCTGAGCAACTCATGTCAGGGTTGCAGCACCCTCATAGTAAAGAGCTTGTTCCTAACATCCAATCTAAATCTGTTCTTCTCTCATTTCAAACCATTGCCCCTTGTCCTGTCACTGCAGGCCTCTGCAAACAGTCCCTCTGTGGCCTTCTTTAGGCACCCTTCAGGTACTGGAAGGTCACTGTTGGGTCTCCCTCCCTGGAGCCTTCTCCAGGCTGCACAACCCCAACTCCCTCAGTCTGACCTCACAGCAGAGGTGTTAGTCAAAGAGACCTACAGTGCAAAGAGAGATTACATTTGTATACACACTCATTTCAAGCTACCAAACTTGAGAATAAACTACCATTCTTGTCTTCCACCTTGACTCACATAGCCATGAATGCATTTTCAAAAGATAACACAAATGTCACCCAGCCTGAGGAAGGAGATACAAATGCTGTCATAACCCATCCGCTTCAACCTGTGGACATGGACTGCATTGAAAACTTCAAAACAGATTCCTTCCATCCTGCAGATGCCCTAATTCCTTCCTGTCTCCTTTGGACTGATCTAGCCCCTATGTGCTTCTCCTCTTTTCTCTCCTAGAAAAAAATAAAGCTAGGAGTAGCTGGCACTCAGACCAGGACACAGGCCTGTCTCTGAAGGGTCTATAGGGACTTTTTAGGCTACCAGGTAGTGACAGGACTAGGAGCAAAGCTGGAGGTGGGGAGATTCAGCCTGGGCATGAGGAGGAAGTTCCTCACCATGAGAATGGTGAGAGCCTGGAATGGGTTGCTCAGGGAGGTGGAGGAAGCCTCATCCCTGGAGGTGTTTAAGGCCAGGCTGGATGAGGCTCTGGATAGCCTAATCTAGTGTGAGGTGTCCCTGGCTATGGCAGGGGGGTTGGAACTGGATGATCCTTGTGGTCCCTTCCAACCTCGACTGATTCTATGATTCTATACTGTATTTCACAGTGAAGTCAAACATCATGGTACAGTTATTAAAATCACTCATGATTTCTATCTGTGCCAAATGGATCCTTACACTGTCAACACTCATCTACATTATGCAAAAATATGCAGAACTTAACATCTTTTGTTGAGCTGGCAAAACAGTACATTCACTAGCAAATCCCTTTCTCATTACGGTTTTGCACAAGGTTAAAGTGTGTGTGGAATGTCATTACCCAAGGCTCCATTCAGCAGTACCATACTAAAACAAGCTGGTTTGGCTTCCACAGCAGAAGATGATTTTAAAACTACAAATAAATGCTTCAGAGTAGTGCTGACTAAACCAATGGTGTTCTCATTCATTTATAATTCCCTTTAATTTTTACTGTGATTTTATATAAACAAAGTCTTTCAGAACCGAACATTCTCTGTCAAATACCCTTAAAAATACAAAATTATTTGGAGCCTTGGAGAGCCCTGCACAAAGAAAAGTTGTTTTTCTTTTTTCAGCAGCTGGGAGAGGCATGGTTGTCTAAGCACTTGAAAATCAGGGCTTGTTTGGGAGGATTTTTGTGGCTGAATTTCATTTCTTGCTAAATTATACAGAAAAATACAATCAAAACAAATCAAAGGAGGACACTCACAGCATAGTTAGAGATTTCATTAAGTTAACATCCATTTGATTAAGATTTGGTGATTCTCTGCTGATTTGTAACTAACTATTTCAAAAAATTACTGATTTGCTTTAAAATATTTCCAGTTTAAAATATTTTAAGCAAAATAAAACCAATCACAGCACAGCTGAAAGCACTCAAAGAGGCTTGTTTTGCTTTGCCTAGCAGAGGAGAAGTGTGGCCACTTCTGGAGGCAGAGGGCAGAAAGCTGAGAGAGGGTTACTATATGCCATGGAGAGTAGTAGGGCAACTGGACCAGTTAAAGTCATTGGGGTTTTTTTACCCTTTTCTCTCTTTTTAAGTGTTCTTCAATGCAGACTTCATAATTCTGCTTGATGGAAACTCTTCAGAGCCCCCTAACTCCATCTCACCTGTTACCCTCTGCTCCTTTGTCAATGTCTTCTAGCAGAGAGAGAACTGAATTTGGTCTCCCTACCTCTAATGCAAGAATTGTCTCCTGGGAAGCTCCAGCCACCTTGAAATAGCTTTTCTGAATTTTTGTCTCATTAAAATTTCATTTATTACTTCTCTCTCTTTCTCCTATTGGACAATCTTTGCAATTTTATGAACTTTTGGAAAGCCTTTTTGGGGTGTATCTTATATTTGGGCCCCACACAAGACAGATGCATTGCAAGAGGCTAGCACAGGTAGCTAGGTAAACTATGCTGTCAAAAGTGATTAGCATTTAAAAGGACTAAACAGAGGAAGCAGATAATACCTCCAAGATCTGCTTTTAATTAAAACATCCTACTAATTCGTATTAAGAGGCAAAGACTGAAAATCAGAGAGAACATAGCTTCTGAAGAGAACAGTTTTTACACTTCTCATTAGGGGTCACCTTTCCTGATGTGCAAAACCATTTTAAAATTACCTGCCTCACTGGAGACCACTCACTTATTAAAACAGCTCTGCTCACACAAATACAAAGAAAACACACATTTAATCAGCAACATTTAGGCATTCATTATGATTTCAAATGTCCTTGCTTAAAGATAATCTCGCCCCTCACTGAAAGCAAACCTTATTTCACAGTCTCTCTGCCTAACTGTTATATCCCAAATGATTTCTCTACTTTCCAAAATAATTAGCAAACATTATATCATCTCTGCTAAAACACTAAAAGGGTATCAACACTGAACCCTCTAAGTAGCTAAAATGAATAGCACGTGGCAGGGAAGCCTAACGCGTGTAGCCTCCGCACATAAATCAAGCTGCCTTATGCATCCTGACAGCTCCATCTAGCCACAGCTCCACAAAAGTAACTCTATCTCAGGCAGAATGAATTAATTTCCACTCAGAACACAGCAGCTATTACAAAAACTCTTGTGGTCAGAAGCGTTGTTTCCAGAATGACTTTAACGTTAGATTAACACTTCCACAATCACATATCTGTGCCTCAGGTTACTTGGGTTTCAGAGGATCAGAAACCTCATGTCTTTAAAAGCCCCAAAATTAGAGCATCTGGATAATGGCAGGAACAGATGCTGGAATCACAGCTTGGCAGGCATTCCTGAGATGGGAAACTCGAATGGTTTTGAGAGAGACACAAAATGGGATATGATGTAAGAACGCAAAGTGCAGTGACAGAGGCGACGCGCAGGACGTGCCCACCTCTGATGGAGCAGATGAGCAACAGTACCAGCACAACAGTCAGCTGCCAGAAGCAGGGGGGAGGGAGGGGAAGTCTCCTCATGGTGAAACTCCAGCACCACCAGGTTACAATCTACAGTTGAAGGACCAGTGTGTTCTTCACCCATGGCAGTGCAGCCAGGCACTGGGATGAGGGCAGTAGCACTGATGCTCTGCTCAGCAGCACTCCCCTGCTGTGCTTTGGTGCTACAGGCTGCATGGCCAGAGAGAAGGACAAAGAGCAAAAGAAAAAGGCATCTTTTTCTCTGCTCTTCCCTCTTCCATCCATCACTGACAGTTCTACTAATCTGCAATTCACTTTTCTGTATATACAGGGGTCCTGCACACACCAGTAAAATAACATAGGTTTCTCCTGGAAAGCTATCTAAGTAGCTCTGGACAAAGTGCTCTAAGTGTGAGATTACATATATGCAGAATCTAAGAAGATTAAAATAATCTGAGGAAATGAACTCTAGTTTCCTTACACATTCTTATTGTCTACAACACCAAATACTGTTGACTTGGCTGGTGCAAAGTTCAGGTTCTCTGGAAGCAACCCAAGTTTCAGACATGGAGAATGGCTCTAACACCTTCTGTTAAAAGAGAGACCACCACAGGGCCCCAAAATACACCTTGCTTAGACCTAGCTTTGGGCATGCCCATTTGAAAGCACTAACCTGCTACTGCATGATGATACAGAGGACCAGACAACATACTCACGTGTATTATGATATCCTTTGTCAGAAGTGGTAAGAGAAAGGAAGTTTTTTTCAGTTCAGAGTTGTAGCTAATGCAATGTACAGATCACTGATAAAGCATTTTGTGCTTAAGCTGATCTAAATTACAATTTCAAATGCTACTTGTTTACTGAGAATATTTGAGATTCAAATCCTATGTTAAGTCTCTTGAAACTCCAAGTGATAAATCCTCAAGTTTCAAATATGTAATAGTTCCATTTTATACATAATTCCAGAATAACTAATGCAGAAGAAAAGGAGATTAGTCCTCAGAGGTGAACTTGAGCAGCTGCCTCAAATGCAAACAAGAAATGTAAATCTGTCACACTGCTGTGCTCTCACCAAGACACAAGCAGGCTCTTGCCCCAGCTAAGAGCACCACGCAGCCATGGGTGTCAAAGCTCAGTCCAAACTGGAATTCTACTAAATTCCCTCCGAATTCACACAGGAAAAGCTGCAGTTCTCATTACATGCCAGAGCAAATGCTCCTTCAGCCTGGCAGAAGCAAGCAACAGCAAGCAAAGAGAAACCAAAAGGCAAAGAGGGACTTTTGAGTCGTCCCCCCCCAAGTCCAGTCCACCCACACTCTCTGTCAGTCACACAGATGTCTTTCAAAACTAACCTCAATCACAAAAGTACCAATTCCATGTGCAGAGAAGGTAAAAAGCTGAAAATGCCTTTCCCACACTTTCCCACTAACATATATCTAATACTAAGGACATGAAAGCAGAGACTACAACTAGAGAAAAAAGCATAACCAACCACAGCTTCATTTCACTGCTCCAAAGAGAGTCTCTCTGCTTCTCATTCCCACCAACCACCACATCTTGGAAGTTTTGGTACGGCTATTTCTGAGGTGGACAAGGTAAGGGAGAGCAGCACTCAGTGGTTTTGAAGACAGTTTTGGCCCCTGGATTAGAGAAATAATTTCACCAGGAAGGCAAACACTGCCTGGACTGTCTCAGTCATCCCTCTGCATTCAGACATAATGAAGAGATTGGAGGAAAGGAATGAGGGGAGGAAACAGAGAGGAAAGAGAAGTTGCAGTGTAGTGGAACACGATTAAAAGAGATTTATCACACATGTCATTTCTAATTTGGCACTGATAGCTTAGCATTATTTGATACAGATATCTTATGCTCTCAGATGCCTGTTGGAAGAGTGCATCCTCAACAGCACTCAGAGCAGAGTGGAAACCAAGCACACATGTGCATTTACGTCAGGGAAAGAGAGAAAGAGAGTGCAAGCATCTGTACAAAATACAGACGCATCGTGCGCGGCTCCACGCAGCACTCAGCGGACACATAATGAACTTCTTTTTCTAGGAGCTTGTGCATCGATGGCTCTCAAGGGTTAGGGCTGAGCTAGTCACCAAACAAGTGACAGACAAAGGAGAAGAGAAAGGGAATATGGGAGAGAAACTAACAAACTGGAAAACTAAACCAGCTTTCATAAAAATAATAACATACATTCATGAAAACAATAACATACATACAAATATATGCAGCAGCAATGTTGAACCCAACCTTCCTGGTAGCAATAACACCATCATAACCACTGATACTGTGGGCAGGCACTGGGAAGCCCCAGGCTGGGCTTGGTGGCAGATAGGAACTAGGACTCAAGAGCTGGATTCTGGAACTGGATTCACAAACATACAGATTAGGATCGAAAGCAGAACAGTCCTCCTCAGACACTGACCAGGGAAGAAGAGGCTTGACCACTGTCACCCCTCAACTTTATAGGGGATAGGACATGTGGAGAGAATCCTTCCTTGGTCAGTTTAGGGTCACCTGTCCCATCCGCTCCTCCCCACAGGTGCAGCCTTTTACCCTGCACCCCCAGCATGGTACACAAGATGCAGCAATGACCTTGGTCTGCACACCGGTCCTTGGTGCCAGCTAGAAGCATCATCACTGTCTCTGCTGGAAGCAGAAACCATCACACTGTCTGCCCAAACACGCTTGATTGCAGAAAGTGCAGGCACTTAGAGACTGAGCTACAAAGGAAAATCACTGAACAGAATTAGTGCTGTTCTGACTCAAACCAGGACAAAAGGTAACAAGGGACTCCAGGGCAGGAGTAGAAGGCAGTGATGCCCAGGCAAAGGGAAGACTCATGGCCATGGGAGGGTTTCAGAACCAGCACAGAATGACCATAGAGTGGCTGCAACACTGGGATTAAAGCGCATGCCTCACCTTCACACACGCTGCCAGCACAGAGGGCAGAACAGAGGTGTATCTCAGAGTCAGCACTTACAAAGCAGGCATCCCTCTCCTTGGTGGGATTTAGCAGTCATTAATTTATAGCTGCAAGTCAGGCAATTACTTGTGCTGAGGAGCAGGCATATCAGTTGTTTCTTTTGAGACCACTTAATTCCGTCCCAAAAAAAACCTACTGCAGCTACTCCTCCCTCACTCCCCCACCAATGCCAGAAAGCTGCAATCTTTCTATCCATTTTTATATTTATTCTTATTCTGAAGGAAGTTTAGTTTATGAGTTTATTTTGGGTCTGTTATCAGCTATATCCCATCAGATCCAATTTAGCAAATTGTATAGTGCAGATGCCCAGACGGATCCCATTAAGGTTTTGGTATGTGAAGTATCCTCTGAGAAAATGACTGAGTAGCACCACTTCGGTCTTCCAACAGTCCTTCCCACAAGCAAACTTCAGCTCCACTTGGGGTTATTTATGTGCTGGTCTCACTTCGCTCACATCCCTGCAACTGAAGCCTTAGTAAAGAGACTTCCTGGAGTATCCAAATGTCTACAGTAAGTAGCAGCTGGTTAAACCACTCTAACTTGGAGAAGAAAGTAGAAGTGACTCACTGCAGAGCCGAAGCACCAGGTGCGTGAGCGCCAGTGCTTTTAAGAACCCAGTTTGGGGTTTTGCATTGCTCTTCGGAGCAAGAATAGAGCTCACTTCCTGGCACAGAGCACCTCCATGCTTCCCAAAGCAGGTCCTGGGACCATGCTACATGCTCCGGCCAGAAGGACACATATGGTTTGTACAAGGAAAGGTTGCCCTCAGCTGATTGCACAGAAGTGGAAAACCACAGGGAAGAGGGAGTGAGGAAATGCAAAACATCTTATCCTCTGAAAGCACAGAACAGCTTGCACCACTCACCGAGCCCCTCTGTAACAAAGCAAAAATAACTTTTGAGGCCTGTGAGCAAAAGCAATAAACAGTTCAGTATAGGCTGCTCTAAATATTGCATTGGAAGTACATTGGAATCTAATTTACACTTCAGTGATTCTTATAAATCCCACTTAAAGGCAAAGTACTTTTCCATTCACCTTCCAGGAAATATTTCCCAGGAGAAAGCCCTGAATTTGAGCTTTCATGTTTGGATACAATTCCAGTGTTATTTTAAAACACTTCCTAAACTCTGTGACATAAAACTAAACTGAGAGAGACAACCCAATTAAATATATTTAAGAGCATATTTGCTGTTTCACTGCATTCACTTTGATCTTAGAAATCCAATAATATGGAATAAACCAAAAACTGTGCCTACACAACTACTAGAATCCAATAAAAAAATTAATTTTACCAGACTTGCCCAAACTGCTTAATTTTTTATAAAATCTTGTTATAAATACAGCAAAAGTAAAAAAAAACTTCAATGTAAGATTCTCATAGATTTTATAATTCAAAAGGCTATCAGGATTTTTAAAATAATAAATAAAGGCAAGGTATTCAAGCTGTAATTAATTCTCTCCAGAAACATATATTCAACCAGATTCTTTTTTTCCTTTATAGCATCAAACTAAGAAATGTTTTTGGTTTCCAGTTGGTTCATAAGAAGCGCAGTACAGCTTACATGCAATGTGTCAGGCAGAAATAGCTCAAACGGAGTTGACAGAGACTACAGCTCTCTAAATTCCTTTTGCAAGGTTTACCTGCAGAGCACAATCAAATAAGGGAAGGGTACAAGTTTCAGAGCTGACAAAAGGCACTTGGTGGCAGAACCTGAAGGGATGCTTCTGCTTCTTCCTCCCTCTAATCCCTAAATGGCTGACTTCGGATCATCTCTCATTTTTTACTCCCTCTGGCGATAAAATAATTTAAGACCAATACTGAAATTTGAGCTAAACAATCAGATCAATGTATCATTTATCTACTCTTTCTCTCCCCAAATATGGGAATTGGTTGGCAAAAAAAAATCCAGAACTGCAACTCACTCCACCCTCATTCATTAAGAAAACAGAAGTTATGCATAAAATTTTACTTTCTGAGTTGTCATTTACCTGCAATAGGCACTCACTGCTGGTGGCTATGAACTAAAGGTTTCACATACTTTAAAGATAAAAGTTGTAACTATGTTCAGGCTTCAGGGAGACACATCTATTACTCCTGCCAGAAAGCAGTTACCAATGCCAGAGTAGCACTTCACAGAGACTCTTTAAGATGTTTTTCTGATACCCCAAAGCCTGGGATTTTGCAGGAGTGTTAACAGCTAACCAGCAAAGAGCACCAAGTACTAAATTGCTTGGCACCTATTCAGCAGCCAGACATCTTTCCTACAACCTGTGCACCAAACGGGCTTCCACACACTCAGCCTGTTCCGTTTAGATCCTGTCACGCAGCAGACTTCGCTTTGCAAATTGACCTTAAGACTGAACCATAAAAAACCTGACTGAACTTTATCTTTCAGTAATTTTTTTTTTTTCCTGAAGAAGCACTGCTTCATTTCAGACATTGATCTTAGGATCTTGTTTTGAGGAGCTGGTCTCTGCATAGCAGCAGGGAATTCAGTGTGCCTGATGCTGAATGGCTCTCTGGAAGGTGCAGCTATTGACATGAGGGCACCAGCGCAGCTTTAGCATACATCGGATGTCTAGAACTAGGCAACATAAATACTGTACTGCATTGCAGAAGTATTTGAGAAATGGAGATGAGCAGATTAAAAAAAAAAAAAAAAAACAACCTGAGCTGCACTCCAATTATTAAGCTATTGGATGTTAACAAGTACAAGAACTGCCATCAAATATCATTAACGACACATAAGGAATATTAGATCTACAGAACATATGTTCAAAGTGGAACAACCATAGTAACATAACTGCTGTGCATCATCTTCTCCACATGGCCTAACTCAAGGAACAACTGACTAAAAGGCTACAACAAAGTAATTTAGGAGCCTGCCATGGCTGTCTGAGCACTCACCATGTCCTTCCAGAGCAAGGTTCATGTTTTTAAGTTAATTGGAAAGCAAGAAAAAGGTTACAAGGAGCTCATGACGCCATGCATTCTATGATCCCATTTTGATTTTGAAGTTCCAGTCCAAACTGCATTAAAATGACACAACAGGGCCATTCTCACATCTTTGAGTCAGCAATCTAATGAGAGTTGACTGTGCTCAAGCAAGAAATGAACAGGCTGCAGACAAAAATTTGGGTAGTCAGACATCTTTACTCTTACATACACGAAAAGATCTTGACAAGTGTCCAGCTACATTAGCCACGCAGGCAATCAGTCAAGTGTTTAATGGTGTCACACAAGACTATGTGGAAAGCTACAGAATCATTTTAATTAAAATACAAAAAGCAAGTTAGGAAAAATTCCTGTTAAAAGTACTCATGATGCTCAAAACCACAAATGTGACAAATGTAACTACAACCACAGATCACCTGCAGATGCTAGCATGGCCCCAAGAGGTACTAACCCCTGGGAACAATATGCATTCTAGACAAAAGCTCAAAATAATAAGGGGCTGCCTGCCCCAGTTTCCCTGGAATTGTCCCCAAGCACAGAATAAATTGATGATCTGGTTTTTAACTACTGGGCCCTGTGCTACTCTTGCCTGAAACTGCCCCTCCCAGGCATTTAAAAGGAACACAGCCCAGGTTTTGTGTGCAGGTTACTTTAGACACAACCTAGTAAAGCGACCAAGTATAGCTCTGCTTTCCCCACTGAGTAACCCCACTCAGCATCCCTGTTACACTCTGACAATCAACCAGGAAAGAATTTCTCACCTTAACTAGGGCAGAGCTGCCACCAAAGGCCTTTGGGAGACCTAAGGGACTGCAAAAGCGGACAGCTGTTCACAGGCAGGATTCCAGATCTGGCTGTCCAGTATTAACCACAGAATGTGAGGGGCTGGAATGACCTCTAGAGATCGTTGAGCCCACCCCCCCTGCCAGAGAAGGGTCACACAGGAACACATCCAGGTGGGCTTTGAATGTCTCAGAGAAGACAACGCCACCGCCTCTCTGGGCAGCCTGCTCCAGCGTGCCATCACCCTCATGGTATAGTGATGGTCCATCTACTTACCTGTGCTGCTGGTGTCAAACCTGAACCTTTTCATGCCCTTCAACATCCTATGCACAGCCTATTTCCCACTGACGACTTAGTGTTAGACTAATTAGCCTAAAAAGTATTAATGAGGTGACCAAGGTAGAGAACAGATTCTGGCAGCTAAGAGTGACAAGCAGCAAACCAAGACAGATATTTTATTATTACCCATGGGCAGCAAATCCTTTCCCCACACCATTGCCACCAGGCAAGAAACCAGGAAGATATTCTGACATTCTGCACGTGGAAAGTGAAAAAACAATAAAAGACAGAGTAAACAAATGTAGACTGCATGCCCTGTGTGCCACCACCCAGGGAGTGCAAGGAGGTCATGCCTGCCTTACTGCTACGGTGCTGTGCCCACCATGGAGAGGCAGCCACAGCCCTGAAACATAACTGCTCGAGTTTCTGCACGCCTCCGCACATATGCCAGATCCTCTTGGAGTCTCAGGATGAATTATTCCTCATCCCCACGTCAGGCTCTTCAGAGTTTGCAGCACGCTAAGCAGGCTCAGGATGCCTACGCAGTTACCACTTGTTACACGCCACACTGGGCTTGAATCAGTCAGTTTTCCTACACCAGATGTCCCAGAAAGTGCATTTCCCTACTAAAGGCTAAACTTCACTGCAGACTTCTCATTAGAGTTTAAATCTCCTACACCACGGACAGAGAAGGCTTCAGACCTCTGCAAGCAGAGAAAACAGTGAAGCATCTGAAGCGATGGCATCTCCAGAACGAGCAGATGTCTGCACTCACAACAAGCCATGGCAGTCTTTGGTTTGCCTTGTTTTATACAATCCCCAAAGAATTACCAGTGCCCATCTAACCAACAGCAGTGCACCACTGTTAATAAACACATTGCTTTTATTTTCCTTAAAATCAGCCTAACTAGCTTTCATTCTCTCCCTATCATTTTAGGCAGTTAATGTATTCTCTTCTCACTGGACAGAGAATGAGCACATTATCTGTCCATCTTCCAGGGCCCCTGACAGCCAAATAAAATACACTGAACATGGCAAGAAGTTATTAGTCTGATGTTTAGAAGACAAGCTAGAAGTGAAAATGGAATGGGAAAAAAGTATTTTCCCTACTATTCCAGGCTTTTATGGGAAAATAAGGTTAACCTCCTTTGATTACTGAATTAGGTTTAGGTTTTGGGTTTGGTGTGCTGTTTTTTTCTGTGCTGAACTATCTTAATTATGCCACTAAAGAGATGCAGGAAATAATTTTTTTTATATATCAAAATAATGATAAATGAGTGAACAATTTCTCCTTAGAAAAAGATTTATAGTATTACCTTAAATATTATATCTGAAATTATACACACTAAATCAAGCAGGTAATGTCATTTCAGTGCACACTTAATTCATAGCAAGTAAGATTTATGATGTGATAGATATATCTAGAAGCACTAAACAAAAGCAGGCACCTTTCACATCTCTTTCCTGCTGCAGCTAAAGAAAAAAAAAAAAACAAAAATCAATAGGAACAAAAAGCACCATGGCTGACACACTCCTGTACAAAGACTGCCTATTTTAACTAGGTTTGCCTATAATTAGACAGCACAATCTACTCTGCATAATAATTGCAAAATACAGAGCCACAGTGTGACAGTGAAGAAAATGAAAGGGAAAGATTTCCTGCACATTCAGGTGGTGGGAAAAGGTGGAAACGGAAGATCAGTGAGATTTCACCTCTCCTACAAGTCCAGTAGGAGAAGTTCTGTCTCTCAAACTTCAGAGGTGGAGGGAATGGTATTGTGCCAGTCCCTCCATAACTGGCTCTCAGGGACTGGTCCCAGGCAGCCTCTATCACTCCTGTCCCAGCCACCAGCTGCCTGAATTAGTGGTCTCCAAAGGGTTTCTCTGAACATCCTTACTTTCTCAAGTCATCCAGTGGGATCAATACTGTTTGATGATGGACTTGCCTCCTGAGATAGCACACACATAAAAATGGCATTAAAACAAATTAACTATGCAGTAGCACTGAGCAGCAGGTAAGTCCACTGATACCTTCTACATACACTAAAGAGATGCAGCAAGGTCCATGTGGGAAAGCAATTCTCAAATGTTTCTAGAAAACCAGGCATTTACTAAGTAAATTAAAACAAAACAGGGGGAAAAAAAATTTTAAAAGAGCACCAAAACACCAAAAAGAATCCAAAGAAACCAAACACCTTCCACAAAAAGCTGACACCCACCCAAACACACAGCTGCACTTGATCTGTCCATCCCAGGATTCTGCCTCTAACAACTTTCAGCAATAGATGCCAAAAGAACAAGGCAAAACTACTTCCTCTATCTCCATTCTCCAGCCACCTGCATCTCAGGGACATCCTAAGCCACAAACGCTGTCCCTGTGTTTGGCTCTTTAAGGCAGCATTAAATATACCCTTATAATACAGACCTTTTATACAAATATTTTGAAAAACACCTAAATCCAGGCTCTTGTATTTAGTGTTATTTATGACACTTGTTCAGACCTGCCCATAACTGCTCATTTCAAGCAGTGCACCACAAAGCGAGTGACAAATCTAACAAGTTTTTCTCATTTTTATCTCTACTGCAATGTATCAAACTGTTCTATAAAGCCTCAAAATAGATTCCAAGTGAGCCTGGGCATCCAGCATCTGTGGCAACCTCAGGAATAACCTTAGGAGCCCTATTTAGTTCTAAAGACTTCACTGCCATCTATTTTCAAATGTAAAGGTTATTTATTTCTACCAACAAAGTATTTTTCCAACTGCATTGCAGGCTCTTTCTGGTTTGCAGAAACACTGCAAGAACCCAGGGTAAAAGCTTCTGACAGTGTGAGAACTGGAATCATCAGCCAGGTGCAACAGTCATTTGGAGGAACTTACAAGTTCACAATATTTGCATTTTTATGTAGTCAGTCCTGGTTCTGTAACAGTGCAAGGGAATTTCTGTTCAACCTCATTTTCTCTTAATGCAGAGGAATTATACAGGTTTCTTTCAGAGGTCCAGTTACCCCTGGAATGCAGGGCGCTGGCAAAGCGCTCACTTCACTCCTCCTCCAAGAAGAGTCTCTTGCCCTTACTGAAAAGTCTCAGTGCACAATGGAAACACTGTCAAGAATGATAAAGAGCTGCTTTGAATTTTGAAAGGTTTCTCTGCACTGCAAGCTATGTTGAGAGGAAGGGAGGCACCTACTCCTGTGAGAGAGTAAGCTTTGCAGGAGGATCAAGTATTTTCTCCTGGTCTGCAAAGTGAGAAATCAATTTTCAGCCCTTAACTATTTAGATTAAAAATAAAACAGCAGAACCATAACAGTGATGTTCTGTTTTCTAAGTGATTCTGGTTTCCATTGTATTAAATCATGGAATGGGTTGGGTTGGAAGGCACCTCCAAATAAAATCTAGTCCAGCCTTCCCTGCAGTCAGCAAGGACATCCTCCACTAGAGCAGGTTGCTCAGAGCCATGTCCAGCCTGACTTTGAATAGCTTCAGAGATGGAGCCTCAACTACCTCCCTGGGCAACCTGTTGCAGTGTTCCACCACCCCCATGGTGCAGAACTTGTTCCTAACATCCAATCTAAATCTGCTCTCATTTCAAACCATTGCCCCTTGTTCTGTCACCATTTTCCCACAGCAGCACAGTAGTCTTGAAAAACTCCAATTCTGACTCAAGATGAAACTAAAAATTGCTGAAAACAGGTTCAGCAAAACTCTTAGCACCTGACAACTGTAGTAGTTGTATATATACACACTTTTAAAGCTATTGGAAAAGGAGACCTGAAATTAGCTTTTTTGAACAGCTCTTTCACAGTGAGGTGAAATATCACCATTTGTTCCATCACCTTTTCCACAGAAAATCTTCTCCACAGCCACTAGGCTATGACTATTAAGTTTTATTACAGTACCTGCCTACCTTTTATTAAACAGATTCCAACCACAAGGAACTACATTTACCAAAAGACAATTCAGCTACACATACAACAGTGATTTCCATGGTCCTACTTCTCTGAAAGTCATCTTGGATGAGAATCTGTAAGGTTTGTCTCATCTCATTTTATGAAACATAAGCATATTATCTAAGCAGCATTGTACAACTTACTTGACACTGAGTTCTCCAAGTTACTTAAGCAATTTAAGCATTGATATAATTAATTTTGATGTGCATCTCTCTCAGGGACTTTAATAAGCCAAATAGGGAAAATCCAAATTAAATTAAAGAAATGCAAACTGGATCTCAGAAGCCCATAAGTAATGATGTTAACAATATTTCCCCAATACTTCCTAGATATTACACATCTGTAATAATTTTTGCAGTGCAGTTAGTTTTTAAGAACTATAGATGTTACTCAAGGATTTCTAGAAACAATTCTGAAAGACTGGAGTTAAGGGGCTCTGGCAATAAGACCTGATGGGTTTGATTACAGACCATGCACACACCTCTCCTACTCTTCAGAAAACAGCACATGACATACTGCTGGGTCCTGAAGTTCTTCAGGGGAAAATATGGACATTTCTCTCCATGTCTCAGAGTATCACAGTATCAGCAAGGTTGGAAGAGACCTCAAAGATCATCAAGTCCAACCCATTACCACAGACCTCAAGACTAGACCATGGCACCAAGTGCCCTCATATCCCCAGGTGAAGTCTCAAGTGGGACAAGCCTGCTCACAGCTATACCTGACTCCTTCACTCCAAGCTTCTTGGAAGAAGAGAAAGGGACAGCTTAAGGACTTGGAGCAGCAACATCCAACCCCAAAACAGTGATAATTATAAACTGTGTCACTGCATCAGAGTATACACTGAAGAAAAGCAGATCCAAAGGTAGAACTGCCTGCAAAGACAGCAAAAGCTATTTTCACCAGTTAGAGCTCGTGGGGTGAGCCAGACCTCACACATGGCAAGCAACAAAGCAAGAGGAGTAAAGCATTACTGGTACAAAACAGAATCGTGGTGAGCTCACATACACCAGTGCAGTGAACTGGTTTGTTTCACGTTTGTCTTACATTGACAGAGAATCCTCCTTCCACACAGAATCTCTCAAAGGTACAGTGGCTCCCATCATGTGCATAAACCAGTAAGAGTTTGTTCCTGTATTATAGCTAAGACCTTGAAATGAGAGAGGAGGGATAGAGAAGGGCAAAATATAAAAGAAAAAGGTGGTTATAATTTACCACAAAGGCTGCTGGATTTGCAGCAAACAATTGCTCTCATAACCAAAAATTTCCTGAAAGCAGACCCGCTGTGTATTTCAGATCCCAGAACCTCTCCATTTTGAGCATGTAATTTCTGCCCCCCCTTCCCACAGAACACTCTGATATTTCAATCCCAAAGCAATCAAACATACAAATGGCTTCATTTACTTGGAGAAAACTGATGAACCTTCATCTGTAGGCAAGCTCTTTATTGCTCAGATTTGACACAGGAGTCCACTTAAAGCTCAACAGGAGTTTGTGAATAGCTCTTTGTGTGACACGCTTGCTCTAGAAAAAAATATTTGCTTTTGGTTTTATTTTACTGTTTCCACTGTACAGATAAAGTTAACAAGAATCTAAGCAGCCATCCTATTCCAGAACAATGATGTTTAAAGGTAAGAAATAACCACAAACATGTGTGGAGAAGTCCCCTGTATCCATTTTCACAGCACCACAGAATGAATCCTAGAATGGCTGAGGTTAGAAGGGACCTCAGAGATCATCTACTCCAAGCTCCCCACCATAAGCAGGGACACCTCTCCAACCTGGCCTTAAATACCCACAGGCAGGAGACAGCCTCAGCTCAGCCCAGCCCAGCCCAGCCCAGCCTCCCTGGGCAGCCTATTCCAGAGTCTCAGCACCCTTGTACCAAAGAACAAGCACAACTGTCTTATCACAGATAAACAGTCAGGAATTTCAAGAACACTGAAAAGTCTTTCGAGCAAGCCAAATGGAAATCCCTCTGACGCAGAGTAGTCACATAGCCCTTCTGCATGCCTCCATCTCTCCTAGATGGATTTCAACTGTCAGACAAACACAGGACAAAATGGCAATAGTAAAAAGCCTGAAACCAGAAATGTTAACGTATCAATTGTGACAAGCACTAGGAGATCAGTAAGTTTCTATGAAAGGCTTTCCACAGGTTACTAACACACCTTTTCCCCACTTCTTATTGCTCAGTCTCCCTGGAAATACTATGCCCACCCGTCTTGTTCCAAAAGAAAGTGGAGTTTCATCTCACAATTCACAGATACTTTTGTATCTGCTGAAAGGTTTTGCCAATTACTATCCCCACCCAGCACTGACTCTGCTATTATTAGGTCTTTGTTAATAAGGTAAAAAGCAACTACTCTTTCATCTTAAAATAAGGGCTGCATCAAAACACAAAACAAGTACTACAGAGAGAGATTATGTTTCAGTTAGAAAACAGATTCTAATCTCAGTGTAGTGATTTAATAATAGGAATTTGCTGAGCAATCCAGGGTGAAAGCTGCTTATTATACAGCAGTGGACAAATGCAAGACAACCACAAAATGTTTGAATGTCCAAAGGAAAGCAAAATGCTTTTTATTCTAGGAGTGTTGCCCTAAATGTAGATGTAGTTTGACACATTGAACTCTGTCTCTACAAGAAGAAAACAGGAAACTGAACCACACTCCACTTGATCCACTTGAATGAGACTTACTGAGTTGAACGATGTTCGCTTCAGGCCACAAGGAGCAATACAATATTCATCAAAGCTTACCAAATTGAACTTTTCTCTCACTTGCTTACCTCTAGCCCAACTGTTTCCCCCCAAAAGTAAATCGATTTCACACTGAGAAATATTATAGCTGAGACAAATGGTGCCTGGCAAACCAAAGCAACAGGACAAGGCAGTCTGTAGCACGAGGGCATTTGATTCGTACAAATTAGCATTAACATTTCACCTCAGGAACTGATGCACAGGGAGTAACTATTCTGTTCACCCTCCTCAACAAAACAACTATGATGTTTCTTGCAGCAGCTGCATTTCCCAGTGCTCCCCAGCTCAAGTCCCTACAGTGATGCCATCTGCAGCAGCAAACAGGCTGCACAGCCAAAGCATTGTGGGGATCACAAACAAGTTCCTGTGTTGCAAAGCAGAACAGGGAGAGACAAATGAGAGAAGCCTGCTTGTCCTCAAATCCAGCAGCTATCAGTGAGAGGTGGCTCCAGCACACCACAATGGGGAGGTTAATGGCTGAGACATTTTCCAGTGTTGCTGCAAATCATGACCTCCAGGAACCAATCATGTCTGGAGGCCTTACTCAAGCAATAGCTTTCATCACCCAGCAAAAGGTTTTTCTCTCAAATCTCCAAGTCTCTTGTTCTACATTTACTATAACTATGTTAATTTCAAAGCTAGATTTAACATGTCCAAATCCTTGGCAGAAGCCAACATTGCCTATGGCAGGGGGTTGGAACTAGATGATCCTTGAGGTCCCTTCCAACCTTGCCATTCTATCATTGTTGGCATGTACCACTGCCAGCTAAATGCTCAATTCCTTGTAATAGACCAAGACCTAAAAAGAAAATCACCCACAGAAACCTCAGAGCAAGCAGTCCATGTTGCATTGCTGTTTTATATGAAGGAGAAGCACAGGACTGCTGCTCATTATAGGGCATCAACACAGCACAGCTGTGAAAGAAACTGACTCAAAGGAATGAGTACAGTCTCTCAACACATCCAGCAAGTGCCTTTGACAGGAAGGATGCTCTTCCTATGGCACCTAACAAAAGAACTGCCCTCTTAGACTGTTATTTTGTATTCTCATACTCTCTTCACCATCCACCAAAAAACCACAGATTGTTAAAAAATTGACTCCCAGCCCAGCAATACCATTTGACCTTGCTCACCCACTGCAAGTGCACACATGTACAAAAAAGCCATTTCTGAAGTAATGTCACCAGCAGAAAAACCCAACAGATACCATTCAGAAATGTTCACATACAATCCACAAGGTGATTTTATGTATTAGAATGAAGCGAGGATTTATAGTAATTCTGCAGAGAACTCTGATTTGTAGTAAGTCATTCCTCACTTTGTTCACATTTCAAAACCTTCTGCTAAAAATCACAGCTCCTCAGTTTATTTTTATGGTTGACTGAGCCTGACAAATTCCATGGGGGTTATGTATCATTAATGCCACAATAAAAAGGAACTGCATTAGTGTGTGTAATTATTGAAAGTGTTTTTATTAAACCAATGGGTCTTTGCTTTCTCTACAAAGAAAATGAATATGCTGAGAGCTGTAAAACAAAGGTTGAAATCCACAATTACTATAAAACAAATGTACCACAGGGTACAAGAAAGATGGAAAGCATACAGAAAACTTCCACATCTGTAGGACAGTAGCATGCAATAAACTTCAGTCCATGCAAGATGATAACATGTAATTCACATTATGCTTCCCAAGACACAGCTTGTAGCAATGCACTGTTTGAGAGACCTTCAAAAGCTCTTTAGAAGGTTAAGAAATTAGAAATGAAGCCAACAAGAAAAGCCAAATGTATGTATCGGGGAAGTACTGGAGAGAGCCCAAGGGAGAACTAAGAAGGATGATTAAGGGACTGGAGCATCTCTCTTACAAGGAAAGACTGAGAGCCCTGGGGCAGTTTAGTCTGGAGAAGAGAAGGCTGAGAAGGGACCTTATCAATGTCTACAAATATCCAAAGGGTGGCTGTCAGGAGGATGAATTCAGTCTCTCTTCAGTGATACCCAGAGATAGTACAAGGGGCAATGGACATAGACTCAATCACAGGAAACTTCACCTCAACATCAGAAAAAACTTCTTTACTGAGGGTGATGTAGCACTGGAACAGGCTGCCCAGAAAGATTGTGGAGTCTCCTTCACTAAAGATCTTCAAAACTCACCTGGACACGTTCTTGTGTGACCTGCCCTAAGTGGTTCTGCTTTGCAGAGGGGTAGGACTCAATCTCTGGAGAGCTCTTCCAATCCCTGGCATTCTGTTAACCCTGGCAGGCTGTTAACTGCTCAGGACTTTTGCCTGCTAACCAGTTCAGGTTGGTGAGCACCAACTTCAGAGACATGGAAGAAAGAAATGGTTTCAAATGTGCTACATGTAAACAACTCAATGTGATATCTCTATTTGCTCCTCCATTACATGTCTCCATGCTGGCTACTTAGTGGGCATTGACCATTTTCCTAGAGTAAAAACTGAAGTAAAAAACCTTTAATTGCTCCAATTTTGATACCACTTTTATGCAAATCATGCACACTATCTTATTTTATTTTAAAGGTGCCAAAAAGTAGAAAATAGGACTTGGATGACACACTTCCCACATTTTACCAGGTATGCTCAATCCTAATGCCAGATGGACTTTTTCTTTGTTGAAATTTGGGGAAAAAAAAAAAAAAAAAAAAAAAAAGGCAAATTTACACACTGGCACATTCATACAAAATGTACAGTAAATTTGTGAAAGTAGTTTTTAGCTTCTTCCATCAGTACATTCTCTGCCCTGTCAAGAGCACACAAAATAAAGCAGTCAAAAGAACAGAACATCCTTAAGAGGAGGACTTTGAACTTTGTGTGTATGGCACAGCAGCAGCTCCCTCCTGTACTTCTCAAGTCCTCAAGTATTTGGCTTCCTCCCGTAAGGCATCTTTTAGAGTTCATTCTAAGTCCACCTTCTCTAATAATAAATGCAGTACTTGGAAATGTGCAGCAATAGATTTTGGCATGAGCACATGACTTGCTACATGTTTGCACACTGCTGCATTATGACCTTTTCAATACTATAATGATCAAACACTTTTTAAAACCCTAGGACCTGCCACAGATGTGTACGTTGATCACCTCATAACAACATACTAAGAGAGCATCCTCTCTTCTCCTTTCACGTACCTCATTTTCTCCATACTGAAACTTCAGACACTTTTTGGTTTAGTTAAACTAGAGGAGCACAGAGGTACTTGAGAAAACCTGCCTAAAACCTCCACCTCCAGCCCTGGACCACCTGGTGGTCTCTGAACCACTCCTAAACATCTCCACATAAAGGAGCTATGAAAATCAAGCAGCGTTAATGTGCATAAATTCACTGCCAAGAGGTCTGCATTTTCACCAGGATGCTACAAAGGTCTCTGCAAATCAAGGGAAGTGGAAAAACATTCTAAAAGAAAAAAATAAATGCTTGTAGGGAAGGGCCTTGCAACTCAGTGTATGTGTTTTGGCACATTTTTTATTTTAAAAAGCAATCATTTACTCAGTCTTTGACCGACTTTCAATAGCATAAGATGGCAAATCCTGGCAGAACCCATTGCAGCTCAATTTAGAAATTAAGACAGCTCAAATACAATTCTGCTTGCTCCCCAACAATTCTAACTGCTGTCACACCAGTGTAACCCTGCTACTTCAGTCCAGCACTAATGGAACACAGATGTGAATTGCTATTGACACAAGCTAGGCAGAGACTGAGAAGGCACTGTGGGACCTACCTGCTTGCTCAGACAGCTAAGCTTTAATATAAAATTATTTGATGGTATGTTGGCTTCTTGACACAAATGTTCAAATTATATTATTCAGCATTCCAAGGCAACTCAATGTTTCATAATGCAGGATGGTGACTGTAACAGACTGAAAGCCCATGCAGGTAACTGCAGAAACATGTAAAAGCCAGAACAGAAACCTGGATTCCTCAGCTCCAGCCCTACATTTTATTCAATAGGGACATCACCTTTCACATTCTTAAAACCAGTCTGAAAAAGAATACACAAACACCACCTGCCCCAGCAGGTAAGAAATTTGGTCCCTGCATTTCTTATCTTGTGCACACATTTTAATCTTCAAGCTCCTTGAAATGCTTGCAGAAGTCAAATTTCATAGGCTACCTACACAGTGCATCCAAAAAGAAAAGAGGCAGCACAGAAGAATTTGAGTCATCATCTCCAAGTCAATAGATTTTATTCATTGCTAATCTTTCAAGAAGGTTAACAGAGAGGTGTTTAACAAATAATTTATAAGGCCTCCTTTAAGATCTGTGAGGAGGGGAAAACTCAGGTCATACTAACTAGAAGAAAGCACAGTGTGTCTCCAAACCAGCTCTTCAGAGCTGCCATCCAGCAGAGGTTTGTACATAGATGACAAAGTGCCTGACATCACCACCACAATCTAAGCAACCTGTGAACAGGGTGAACAGAGAAGCAAAATGATTTTTCAGAAGTTGCAGTAATACATTTTCAGAGTATTTGCTGCTTGGGCTGATAGGAGTAAAAACCTTAAATTTAGCAGGTATGAAACTTAGCTTTTACTTGAAATGTTGTAATTAGCTGGGTAAAAATAACTCTTAGCAAGATGTTGCTTCATACTTGGCATTATAGTGAAGCCTACAATCTGCATAAATGTCGTCACAGGCACAAACAAGCCTAAAGAAACTCTAATTCAGGTCTGGACAAGACTTCCCAGGTCAGAAGCAGCAAGGAGCAGGAATGGCTAAGCTGTTTATCAGAAATAAACTGTTCTGTTGGCCATATGTGTGCAAAGATGGTTTGTACCTAAAATACAGTTATTACACATTACAGATAACTGAAAGCTGGCAGCACAGTGCCAGTTCATCCACGTCAGGCTCCCAGGACACTGCGTAGCTGAGCCTCAACAGTGCACTGCAAACAGACTGATCCGGCCAGGTGGTTATTTTTTGTGGGTTAAATGGTATCGCCCAGATTTCATAAAACAGAGAAGTGTGACACAAAGAAGTCAGGGGTTTATCTGAAGCAAAGCAGTACCACAGAGATGAAAACTGTGGGCCATGGTCCTCCCAAATTCCAGCACTCTGCCTGCAAACTAAAAAGCCACACTCTGTTGTAAGCAGCACTCATGCTGCCACATAATGCACACCAGGCAAAAAGCACAGGTACAAGTTTCCCAGACCCTGGCACCTCCATGACCATACAGTGATTTGGAAACACAACATCTTCAACAAGCCCACCAGTGAATGGCAGCTGAAACAACTGCCTTCCTGACGCCATCAGACAGGAGGCTTGGCACAACTCTAGTTTACCCTAACAAGCCGCTCTATGTTTAACTCAAACTGGCTGCTTTCCACACTTGAGTGCCGACTAAACAACAACCAAGCATCTCCCAGTCAAATCCCACAGAAAGCCAAGACAAGAATATTTATAGATAGTAGTGATGCCAACGTTAGGGCACACTGCCCAACAGCTCATGGACTGAGACCCATTCTCATGCTTTAATTGCTACCTTCTATGAAGAGCATGCTGAGGCTGGACACCATTTCCATCTTAAGTCTGACTTTTCTTGAATAGTTAAATCTACACCACATCTCTCAAGCTCTTTAGATTACAGCTTCAGAATTTTCCTGTGAGGACATTAATCTCCATATAACAACAGACATGTGAGGTTCAGCTTTAAAAGTTCTTTACTCCCACTATCCAAGATCTCCCTAGAGAGAAAATTTCATTAATGTTAAGACTAAAAGTAAACTGCTGTAATTTAAAGGCCCAATAAACACTGTCATATTTTCAGAAATACAAGTCCAGTATCCTCAGTAATGTTCAGGACAAATAAAAACTGCACATCAGAAGAAAGAGATCCAAGAAAAACATATTGAGCCACACTCTCCCTGTTGTTTCTCCTGACGGTCCAGCTCCCTACACACAGCCAACAAACCTCTGCCCTCCCAAGTCAAGAGCAACACAGATGGACCCACACCCTTCCCACCCTGCCCTTGCCTTGCTCTGCATCACCTTCCAGGTCACACACCACTCTCCTGCCCCAGAGATGGTGACTGCTGGACTCCTCATCACATCAACTCATCAGGATATGGGCAAGGAGTATCTCGGCAAGGTTGGCAACTACAACAGGAAGTTCTTCTTGGAAAAAATGCACAAAGTAATGTGATAATAATACTTCTTGCCCTAGTTAAGGAGACATCAGTGTTAAAGGAGCTTCTAGGTAACAAAACCCACCACAGCTGCCAAGGGGAATCAAACTACAGAACACATGCCTTGCAGATTTCAGTTTTACTGAGGTTACCTTATCAGAACACAACATCCAATTCAAAAAGCTGCCAATGACTGCCTCAAGACAAAAACTCAGCCATAGACGTGACTCACCAAGGAAACAGGCAAAAACCTTCCAACATAACTACTATGTGTGGGGAAAATACACTCGAGTTCAATAGGACACCTGGCACAGGTAGCTCCTGACATGCAAAAAGGTCAGCAGAGTTTGGATGTGTGTTTCACATGGGACAGCAGCACCATGTCACTCCACAGACTAAAAGGTTACTTTTTGTACATGTCTTTCATATTGCTTCCACAGGGCTGCATCTTCAGTGCAAAGTGCATATAGAGTAGCAGGACATGGGCAGGAATCTTGCTTGGGAGGGGATGTTCCCTTAAGTGGAAGGCAGCAAAACAGATTACAGATCACAAAAATGCTCCAGAGTAAGCAACCCTATTCCATCCACAGTGGCTTGTATAGCCTATGGGAAGCACATGCTCCTATAATATCAGTACTGATGCTGATTGAAACTGTATGTGTTTCTAAGACATTCATTTGTGAAAAGACAAACACTTAAAATAGATGTTAATCACATTTTTAAGAAAGGATATATCCTCATAATCTTGGTTAAGAAAGGGATAAAAATCAGGGTGCATTTTCTTAGAAGAATGCTCATAAAACAGCTATAATTTTGTGGAACTACATTAGTTTCTGCCTTTATTTTTAGGACTCTTAAGCTGAGAGGAAAAAAATAAAAGAGAGGAAAAAAAAAGGGGGGGGGGGGGGAAAAAGAAAAGAAAAGGAACTCAAGAGTTCAAAAATTCCAGGACCTTAATTAATCTTCCTGAGGTAGGACAACCCTGCTGGTCCTTGTTTTTAACCTGCCTGGCAACACCACTTTGCTGTCACACAGAACAGAGCAGTAACTTGTGGTGGCTTTGTTTGTTTCTTGAGGTTCTTTTAACTTTTTTCCAAAACAGAAAGTTTACACTAAGTTTGTCTGATCACTCAGCAAGCTTCCCCCCAGCTGGCAGTTATCACCAGTCCAGATGACAAAAGCCTTACAAGTCCAAACTGTGGCAAATCTGAGCAGCAGCCAAGGAGAAAGGCATCAGGGTCTGGCAGCCACAGCATACACACGCACACTGTCAATCAAGTATTGCTGCCATGAAGGTAAATATCATCAAACTTTACAAGGTGAAGCCTTTGGTTTTTGTTCTTCTCCCTAGTCTCCATGCATTATTTTAAGAAAGAATCAGGGCTACAGATACCCTTATCAGGTGGCTCACAGCACTGAAAGGTCACATCCTGCAAAACAACACAGAAGCTCTGAGATAACAGGACAGTCACTTACTTATCCCTCAAACAAAGCATGTCATATTTTTATCTTGATTGCTCAACTACAGAGAAGCTCCTTTCTTCTGCTACCTTCAAAGAGACTTAAATTTTTCATATCTGACATTTAAGAATTGTTCAAATAGTCTAACACTAAGGTAGAAAAAACCCCAAGTGGCATACAAAACTGTGCCACTGTGTGAGAAACAGGCTGTGTTCTATCTGACAGCGTACCAGGATATTCTCATCTCAGCTGAAACCAATTCTGAAAGAAGTACTAAACCATCCCTTGATACCTTTAGCATTAAGCACTGTTCTAATCAGGCTTTTACAACTCAGAGCCACCCTCATGATTTAATGGAAGCAGAAACATGCAAACTGAAAAAGAATATTCTTCCCAATCTATTGAAACGTTGCCACCATGGAGAAAGACGTCTGCACTGCAGAGATACAGTTGGTAGAGGCAGCTGTTCTGCTCAGAATCCACATTTGCTTTATAGTTCCCTGGCACTGGTAGCACTGATGGCAACTTGGGGATGAGGGAAGGAAAGAGCAACTTGCAAGTAAGAGACCTGAACTGCATGTTAGAGCTTTATTCATGCAGAAATGTGAAGTTAATGAGGTCCTCTTATCATTAATTTTAATTTTTGCAATGGTTTTAGATCAATACAGAATCTGTGACCTAATTAAATCTATACAGTGCTCCCCAAACAGGCCATGAATGGCTCCTCACTTACTGCTTGGGTGCAGCTGTGATTCCTTACACACACACACACACACACACTCACACACTCTTCCATAAGCTCACGAAGCACAAGGTCAGGATACCTCAAAATATAAAGCAAGTACGCAGAGAACAGTTCTGCACAAAGGCAAAGCATGCCTGCACTGACACTGCCAGCTTCTCACCCACTGCAAAAAGTGTTTTCAGTGCCTCTGACTGAGCTGTCTTTGCCACTCCAGAGACAGGTCTCTCAGCATTGTTCTCATCGTCAAGCGGAATCTTCTGACCAGGGTTCTGCACCAAGTCTGCAGGCTGACCTCCTGCAGAGCACCTGCTCCAACTCAGGGAGCCAAAATTTGAATACCAGGATCATACACTCATTCCCAGCTTACTCTAATTCACTTTCCAGTTGTTATCAAATGGACAACATCATGATCTAATTAGAGAGCAAGAGAAGAAGAAAAAGCTGAATAATTGTTATTATTCCCAGCAGTCTCACCCAGGCTGTAACCCTGCAGTATTTAACGGATAAGCCTTGGTACAATACACTTGACATTTACATTTTCAACCATATGTTGTACCCAACTGCCCTCACAATATTGGTTTAATTAAGATACAGGACATAAGTGGGCAGAATCACTTCACTAAAAAGGCATATGTTAAATAGTCCTATAACCAGTATAATATAATTGAGCTCTGTCACTTGGAAAACCATTGCTTAATTGGAAGAAAAATCAATATTTCCTCTTTTCACAATGTTTTCAATTTCACTCCCTGCAATCAAGGCGGCACCAGAAATGCATAGCGAGCAGGCAACAGGGCCAGAGGAACATAAAAAACCCACTGAGATTTAAGCATGATTTTAGAGCAGTGGGTTTCTTAATAATAATTCAACATCTAAGATGGCATTTAATCAAGGTTTAAAGCATTTAATTCTCCCAGAGAACAGAGACAGAAGTTACAGAACACCATTATCAATATGAAGAAAAAAGCAACACTGATACGCTGTAAGTACAAAGGAAGGCAAACATGACCAAAATGAAAAGAAACTAAAGGTCACCATTATGGGATGGAAATCAAAATGCAAAACATGCATTCCAATCATTCCTACTGCTTTAGGTGCTGAAATCGTGCTCTGTAGCAAGTGGCTCAACTCACAGGGTCACATTACCAGCCATAAATCTTCCTTATAATGAAAAATGTATACAAGGGGAAAATGTTCAAGTTACTGTTTCTTTTTCCATGTCATAAGGAATTTTTCATGCAAACTTTATAGCTACAAGAAAGCTGGGAAAGGGCTTTTTACAACAGCTTGTAGTGATAGAGCAAGGAGAGATGGATTGAAGCTTGAGGAGGTTAGACTTAGACTGGAGATTAGGAAGAAATTCTTCACAGTACAAGTGGTGAGAGTCTGGAAGAGGCTGCCCAGGGAGGTCATGGATGCTCCCTCCCTGGAGGTGTTCATGGCCAGGCTGGATGAGGCCCTGAGCAACCTGCTCGAGTGGAACGTGACCCTGCCCATGGCAGGGGGCTTGGAACTAGATGATCCTTAAGGTCCCTTCCAACCTGAAGCCACTCTATGAATGTCTGAAACAAACAAGAGGAGCCTGCAATCTGTAACAGCCAACCCCATTTTCATCACTAGAACATACCAATCCCATCCTTCCCCTCCCACCTCAACAGCAATACCAGATCTCAGGATCCAGCGTCAAATGCCCTAAAATGATGCCAATAGCTTGTGGCACTCTCCAGAGACACAGCTCTGCACTGCAGCCTGAAGGTAGAGGGCAGAGGTTTGGGCATCACACTCTTGCAAAACACTCCAGTTTTGCTGTAGGGAACTAACAGGGCTCATCTTGGAACCATGAGAAAAGCAGAGAGAGACAAACTCAGAGGAAAATGAGAGTTTTCTGCTTGCTCCCCTCTCAGTTTTACTCTTGGGAATACTTTTGATTCTACTTCCCTCTGTCTGTGCCTTACACCTTACTTCTCTCCCCTGAGAATTCCTCTTATTAATACTTGTAGGAGGTTTTGTATTTTCTGCTGAGATCTCGCTCAGAACACAACTGTTAAGTGAATTTTTATTAGCAGCTGGTGACATGGATGCTATTAATCCAAGATTGTTTTCATACACAATCTAAAACAGTTATCTGCTCAGAAAGGAGTTTTCATCCAAGACACTTCACAGCTATAAAACACACTTCTTTTTACAGCTGAAGAGCTAGGTGAAGGGCTCCTTTCCTCCTTTGCACAGAGAATGTCAGCAAATTGCAATTCAGCTCCATTTTAATTTGGGATTAAAAAAAAATATTAAGGGATACTGTTGAGAAATAATTACTATTATCTGAATTATTTCTCTTCTAACATGCAATTGCCTTCCTGTTCTGGGAGGATCAAATGGAACAAATACTGAAAAAGCTTGCATCTCTGAACTCCAAGTATCTGAGCACAGAACAAGGCATCAGCTGAGCTGATCAGCAGGGAACTAACTAAAATTCCATTTTAAAGGAGTGTTTGCTGCTAAGTGCAAAGATAACTCACAGAATCAAAGAGTGGGGGGGTGGAAAAAGGGGAAATCTCAGCTTTTCACTCAAGAATTTATCACCAGCCATGAAGAGGACCATGTTACCTACAGGCACAATTAGACTACTACAGGCAACTGAGTTTCAGCTCAATATCTGAGCTGTTTTTACTGGCCAAGCATATACTCCTTGATACAAAACCCTTTCACCACAAGGCTGTAGCTAAGATACAATTTACTTTGCCACTGCAATAGGCTCATTATCCTTATCACAGGAGTGCATCCTGCTTGTTTTCTAGCAACCTCTTCTCTATGCTGTTTGTTTCAGGAAAGCATTGGCTCCTCACCATTCCCAAGTCACCAGTTTGACTCCACAGCATTCTGACTTTGCAGCACTCTAAGCATATATTTTCTGAATGTTTTCTTGGAATAAAAAAACTGAGGGACTGGCAATTGCTCAGATATCTGTGGAACACAAATATTGGCATATTCCAGCTATTATGAGGGCTGTGAAGACTAAGGATACCAAAACTATACAGGAACCTGCTGCAGCACCAACCAGGTGGTGGCAAGAGAAGGGATAAGAGACCAACTGTACAAAGTATGAAACCAATGTATAGTCGAACTAAAAAGAATATAAACCCCTATTTCACAATATGAACTAGGGTTCAACACAAAACTGTAAGAGAGAGAGTAGTAGTACAATGTGGGGAAAACAGAAATGCAAAGAGACAAAGGCAACGGTTCCAGTTCTTCATTTCATCCTGTGACCAACACTTCACCTAGAGAGAAGCTGCAGAGACAATGGTGGAAGTATTAGAGAGAGCATTTTTCTTTAGCTCTATGCTATGTTGATAATAAAAAGCTTCACCAAACATTCTCCTCTAACAACTCCAAAGGACACACTCCACATTAAGTCATTGTGATGTGTTTGAGGGTCAAGTTGGGTTTTTTCCCCCAATATCTGTCTTTCATGCAAAAATGCAGACGCTGTTACTTCATGCCACAAATTCAGACAAGGGCACAGTTTAAAGATATTTAAGTCTACAGGCAGCAGAACAACTCACTCAGCAGCATGTAATATGCTTTAATGAATTATATTACTTGACTCTGATTTTTTTTTTTTATTAAAATCATAGTAAAAGCCAAAGTGAGAATTAAATTATTTCCTGCTTATTCAGTATTGCTGTTTTATTGGTCTGTTATGAGACCAACACTGCTACAGTCACAGGCATTCTTCTCTATTGTTTCATTGTATGAACCAGCCATAAGTACTCCATAGCTTTACAGAGGCACTTTGTTGTGCAGCTTTTACTTTTAACCTGATCTCCTGCTCTTTGGGCTGTAGGAGGATGAATTCAGCATAAGTGGGGTCACACATTCACAACCCAGCTTGTGTGGTAAAGAGGGTGGTGGGAGCTCAGTGATATGAAACATTTAGGCCTCTTGGAAAAATACTAAAGTCTATTCCAGACTCACAGGAAGAAATATCTGCATTTCCAACATATTTCATAAGTGTAATCATTGGAGTGCTTAGAAGTTAGGGTGATAGAAAGCTACAGTTATCTTTTCCAGCACAATTACAGCTAGCCTAAAAATAGGCCAAGTCACTCATGGTTCATGAGATAAAGAATTGTATGACTTCAGTGACTCAGTTTACTTCCAGGCCAGTCTTAAAAAGACCAAGAATTTCTCTAGATTAGGGAAAAGCATAATTGCTGCTGGTTGTCAGACAGGCATAATTTGTTGAATTGAAGACTAAACCTAGGAACTTACAAAAAAGGGTTTTAAAGAAATCATGAAACAATCTCCAGTTTATGCAACTTGTTGGTAAAAGGCAGTTCCTTGATTTGCTGACAACAGCAAAACTTCCATTTTAGACCTCACCTACTTAGAAATCACTGTCTTAAAAATTTGCTCACTACAGCTAGCAAAAGATAATGTACTCATATTTATGTTTAAGCACATTACTGCTAAAACAAACTTGCAATTAATACATACAATCAGGAGAGAAACTCAATTTTCTCCCCTGCATGTGCAGGTGAACAGGCAGAACAGATTGATATTTCCCATTGTGAGTGTGGCTAAGTGTTTCTAAGCAACCTTGCTCCATCATCTTGTGTGACAAAAACAAGTGAAGAGTTTGAACTGCAGTCTGGTAGAGCTGTGAATACTAATGACTAGCCAAAAAAAAAAAGTGCATCTCATCACTGATTTCTGAATGGAGCAAACATCAAACTGAAACCTCAATTTAATTTAAGTCTGTCTTCAGTAACTCTGAAATAAGAACGCTGGTTTCAAACAACCAACCTAGGTAATTCCTTCTTTCACATGCATCTTTTCTGCAGCACAAAATACCCACCAACATATCCATTCCCTAAATCTACAGGCACACAACTAGAGATGGCAACATGTCTTGGGCACAGAACTTATTTTAACCCTGTTATCATTTCTGAATGGCCAATCAACATCAGCAGAAAATCAGATGCCTTGACCTCACCAGCTAGATGCAACAGACCACAACAGCACCAGAAATGGAAATGCTAAATGAGCATACTGTTATTCCAACCCCAAAATTAGCTTACAGTTGTATGTAAAGGTTACTCATTTTCAGGTATTTCCTTTTGAAAGACTTGCAGCAACTACAAGGTACAGTTACAAGCCAGAAATTTGTATAATACTTAAGAAACATGTATGGAGACAAAAAACAAACCTATGTGTCTTTTTACAATCCTGTGTTGTGTGACTAGGGGGGTTACATATACCAACTCTCAGCACAACTCCTCAATTAACAATTCAACATAACAAAGCCTCATTCTTTAGAAGAGCATTAATTATATTGCTTAGGCACTAAAAATGTCTCCCAAGAAGGAGAATATTTTGCCAGGAAATAAAGCAAGCTTTGACCATTTCCTGCTTACTAGAAATCAGAAAATTTATGGCTACTGGCATAGCCTCTTGGTCTAAACAAGATGTATCATAGAAAGGTTTAGGTTGGAAGAGACTTTTAAGATCATGATTATTAAGGTTTTGTCTTTTAAGGGCAAAATCTCAGTGTTTAACTGCACCTAAGGTACAGACTCTTCTCAACTACTGAAATTTGTCCCAGAGGAAATGAAAACTAATTGCAAACCATCAGTAGTTAAAGTGTTTTCTACAAAGGATTCTCAAATCTCAGAGTCAAGTAAAGAAAACAATAAGTATAAGGTGAGAATATTGAAATTAAGGACACACAGACCTTTTTTTTTTCCCTTTGCTATTCCAGAACACCACGGAGCATACAACATGGTGCACACGGGGCTGACCTAAGCCAATTCGGTTCAAGAATTAGTGAGAGGATCTCCTGCTCTACCTCCCCATACAATGGGTGCTTGATGTGAGTGCTTCTGTTACCTTGCAGACCTAGAGTCTGAGTCTGGCTGCATCTCAAGCACCTCAGGCAACACACCAAACACAGGGTGCCCAAGATTTGTTGGAACCACACATGTTATACTACAGCATTTTTAAAGGCTTTACTTTTGCTCAACTGATACTTTAAGAGAAAGAATTTAAGGACAGCCAAGAAGTAGCTAAAAATTGATTTTGCATACACAAGATTTGCCAATGGCATGAAAATTCAGCCTACTATACTATACAAACATGAAGAGACACAGTTCTAATCCTGTCGAGCTGCTTTGTTTGGAACTGCTAATAGATTTTTTACCAGGTAGCAGAGATTTTCAGTGGATTTTCTACAGCAGTATGCAGGACAAGAAAGCATTCTGCTGATGTAAGAATATGAAAATACCATTTCAAATGTATGGCAAATTGAAAAAGGGAAAGCTCTGGAAGAAGCTTTGAGAGAAATATATATATTACATATAATATATATAAATCATAGAATCATTTTGGTTGGAAAAGACCTTCAAGATTGCCAAGCTTAAATATTATCTATCTCCACTAAGTCTGGTGCTAAACCACGACCCTTAGCATCACTGTCTCAATTTCCTCCCCACTAACAATCATTTGGTCACATTAAAAAACAAGCTCATTTTTTAAACCTTCTTTATACCTCAGTATCACTAAGTGTAAGTCAAAATACTGTAAAAAATACTTTCTAAGAACACAACTATAGTAGTTTATGAAAAAGTTCCTTTACAGGTGTTAGTTTTATGCAATATTACTTGGAAATAGGTATCAAAGTTATCATATTGATCTACTTTCCCAAATGGAAAGCAGTACAGACCAGGTGGAGAGAGGATCTGTAACAAACTCAAGCTATGAAATCACAACCTCATCACCAGTTTGCTACTCTCTTCCCACACTGTACAGGATTGCCCTTGCGTCAAGGGTGCAGTGAAGCTTCCTGGTATAAGAGTGAAATAAACTAGTGGTTGGACTTCTAAAACATGTTGTTTCCCTATAAAACATCTAATGAAGCTGTTGCTAGGAGAAGACTTTGCTAATAAAATTACAAATCATCCTCTTGGCTCCAAGAGAGGTCACTTTGAAAGGCTCTCAGCATCCCTCAGAACACAGTTCTACAAAAACTGTATCATCCTTGACAGAGTGATGCTAAAAAGCAGGAATAAAACAAGCAACTCAGGATTTTGAAGTGAGTAATGAAAGTTCTGTCATTACATAAACCCTTCTCCAGGTGTGAAGCAACACCCAGAACACAGCACAAGCATTAATAACCCTCACTTCTCTCTTTGAACTTCTACATTAAGCTGGGATTTTTTCCGTTAGGTCAATTGCATCTTGTAACATTCCATTAGTCCAAATAATTAACAAGCTATGCAAAAGTGCACAAGGAAGCTTACAAAACAGTAAAAACTTTTCCATGAGGGTTTCTGCTTTCACACTAAAAGAGCACAACCTGGGATCTCTCCTGCTGTACTGCAGAAACGTGGAGGCAAGAAGTCATTCCCCACCGCAGTTGTTTCACATCTCTTTGCCAAGGTCCAACTGCCATTCCCTCCACAATTTGCAGAGCTCTTGGACCTAATTACACCTCATAGGAAAAATTATCTTAGAAATCACATTTCTAGTCCTCTTTCTTGCCATGTTCTGATTCACTATAGATGGCAAGCCAGATAGGATTAACCAAAGAGGCTCAACTATATCTTGCAGTTAAGAGATAATCACCAATTACTGCTTCAGACAAATCTGATTTAGCCTTACTGCAAAAGAATAATTGTATGATGGGGAGAGAAAGAAGGAAAGAGACCTTAAGATTTTGATAAAGCAAACTGATTTTCTGCAAAGAAAATCAAATTTTATACTTGAAGCATTCTCTCCTGATTAATACCATCATATTTTCTGAAGAAATTCTACACTAAATTGAGTTATTGATCAATTGGGGGCTTGATTCAATTTGCTGCTGGCACTTTTTTCTCTCTAAGTATTTATACAACAACAAAAATAATAACAAATGGTTGTCACTACGATGGCTGAGTGGCTTACAAGTTCTAAGAGGAATATAATAAATTGTTTCAGCAAAAGCCTTGTCTAAAGCAAGTTGCTCTACAATTAGATGTATGTATCAAATACAGTTTGCACTGCTTGATAAAGCCTCATTTCACAACAGAATTCACTTCTATTAAAATAAAAAAAATCATTGCATCAATAATTCCACCTGAATCTGACATTTACTTTCATCAAATATCTTCACATTATGAGGAACAAAAAGAAAACCAAGCAATATCTGGGTTGTTTTAATGTTTGTTCTCCCTAAGATTTAAATCAAAATAAGTAAATGAAGGTTTTGAGGGAGAACTTCTAGATCACTATTCCAAACCAGTTACTCCAGATAACTTCCCAAAGCAATCTCATTTACTTTCTAAGAAGTTATGGATAGCTCATCTTTGGGGCAGCAGAGAAGCTGTGGATGCCCCATCATTGGAAATGTTTCAAGTCAGGTTGGATGGGGCTCTGAGCAATCTGACCTAGTGACAGACATGCCTGTCCATGGCAGGGGGGTTGAACTATGTGATCTCTGAAGGTCTTTTCTAATCCAAACCATTCTATGATTTTATCACAATAGATTTAAAATGCACATAACAGCAAGAGCCTTTCAAAAACACTGGTTGTTGAGAATGATTATGGAAGTCTTCCAATCCAGTGATGACAGAAAGAGCAGCCCAATACTGCCCAACTCACTCCAGGGTAGAAATTTTTATTTCTTGACCTAATTTTATAGAATGGTAAGGTTGGAAGGGACCTCAAGGATCATCTAGTTCCAACCCCCTGCCATAGGCAGGGACACCTCCCACTAGTACAGGTCACTCAAGGCCTCCTCCAACCTGGCCTTGGACACCTACAGGGAGGGAGCAGCCACAACCTCCCTGGGTGACCTGTGCCAGTGTCTCACCACCCTCACTGCAAACAACTTCCTCCTAACATCCAGTCTAAATCTCCCCTCTGCCAGTTCAAACCCATTGCCCCTTGTCCTGTCATTACAAGACCTTGTCAATAGTCCCTCCCCAGCCTTCCTGTAGCCCCCTTCAGATCCTGGAAGGCTACTCTAAGATCTCCTGGAAACCTTCTCTTCTGCAGGCTGCAGAGCCCCAACTCTTGTAGCCTGTCCTCATAGGAGAGCTGCTCCAGCCCTCTGATTTCATTTTCTCAAACAACAGCACATTTCAAAGCTGTAATGAAAGCATATGGAACTTCCATCGTCCACAAAGATGTTTCATTTCATATTGGTCATGTTTAAAGAGATGTCCTCCAATGGTGGATTTGGAATGCAAAAAACAATCCTCCCAGGCATAACTGTTAGACATTCAGCACCAGTCGAGCACTGGACTACAATTCCCTTGGAAATGAGAAAAAGAAAAAAAAATTATAGCTTTAATTGCCTCCTCAAAAACAAGCAAGAAAATAGAAGCAGCATGCTGTAGAGTAGAGCACATCATGGCTTATGAGATTCCACAGGTGCACCTTTAATTTTCCACTGTTCTGATGCAATTCATATTTATTAAATTAGAGGAAACCCAGTAAACAGCAGCAGATTCACTGACTGGCAGAGCTGGGAAGATCTCTATGTGGACAAAATTATCTCCCTATTCTAAAGTAGGCTTTAATATACTCCTGAATGTACTAATACACATACAAGGTACAACACCCCATTATCATTTTCACCAGACACACAATTCCTATTTATGATACACAATGTTGTGCACCATCTGTAATAACCAATTTAGATTATAAAAACCCTGGGGCAGTGGAACTAATAAATCATAAAACAGCTTAGAGCTATTAGAAAACATTAATTCTATTCTCAAAGCTAAATTACATTTTGCAATTTCTATCAATGGGCTTGAATGGAACCCTGAAATGATGAATGTTTTATCAGAGATAGCACATGCAGTGAACACAGAGCCTGCCACACAGAATTTAATGCTGGTGCTGCTCTAGTGTCCAAGTTAAAACCGATACACTTATCACTCGTCCCAGCACAACAGACTGCAAAAGTCAACTGCAGATTTGTAATTAAGTCTGCAAGCTTGCAGGCTCATTAGCTGGTGGTCCACACGAGGTACTGCCAGCCACAACTCTGTAACAGCCCCAAAACACTTGTGCCAGGGAGGAAATCACCTGTAAGTGGTACCAACGTTAACTGAAAGGCATGCATTCGATTCTGGTGTCTGAACCAAGGCTCCCTCTGCTGTCAGATATGCTGGTGGAAAAGGCAGAGCACTCCTAGGCAATGTTCTCCATTTATTATGTACTCATACTCCCAATATAAAAATAAACAGAATTAAGCCAAACAGTGCAACTAATCCTGCTGACATTCCCCATTCACAAGTGAGGCGGCAAAGAAGGTCAGACCTTGCTGTCCGAGCACCTGCACACAAGATGGAAAGGCAGTACCCCAGGCATAGGGTACGACGCACAATTACGAGTCTGAAAAAAGGAGCAAAGCAAAGATTAGAACAAAACCCACATCTTCTGGTCTCTACTATCTTCATTTGACCTTTTCTTAAAGCTGTATTTAAATACATGACCAGCACAGAGTGTAACAACCACAAACGGTGGAGTCTGCTTGGAGGAAAGACGCAAAAAGTAAACAGGCAGAAATAGTGAGGCAAGGGGCTCACGGCGAGGGGCTCACGGCGGGGCGTGAGG
>WBNM01038918.1:0-16986 GCA_013399055.1 Ramphastos sulfuratus | reverse complement strand
GAGGGGCTCACGGCGAGGCGCGAGGGGCTCACGGCGAGGCGCGAGGGGCTCAGGGCGGGGCGCGAGGGGCTCACGGCGGGGCGCGAGGGGCCTTTAAAAAACCCAGCATCTATAAACCCTGAAGTAAGCCTCCTGAAGAGGAACAAGACATCTCCAAAGAGCTCCCACTTGCTCCAAGCCTCAGCAAAGGATCTAACAACGTAGTAGTGGCTGGTTTTTGAGTACCCTATTGAGTATCCATCTTTGTAACTAAGCAGGTTACTAATTTGTTCTTTTAAGGCAAATATAGATGAATTTATCTGCATTATGCATATACAGAGAGAAAATATGATACTGTAATAAAGCTGATGGGTAAGACAGTTGTGAAGAATGAAACAAGTGTATTTTTTTTTTATTAAAAATAGTTTTTTCCTTCTTTACATCAAAACCAAAATAGCATTTTCCACAGCAATAAATCACATATTACCCCCAAATCACCTGTCATTGTCTTTCCTGAAGAAAAAGAAACAAAGGCACATCTAGAAGATTTTTCTCCTTGATGTCTCACATACAAGCAGCCTGTTTCTATATTGACTGTGTAAAAATCTCCCTTTAAAATCAGCGGTAAATTTTAATGCTCATTTTCTCTTCCCACAGGATTCCTTCACAAAGAGGTACAGAACAGGCTTTGTTTAGTTCTGGGTTTGCCATTATTTTTAGTTGTGCTGTGTTTTCAGCAAAATTTCTATTAACTTTTTCTCCCCTCAATGGAGTTAGAGATTAAATCTTGTCACTTCTCAAAAGCAAAAAGTAAATTGTTCTCAACAAAGGATTTCATATGGAGTGCAAAAGATGAGGAAAATCAATTAGCAGAGAGAATAATCATGGAAATCATCTTCCCCTTAAAACACTGCAGCCGAGTTCATCTTCCTACTTCTAAAACCTCACTGCTTAAGAAAGCTTCTGGGGGAGCTGGGCAGAGGATACAGTACCAACAAATTTATGTTTGGGTGTGTTAATTAACAGCAAGAGCAACTAATTGCTATCATAAGCTGGTGAAAATGTTCTTGATGCAACTATGTATTTCTGTTCCATCAAACCATTGGCCAAAAATTATTGGTAAGAGGATTACTAGTAAAAAAAATCCACTGCTGTGTTCACCAACTCCTTGGCTAACAGACATCCCCTAAAAAAATGCTTTAGGTAAGAAAAAAGGGTTTCCACTTTCTGTAGCTGTAGAGGGCTTCAAACAACTTCAGTAGCAGGAATCTGAGAGCTTGTCTCTTTGGTTTGCATTACAGGAAGATTAATAGGTAAACCAAAGAATCATTAAAAAAAAAAAAAAAAACCAACAAATTTGCTACTTGGAATAAGGTTAGCACTCCAAATAAAGGGGGGGAGCAAAGGAAAGAACACATCTGGTGAACAAAGGTTTTTGCGACATTATTGCTGCTCTTTCTCACGGCTCTGTGACAAAGCCAAGATCCCTGTCTCATCACTTTTTATTATTGTTTACTTCCACTGCTCCCTTCCCTCACATCTTTTTTTCTCCTTTCATTACCCGGTTTCCTTCCCTAGCCAAGCTCACATGCAGACTGCCAGCACACTTTCCTTCCTACCCTTGTTCCAGCACATCTGTTTTCTCACAGCCACTCCATAGGAAAAAGTGGTGTGCCAGGGTACTGCGGTCCCAAACCTGTGTCCTTCTTACGATGGGGACACCAGCACTGGGCACAGCACACACACAGGTACTACCATCACCTATTTAAAGATGAAGAGGAAAACTGTGCAACATATTTAGGAACAAGATGATATAAAAGAGGTTTAATTGTACACACATTTGTGTAGCTCAGCTAAGGCTGGTTTTGCAATAACAAGGATTTCCTTCGAGGTTCAAAAGCCCCGGAGGAAACAGAGAGTGTAAGTTCAAATACAAAGCAAAACTAACAATTAAAAATTCTAAATTACATTTAAAGATAAGGGTTAAGGAAATTGTAAGTTGTTTTCCATATAATTTTTATAGAAAGGAAGTGGAACAGAGACATTTGTAATGCCAAGAAGGTAAACAGAAGTATGAAAATCGTCAATGACTCAAACGTCATAAGAGGAAGCTGGAAAACAATTTTTTTTTTTAATTTCTTTCCCCCCATAATTAGATTTCAGCAATAGTATGTGCTGAGTCCTTGGTTGATTCATTCTTTTGCCTGGCAATACCAGAATTTCATGCCAATCCAAAACATACATAAGGTAGCTCTAAGAAGCATTTGAGACACGCCACTCAACTATCAGGTCTTCTCCAGTGAGGTGAAAATGGGAGAACAAAGTATTTTATCTTCTGGTAAGGTGGTTTAACTCTATTTTCAAAAGCCTCCACAACTAACTGCACACAACATCAGCAACAGCTCTACAAGCCTGGAAGCCTGGGAAAGTGCCAAGAAGGATTCTTTCCTACTGTATTCATTTCACCCCACTCAAACCCAGATTCAGCAAAGCATTTAATACTCAGGGTTACATTTCAGTTTAAATAGTTGCAATGAAATGAATGCAACTCTTCTCTGTCCAAGTTCTTTAGAACTGTGCCTACAGGGAAGAAATTACCTTCTTCACAGATTCAGAAAAGCATGGAATTCTTCTGTAAAAAACAGAAGAAGCAGGATTATGCATGACCACAGGAACTGCACATTGCTCAGGAGTGTCCTCCAAAAGAAGCCAGCATTAGATAAGAAATAGATGCCAGAGAAGAATCCCAGTGGCAGACAGTGATACTAAACCACATTTAAAAAGCCGAGTTCAGGCAAAACTAAAGCTGCTATGGGTTAATAACATGTTTTAACTATATTTTCTTGGGACAGTAACAGTACCTCACTTACTACAGCTGGATAAATGATACTCAGTGCACATGTGCCAGAAAAGACCATTGCTTCAGCACAGGAAGGACATGGAACTGTTGGAACGGGTCCATAGAAGGGCCACGAAGGTGCTCAGAGGGCTGCAGCAGCTCTCCTATGAGGACAGGCTGAGAGAGTTGGGGCTCTGCAGCCTGGAGAAGAGAAGGTTTTCAGGAAACCTTAGAGTAGCCTTACCAGGATCTGAAGGGGGCTACAGGAAGGCTGGGGAGGGACGATTTACAAGGTCTTGTAATGACAGGACAAGGGGCAATGGGTTTGAACTGGCAAAGGGGAGATGTAGACTAGATGTTAGGAGGAAGTTCTTTACAGTGAGGGTGGTGAGACCCTGGCACAGGTTGCCCAGGGAGGTTGTGGCTGCTCCCTCCCTGGAGGTGTTCAAGGCCAGGTTGGAGGAGGCCTTGAGTGACCTGTACTAGTGGGAGGTGTCCCTGCCTATGGCAGGGGGTTGGAACTGGATGATCCTTCAGCTCCCTTCCAACCTTACTATTCTATGATTCTGGTACTGTGTGGTTGTAGGTTGAACCAAGGTTTTTTAATCACAGCAATGATTTTTTTTGTTTTCATCTTGTACTGCAGTCTTTCTCAGCTGTGCAATCCACACTCAGCAGCTCAAGAATGGGAAGGAAAAAAGCAATTAAGTTTGAGCTCTGCTAATGCCACTGCAGTGGTCAAGGCACAGGCGATTCAGCCTGATTCTCCTTTCATGCTGGCCACAAAAGATTGGTTTGACCACTTACAGAGGTCATGCAAAGGTACTCACAGAAGGGCTTGGCACACATGGGACAGTCCCTCACATAGCAGGGTGTTTACTTATTCACATAGACATCAAATAGATGAAAATAAGCTATTTTTAAAATGTTTCTGTTACCTGTTTCAAGCCCTGAGAAAGGCAAAAATACACAGCTTTGCTATGGTTGTCAGCAAAAAACTCAAACCCACTCTTGTATTTCATTATGTTGATGTTTTCCATATAAAAAAATTTTTTAAGAGAGAATTTATTTAGAAAACATATTTTCATTGTCTAGACTCAAATAACAGAGTGATGGGGGATGTACTGTGGCCTGTCAGGAGGCCCTGGGAGTCACCCTGCATCCACACTGGAGTATTGCCCGCCAGGGTAGGGGCACTGCAATGAACTGTTGAGCTCTAAAATGCTTCCTCCAAGCAGAACAACTCATAAGCAAGTTTCTGTTGATGGGTCTCCCAATTAAAGCTTGCATGGTGAGCAATGTAAGCCTAAGACCACAGAGACCTGATCCTACAGGTCACACATAAGGCACAGCACCTGCAGCAGCCAGGCCAGCCTGTGATAGATGGGGAAAGACCCCTGACACTGCCACGCAGAGCTTCCTTGCTTTTATCCATTTCTTTCTTTGGCTCAATATTACCTGGGAGCATGTTTGAATTTAATTTCCTTTGGTTTTAACAAGCACATCTTGCAAAAGAAAATCACATTTAGCAAAAGCCCACTGCATCTGCTGCTCACAGATAACATCACAGCCCAGCACCCGAGACAGCTCTGCTCACCACACCACCAATACAATCTCCCTGCAAGTGTCTGATGCACTCCCAACCCCAGCATGGCTCTCACCAAGCCCATGCAAGGTCAGCAAGCTGTCTTCTCTAAGTATTATCCTGGCCAGGCAGAAAGGCATGGGGCAGCAGAGCTCTCCTTAGCAAAGCAGTCAGCCAAGCAGCATTTTCAAAGATCTACTGTGCTGGTTTGAGGCTCATTGGGATATTTTACTGGAGAAAATTGTATTATAGGCTGTGAAAAGCAAACAATGGTGATGTCTACTTCACTCATAGGCTTGCTGAGATGGGTAAGAACAAGAACACAGAGATAAGCCACTCAGAGAGTCTCTGTCTCTTGAGCTGTTCTTGTCTTCTCCTCTCTGCTAACCTAACTGACCACTCTGCTTCTAACCCCCCTTGCCCATCCTCCAAACTCACCATGCAGGCAGACCCCGGGGTAAGGCAGAGGGGTGGAAAAAAGGTGGAAGGGTGGTTGGGAGCCCCTCCTGGGGACTCTGATTGCTGGGAGGGGGATTGTGTTTCTGTATTACCTTTAACTTGTATATTTCTGTAAGTATTTCTGTTTTTTGTGTATAGATCTGCTTGTACATTGTGCCAAGATGTAAATAGAGCTTCAGTCCTTAATTTCCAGCTGGCCAAATCTAGTCTGGGTGATTTTATAAAGGGAGGGGTGGGGGCAGGTAACTCCCAAACCGTCACATCTACCAAGACACAAACCATCATCCTCCAGAGGCATAAGGAGGGAAGCGCAGGGAACCAGCAAAGCCATGTCTCACAAAAGCAATGGTCAAGAGTTAGAAACAGTAGCAGCAGAGGAAAAGTCATCCAAAAAACATTCTGCACATGGGCAGAAGTCCACTCACATGCTTCTGTACAGTCAGCAATGATGCACTTTTTCCCCTATTCAAAGGAAAAATACTTAGGCTTATTGCATTTCTAGTTGTCTGAATACACAACAGAACCTTCTGGAATACAGATTTAGGTCCCTACACAGAACAACCTGAGTGTACACACTCCAAAATATTTCAGTTCATTAAGCCTTGAAGAGAAGCATTTATACAATCCACTCTAGATAAAAATTCAAAGGTACCATGAGAACAAAGTCAAGCTAAGACCTGTCAGCTCACGCTGAGAAAGCTGAGACAGAGGCAACTCTCTTATTACACACTGCATTAAATATTTTCTTCCTCTGTGTTGTAAAGACCTGTCAAATCTTTTTTTTTGTTAGCAATACCCTATTATAAATTATCTACCACACTCTTAAGACGTATATATACACAGGTGTTAGGGGTTCTATAAATCTCTACTGTTCCAGATTTTTTTTTGTTTTAATGTCTTAAACAATAGACAGATGCACAAACCATTTTTCTATTGCTGTACAGCCTCAGCTATAATATGTCTTTATGGCTGAAATATGAGCTTTTAACAACATCTGTGCAGTTAGAAAATAAAACTCAGCTTCCTAATCACTGTAGGGAATAAGAGTCTTTTCAAAAGTACTACCTATTGTAAATACGTATTAGTGGCACAATGTTAAAATGATTATATTTATATTTAATTACAATCCACTCTACATGGCAGTTCACATAGCCTAGATCACAATTAATCTTGATTAGCAAACCTGCAGCATAGTACTGCTCAGAGTAATCAGGATGATTGCACAACATATGATCTTTATGTTTCTGTTTTGTCTCCACCGTGGTTATCAGATACTTATCAATTTTCTAGCCCGGAAGAAAGTTTAGACAGGATGGCAATAAGGGAACCAGCCGACCTGAATGCATTTGACTTTAGCTGTAGGAAAGCCATGAAGTCCAAGCAGATTTTTCCTGCCTTTTTTTTTTTCCCCAAAGAAGTATGAAACCCAAAAACACAAATTTGAAACAGTTAAATACATCAAGATAAATTCTCTGCTAAAAGAAGCACCAGTAAAAATACTATCATCAGCTAACTGCCAGAAACTTCCTGCACTGAAGGAACCTATAGAAAATGATTCTTCATAGCTAATAGTAAGTTTTAGTACTCTGTTTAATTTAGGTTATAAATGTTCCCCCAAGGATCATCAGTTTGCTAGGGGCACGTTCATTTTATTTGTCTCTTATGCCAAGCACAGCAAATACTACTACTACTAACGGCTCAAACTGATGCTTACAACGGCAGGGAAGAAAAAAAAGAAAGAAAACTCTTCAAAGGAGGGCAGAGACTAGAATTGGGTAATAAAAGGTACTGGGCAAGAAGAGCGAGCAATTGGAACTACACAGATAAAAGAACTGAGATAAAAGCAAGGTAAGATGGAAGAGGCTGGAAGAGAGCAAGTAAAATATATGCAATTCAGTTGTAAAGGGCAGAAAGTCTTCCCCAGCTAACACTCACTGTCCCATATGCAAACAGCTGAAAACATTCCTCTTATGTACAGCACCACTTAGGCACTTGGATTACCTCCTGTTACTTGCATGCAAAGTGAAGGGTACAGCATCAGCAGAACAAAACTCTCAGTGATCAGCTGAAGCCAAATGTGGATTCCAGTTTGCATTTCACAGTCACAAGGAACTGCACCCAAGAAGGAAAAAGACTACTACAGGGAAATCAAAATGTCTATATAGAACTTTCTATGCTCCATCATGCTTCCTCGGGAGTGCTACATTTAGGTACTTAATCATTACTTTAGCTGCATTTTGTAATTATTAACATTCTACACTAACACCTATGGATCATTTACACACACAGAGTTTGGAGACTGTGTGAAGGAGTTCAGCAATAAAATCAATACTGAAAGACTAATTCTGCCACAGTCTGAAGTCTCTACACATACATCAAGTATTATGAGAGATAAGGAGAAATATTTGGGTTTGGAATCAGAGAATAAATACTGAATTATGTACATTCTTTTGTGCCTATATTCCAAATCACCTTTGTGAGCAATATTTTCCCCAAGAACAATTTGTATCCCAGATGTGAAATGCATTGATAAAATTCTGAGGGTTTGGGTTTTTTTAACATGTTTTTTTTTTACAATAAAACAGAATTAAAAGTACCTTTTCTCCTGCCCTCTGCTAAACCTCAGAACTCTGAGTAGGACATTTCTGTGTGCATGATCTATTCACTGGGGTCAGCATGAGCCACTGACCATGAAATGGAAATAAATGTTTCAGTGGATATATAATGACACCTTAATGCAGCTTCTCCTTAATCAGTTACTGCCATTAGCAAGCCTCTGAAGAAGAAAGATTTGCAATCAGGCAGCTAACTACAACTGTCACTATATGGGAAGGAAAAATAAAAAAATAATAAAAACCACCTCCACAACATAAGGAAATAGGGACAGAATTAAACGTCACAGCAAAACAGTTACTGCAGAGATGTTTGACACAGCCAGAATGAAACCTCAAGCAACCTGGTAACTTAAAGCCATGCAACTGTGTTAGCAAGTTCAAGTGCCTCAAGAAACTACTGTCCTGGTGTCACTGCCAGTAATATAAATGATGTTAAGTGTTTAAAAAATACCTGCATTGTAGAGAATGCACATTCCCTGAAGTTACCCAGTCAGAGTACATCACTGAGCCTAGCTTCAGCTTTAGAACTTTCCTGACTGGCATCCTACCGGTTTTATCCACACAGGAAACTCAACTTGTAAACAGAAATTCTTGCAGTGAAACAACTGTTCCATCCCATAGTATAGTCTAGGTTTGTGCACCCAAAAAACCCAAACCACAACGCAGAAGACTTTTAAAGGGTTTTAACAGGGTTTGGGTTCTTTGCTTTTTATCATCTTGCTAAGACTCATTCATCTGCAAGTTAATAAATACTTCATGTTAACGATATAATTAGGATGAAAACGCTCCTGACCGGGAATTTCATTTCTCTGAAGTGCTGATCTCGTTGTGCCCTGTAAGTGAAACTGACAGAGCTTGGCTATGAACAATAACTTTAGAACATCAGAGCACTGTTCTTGGGATATAAATATTACATCCAGCATATTACATCTTAAATATTGCCCCAAAATGCACCCTCCAGAGAGCAGCCACCTGACACATTTTTACAGACCTGAGTGACCTCTGCATTAACACGAGAGGTTTCTTCTTCCCAGCAGTCAAGCTACCATTTCTCAACCTGTGCTGCACCTGCTGGGATTTCCTGCACAATCTCCAATCAATACATTGGAAATGAATGTAAAAATCACAGCTCAGCTATGGGATATTGTCAGATGGCACAACAGCAGTTCTCTGCACTATGTGTTAAGTAACTCCACAGAAGGCTCACACGCTCGGGTGGTACTTAGGAGTAAAACCACTGCTATTACCACAGTCCCCTGCTGTTTGCCAGACCAGGAAATTTCACAACCGATGTTTAGAAAGAAAGAGTTTTGCTCAAGTCAGATTTGAACTCAAGATCTGCAAAAGCCCACAGACCAGACTTACTTGTCTTCCATGCTTTGTAAGAGAGTGCAGCCAAATAGAAACTCTGCAACAGAAGCACTAAGTTTCCTATTATTTGACCCACGCTGCTAAAAACCACGTTGCTCCAGAACACAGCATGAGGCTGCTGTTCATATTGTCCTTACACTGATTCCCTACGTTACCCTCCTGTTGCTGCCCATCTCATTGTAAACTACATTTTAGCTCCTATTGAGTTGCAATAAATTATCCCTTGGGATCCTCCAGCTGCCACAGTAGATCCGTGACAAATTCAAGTCAAGTATCTGGTGCTGACTACCATCAAGAATTGGTTAATGGTATAAATCACTGCACCCCCTCGCCAAGACTGAAAATTCTCTGATCCTTGATAAATTACTCATTTGCCCTCTTTTGTTTAGTCCTGAAGTATGAAAACAGGAAGCCACTCCAATACATGTTGTTGAGATGCCTCCTCAGGAAGATTCATACAGAATTGATCAATCATTTTTCAATTTCAATTGTACTAGACTGAAATAATTTTCCTTCACAAGGTCAGTTCTTCTGAACAAAGGTAGCAAAGACAGAAAGTGAGCTTTAGAAAACCAGGAGCTTCATCCGGTATGAGCTGCAAAACCCTAAGTGAATATACATAAGGAATATCCCAAATCCCTAGTAAAAAGAAGCTGATGTCCTCTCCAAGAAGCAGCACTTTTCTGTACATCTTCCCACGTGCTCTGTGTTCCTCCATGTGTTAATGAAAGATCCCATGCAAAGATACCAATTTTCACCCTGGTACCTTGAGGCAAAACCTGCTGCTTTTCTCACATTCTTAAAAGAATACCTAACCTTTTCCCAAGGGTGGAATTTTGCTGTTCCATTATTTTTGCCAACTTCTGATTTGAAAGATGTTCGCTCTTGTTCATGTGGCTGGGTGGGAAAGGCACACAGCCAAGTGAAATGAAACTACCTCCACACCCTGCTCAAAATAAACAAGCCATGACATGGGGAGGGGGAAAGGAGGAAGAAAAGAAAANNNNGCGGTCCGCGGGGCGTGGGTCGTTGGCGGGGCGTGGGGAGAAGGCAGTACACCCAGAAAACTGATAATTCATCTGTTAAATCAAGATTCTGTTAAACTCCATTTAATGTTTGCTAAAAGTGGAAGCTAAAAAACATAAAGCAGATAATTATTTAATCACAGCTTAAAAAAAAAAAAAAAAAAAAAAAAAGTCTAACACTTAGGAAGCTAAATTGGCATTTGGGAGTGCAGCACGAGTCATATTTTGGGATCTGGTCCTTGGCACTCAGAGTTCAAAAGCCCATGAGCAGCACGGAGGCCAACTGGCTCCACACTGCAGGAGGTATGTCCTTATATGATTTCTCCTGCTGGCCAGGAGATTAACAGAAGTAGTCACTCCCTAAAGAGCAGTAGTAACACAAATGAAGAGAGTTTCTACAGCAATCAGCTGACCTCTCATTAGCTCTCCAGTTGTAAATCTATAACAAAAATATTTTACTACCAGATTATGTGAGTCTAAAAAACAAAAACTCTTACAAAAGGCCTACTCCAAATAAGGGTACTAGAGGAATTAAAAACTCACAGATCCTGAAGAATAGGAAGAAATATGCATAGGCTTATGTTCAGCATCTCAGGTGACTCATAAATCTTAGTATTAAGCCATCTGCTCAGCTCTCATCTCCACTAATTCAGTCCTTATGTTGAATTATGCTCCTTAGTTATTTCTGTAAACACCTCCAAAATGTTGTATCACTCCTGGTGTATGTGTTTCCCAGCCTGGAGGGGATGCCATAGGACACGTGGCTACTGCTGTGCCTCAGCAGAATCCAAAGAGGAACATGAATCTCCATCTTCTGCTGAAGGTTCACAGACATGAGTCCCACCAAGGCTAGGGTAGAACAGTCTATTGCATTCCTGTCAGCACTGGCTTCTAGACCCTAGATGCCAAGGGAAATGCAGTACTCAGCTCATTACTGTCAGAACGTTTATGATGCTGTACAATCACACTTCAGATGTTTGATCACTGGAGCCAGCAGGAGGACAAATAAATTTGGCTGCAAACACACTAGCTCATTGAAAAGCAAATCCTTTCAGTACTATCAAGCACACCAAGAGCACGTGCATTTCATAGGGCAACAGGTATTGTTACAGATTGTCTAGCTTTTAGAAGAGATTCTTTGTCAAAAAGCGGTTTGTTGGGATGAGGTTTCTTAGAGAACACTACCATGGCCTAAGCTACATGGTGAGTTACTTATGACCTTAATTTTAATTACACATTAGTCAGTCACATCAACCAATTTAGCTTGTGAAGTATGAGGTTTTCAGAAGAACCTCCATGTCTGTGTTTTGACAGCTGTAAAGCCTGAAGATGCATGCAATAACCATAGAATGATAGAAGGCATTGGGTTGGAAGTGACCTCTAAAGACCATCTAGTTCGACCCCCTCTGCAGTAAACAGAGGCATCCCCAACTAGATCAGGCTGCTCAGAGCTTTGTCAAGCCTGACCTCGAATGACTCCAGGGATGCGACCTCCACCACCACCTTGGGCAGCCTGTTTCATTGTTATAGAATCATAGAATGGTAAGGTTGGAAGGAGACCTCAAGGATCATCCAGTTCCAACTCCCTGCCATAGGCAGGGACACCTCCCACTAGTACAGGTTACTCAAGGCCTCGTCCAACCTGGCCTTGTACACCTCCAGGGAGGGAGCAGCCACAACCTCCCTAGGCAACCTGTTCCAGTGTCTCACCACCCTCACTGTAAAGAACTTCTTCCTAACATCTAGTCTAAATCTTCCCTCTGCCAGTTTAAACCCACTACTTTCCACCACTTCAGAGTGAAGAACTTCTCCCTAACGTACAATCTAAATCTACCCCCTTCTCTAGTTTAAAACCCTTGTCCCTTGTTCTAATGCTACATGCCTTTGCAAACAGTCACTCCCCAGCTTCCTTGCAAGCCTCCTTCAGGTACTGGAAAGCCTTGGTAAGACCTTTCTGGAGTCTTCTCCAAGCTGAAAAGATGACAGCCAGACCAAAATCTTCCTGTTCTGAAGACACCCAGACAACCTCAAGAGGCAATAAATTCCTTAACAGAAAGAAGCCACAAGCCCTGCAGTTTGTGTCAGTTCACTAAGAAGAAGATCAGCCCTTTGTAACCGCTTAGCAGAAGTTATTTACTTCAAAAATACCTGTTCTGGGAATCCCAACCAGCATCTAGACAGCAACAACTGAAACATTACAAGCTGAAGAACATCTCAGCACAAGCCCGCTACTGAAGAGACACTTTGGCTACATAGGAACCTGCTACAAACAGCAAACCCTGGTAGGGAATCAATGTTTTGTGTGCAGTCTTCCTCTATGCACGCAGATACCTCTCTATAAATGCATCACCTCAGCCACCTCATCTTTACAGAAACAATCATGAATATTTCAAGCTGATAACTCAAGAAGGGTATTTTGTATCCTATTAAAAGGCAATTTTGTGATAAGGTGCAGTCTAGCAGCAAAAATCTGCTCTTGGTGACTTAAGGGTAGTTACTATCTTAATGTTAGCCTAATTAGCACAGTTCATCTTCAGAAGACCTAGCTGGAAGGAAGCATGCAATATTCATACAGGACAGAGCAGTTTACAGAAATTACAACTGCAGAGGAGAAACCCAAGGGGGGAGGAGGAGGAAACTAGACTGCTGGTTTTGTTTTAATTCTGACTACAAATGTTACAGACATCTCTAACCCAGCTCTCCTACCGCACTTGGGCTCATTTGCCTTTGCTCATTATCCCACAGAGAAAGGAACAAAGAGAACATCAACTTCACACCAACAGTGCTATTTTCTAAAGCCATAGTTTGAAGCCTCAGTGCTCCCTCTCTGATCATAGCTGTACACGCCTGCCTTTCAGTACCTGTTTCCTTCAACAGAGGAGGGAGTTGAGTATTTCTCTAATTTCACTGACTACAACCTCCTGCCCCAACATCAGGGCTCCGTTTGCGCAGGTTGCTTGTAAAACAGCAGGCTGTGCCTGGATTCCCAGGCCAGTCCTTGCCAAAGCTGAAGCCTCAGTTCTTTGTCCTGCAGGGCAGACTAACCCCTTCGCCACCCACCTTTGGGCCAGCTGCTTCTTTGGGAGTGAGGTATATTCAAAAGACACACTGATTACTGTGTGTCCCTCTTCCAGGAGGATTTTTAGCTTTCACAATATGGTAGTGAAACTGGAACACAACTGAAGAGACACAGGACCACAGACAGGCACAGAACTAACAATACAGTTCTCATTTCTGACCATCACCAACATTGGTTGTTGCCCAAGTCACAGACACGTGCATGGTTCATCATGCTAAGCTTCCAGCTCAGTACAACCGAAAAAAAACATCTGCAAACTGACCAAGGGACAGCAGAAAATGACAATACAGGTTTAGGCAAAGATCTATTTGCTGGTCTAAGAAAAGACTTTTCTGCTAACATATACTTCACAAATGTCATTTCCACCATGCAGTGCCCTTGCTTAAATAAACTCCTTCCTGTGTTTTCCTGAATAAAACTGGAACTCTTATATTCAACCAGCTAGCAACAATCTAACTCTACCAGCTCTTCTCCACTCATCAGCTTGCAGGGTCTGCCATGCCTGTGCAGTGACAGATCTGCAGCGGATGCACAATTGCAAACAGCTGTTGGTACAATTCCCATAACAAGATTACAGAAGCCCTTGAAGGGCCAAGATCAAGTGCAAAATCCAAGAGGCTGGGAAGCCTCATTAACTTCCCTGTTAATCAACATCAGAAGCTGTCTTTAGAAGAAGGGTGACTTGTGAGATTTCTCCCAAGGACTACTTTTCATGGCTATAATTGGTAATCGATAGCAGGAAGACAAAAAGCTTTTAACCAGCATTTCTTGGAAAAGTTCTACAGCTGGTTTAGTTTGTTTGGAAATGGACAAACATTCTACAACAGCAGATGATGAGGATTGCTACTGATCTCCTCCAAGGCAGTGGCTGGGCAAGGGATCCACAGTCCACAGGGAAAGGAGTAAAAGGTTATTTTTCTGCCATACAGCTTAAAAAGTTTATTGCTGTAATGAAGGGAACAAGAGAAAACAGAGAGTTTGAAAAATAGATGGAGTTCACAGCTGTTTTCTCTGTTAGAAGACAGCTGGCCTGTGGCAAACATAAGCAGCAACGTGAGGGATCAAGGTAGGACAAAGAATTGGGATAAGAAGGTAACATCAGAGAACTGAAGCTCTGACATCACATTCAGGTATGACAATTACAGACAGGACCAGTACAAATGCAGATAAAGGTGGTTGCTCATTTACAGCTGCCCCCTTTACTGGGGAGACCACAATCTTGCACACCCAGAAGCCTGCATCACCTCTCTGCAACGTGACTACGACAGCAGCAATCCACAACAGGGATTATTAATTCTCCAAAGAATGAATTTCTTTTCCCCTATCCCTTGAAAACAAAAAAGCAGTTGCAGAAGGGCAGCATTGCTCTGGGCATAGCAAATGCAATACATTCAGAAACTCATTCAGTTACTGAATTATAAAGGAGAAAGACCTCAGTGCTGCATGTGGCAAGGCACAAGACAAACAAGAAGCCACGCTCCTTCCGGACATTTCTGTTCTGTCAAGGCAGGACATGGACACTCTGGGAGGGTGTAAGTATTTGTGCTGGGGAAGAGCACTGATACATCTGGCTTTGGGGGGATGGGAGGAATGGAAATGTTTTGGAAAGAGGAGGAGGTACTTCTGTAGAAGTCATCATTTGGATATATCTTGATAAGCAGCACTGAAGGTGACAGAACTCTGGGTATATGCCACTTTTCTTAAGGCTAATGCAAAGTCCCTTGAAATCTTAGAATCACCTTCACTTTTTACTTCCACAGAAAGACTTTTTTTCTTTAAAGTCACAGTGTTTCACCACAAAGCCAATGCAGAAGCAAGGATTTCCCAGTCATAACTAATCCTTTCAGTACTACATTTTGATATGCATCATTAAAATGCCTCAACCACAAACTCACAGTGACCTCTGCTGAACAGTCGGTGCATCTGCCACGGGGACTGGAAAGGGAGCTCACCCACCCTCACCCATCAGCCACACCAGCAGCATCAGAACATCACCCTTTCAGTTACAGAACCCCAGAGATCAATTTTATCTTGGAACAGACAAAATTTCATGGAGAATATCAGGAAGAATCTTCTGGTAACCTAAACCAAACAGACAAAGTTTAGAGCAAAGCTTTCTGTGTCACTTTGTGAGCTATGTAACACTATTAGCCACACGTAGTAATTGCAACTGTTCACTAAAGGAGTGCACTTCTTGCAGTAAATGACATGAGAAGAGGCTGCCTGTGCTCCCAGGATGTAAATGATGGCTGTGGACAGCACTGACTGCAGGACAATTAAGAACAGTCCAATTTCATAAAGGAGGAAATTCAGGAATCTCTGCCTGGCATGCTTTTTATGTCTCCATTTCTCAAAATCCTTTTTCTAGGCTAGGTACAGGGGTCCAGACCAACAGTGGACCACTGCTTCTCTCCAGTTGTGACCTCCAGCAGAGCAGGGAGAACAAAGAGCATCAGCCAAGGCTCCACAGTGCCTGCTGTGAGCACAGGAAGGGAATGACCTCTTCCATCTTCTCCCTAAGCAGTGCCCCACAACGGCTGTAATGGGGGAGAAACCACAACACAACTCCAAGCCACAGCCCTCTCTGCCCCAGGGAAAGGGATAAAAGAAATATGAGTCCAGAAAAATTAAGACTCTTCAAATTGCTTTTGCGCTCTGCTTCTGAAGTTGGGTGGGACTGATATCATCACTTCAGCCCCTTTTTATTCTATAGCTCTCATTTTCCTCCTGTCCCTAAGCACAGCAAACCATCTTCTTCTGCTGGCCGGCTCCATTTTGATACATAGATTTAAGTCCATCCTTCTTTTCAAGTTAGAAAGTAAACAGCTGAGAGTCTGGAGAAACCTGCAGTATCCTAGGGCATTTTCTCCAGGATCCAGGAAGCATATGAGGACAGATCTCAGAGTACTCACTCACAGAATCACAGAATTGAGACTATAGATCTTTGAGATCATCAAGTTCAGCCTATGACCTTGCACCACCACATCGACCAGACCATGTCACTAAGGGCCAATCTTTCCTAAAACACCTCCAGGGACAGTGACTCCACCACCTCCCTGGGCAGTCCATCCCAGTGCCCAATTACCCTTTCCGTAAGGAAGTGCTTCCTAACATCTAACCTAAACCTCCCCTGGTGCAAGTTTTTATCAGTGCTTACAAGAGCCATTTGGATTAAATGTGCACCTCCATACACCACTTAGCTTTCGCTTAAACAATATCCAGTCAAATACTCCACATGAAACCATAAACAGCTTTGAAGTTTATTTGCATAAAACTGGACTAGTTAAAACTCCATCTCAAATTGCATTACACACTGTGTTACTAAGCATGGAATTTGCATATTGTGCTACCAGACACTAATCCTTCCCTGAGAGGCTTCCCCATCACTCTGGTCATTTAGGCACAACTGTTCTTAAGGCCACGCTGCAGTATCTAAGCTACCAGACACCACCTCTTGTGTGCCCTACAGCTCTAAGACATGAAGACACATGGAACTCTGGATTTCACTATCTCACAAAGCTTCTCTTCATGACTAGAATGAACCTCTTACTTGAAACACTCCAATAATTTCGAAATAAGCCATAGTGATGGCTGCAGTAAGCAGGGTCAAGTTAAAGAGACACAAACCAACATACTTCAAAACAGTATGCCAAAAAAAGACAGCAATTGAATTGGAGCTGAGCTAGGACTCGTTCAGCTCCTAACTAAAATGTGCATGTTTGTTCAGTGTTTAAGATTTCACCCACCTCTGGTGGTTTTAATTCAGTTTCAGAAGACAGGTTTTTGCCTTAACAGCAATTGCGGTATTGCAAGAACGATGGCCTGATGAGTAACATTCACTTCACTTCACACAAATCCCAAGGGTTTTGAAAAGGCACTCATAGAATAACAGAATCACAGAATGGTTTGGGTTGGAAGGCATCTCCAAAGGGCATCTAGTCCAAGCCCCCTGCAGTCAGCAGGGACATCCTCCACTAGAGCAGGTTACTCAGAACCTCACCTTGAACAGCACCAAGAGTGGGGCCTCAACTACC
>WBNM01038917.1:8958-20060 GCA_013399055.1 Ramphastos sulfuratus | reverse complement strand
TTCTATGATTCTATGAACTCTGTGGTTTTCTTAAAAGCATTAGCCTCAAACTGCCACAGATACTTCTACTCTAGTGTTACATATGATTTCTTTAAGCATCTGTAAATCACAAACATGTTTTCAGTGATATGGTTTTGTCATAAAGCAATGCCATGTGAGTGCATGTGGTGGAAGGGCCAAATGGCCCAAATAAGTCCTAAATAAGTCCAAAATATAAAGCTAAATACATCCTGGTGTTTTCAGGCCACAAACCCCCTCATTCCTCTCCCCTTCCTGGAGTCCAGGGAATGTGGGAAAGAGCCAAAGGGACCTGGAATTGGGGAATCTGAAGTCAAGGGCTTGCACAGACATGCTTTGTTCTTGTGGTAAGCAAGATGCATGCACCTGGCAGATGGTTGCCTTGTGGAAGGCTTATGTCTTCACCCAAATTTGGGCAAATGCCATTTCATTGGTTAATGTGTGCTGGTTTGAGGCTAACTGGAATATTTTAATGAAAAAAATTAGATTATAGGCTGTGAAAAGAAAACAATGGTGATGTCTGCTTCACTCACAGGCTTGCTGACATGTATAAAAACAAGGACACAAATATAGATAAGAGAGAGTCTCTCTCTCTGGGAGCTGGCTGTCTGCTGGCCTTCTGCTGTGTAACCTAACTAATCACTTTGCTTCTAACCCCCCTTACTGATCCTCCAAACTCACCTTGTACATAAGGCAGACCCTGGGGTAAGGTAGAGGGGTGGAAAGAAGGTGGAAGGGTGTTTGGGAACCCCTCCTGGGAACTCTGAATTCTGTGTTTCTGTATATTTCTTTATATTTCTGTAAATATTCCTGTATATTGTGTATATATCTGCTTGTACATTGTGCTAAGCTGTAAATAGAGCTTCATTCCTTAACTTCCAGCTGGCTGAGTCTAGTCTGGGTGATTTTTCATAGTGTGTGTGGGTGGTGGTGGTGGGGCAGGTAACTCCCAAACCAACACATAATTGTTCTGGTTTTCTGTGTTGTCAATGGTCAAATCAATTATCAGGCAACTGATAAATATAAGCCAGATTGTAAACAAGGTGCCTTGTTGCTTCATGCTTTGTGCCTTATTCTCTGTCTATCCGGAATTCTACTGTGCCTCAGGAGAAGCACAAGTGCCTGACATGTCCTCAGCAGGCAAGAAAGCCATTCCCAAAAGCTTCCAGGAGCCAACCTTTAATGCATCCTCATCCTTGGTTTTGCCAAGAATCCCATTGCTAGGCAAACAGCTGCCTAGGCCATGCAGAAAAGAGTAAGCACTGGGAGCCAAGCACCCATGGATAAAGCTGAAATTTGCAGTTAGACCTGGAGAGTCTTGGGGTAGCCAAGAGAGGCAGCAGTGCCCTGTGAGCCAGGAGAAACCCACTGTGAGCCAGCACATGGCCACATGTCACTTTGCTTTGTGTTTAAACCTGGTACAACACATGCCACATTCTGGACTATAAACGCAGCCCTGGAAAGATTCCAGAGATACTAAATTTGTGAGTAAATAATTTCTCTAAAACCTCTTTGCAAAAGTTCTCTGCTTACTCTGGACCTTGTGTAGCTATCTGTTTAGCAGCAAAGAACATCTCAAGTCCCTCCTAGAGGCCAAGTGGCATATTTCACTGCAGGAAACTCGTTNGTTTGAGTTCTTTTCTTAAACATCTCAGCAAGCCTATGAGTGAAGTAGACATCACCATTGTTTCCTTTTCACAGCCTATAATATAATTTTCTCTATTAAAATATTCCAATTAGCCTCAAACCAGCACACTAGTTTAACTCAGTTTTTCTTTTCCTGGTTTTGCTTGAAGTGCTTAAAGGGGTTTAATACTGCCTTATATACTGTATAAATCCTGTAAGTATCTGGCACAACCAAGCACAACAACCCTGTAATTAAGTTAAGGCAATGGTTTTTTTAGATTAATAAATAATAATTAATAATTCAATTAATACCTGCCCATTCATCATTTAATAACAATCATAACCATGCATCAGCTTAATTAACTACTCAGCTTAATAGATCCTAACTCAAGTGTATATTAGCATATTTTTATATGATCAGATAACAAAGAAAATTTGTAGTAAACCAAAATTACCTTGCATATTCTCTGATTATGATTTTATAACTGGAAAGAAATGGCAGTTCTGTGTGCCTAAAGATAGCACGATTCAGTGCTGTAAATTTTTGAGGAAAACAAATCAGACATTCTTAGTGCTTTGGAAAGAAATCATCTCTAAACACATAAACACACATTTCCAGATAAGCATGTCTTTAAATATGCATACATAAACACATCCCAGTTGAACATCCATCAGGAAAAAGAAAAAATTGTGCTGTTCATTTTCTTCTTCTCCTCGTTCATATGAATAACAGATGAAAGTTTTTCTACAGGGATTTTAATTTCCCGATAGCAAGGGCTATAGAAAACCATCAATTTCCCGGTTTCCAGCTGATAACCAGATTATTTTAAGATGTATACAATGAGCTTCAAGAGGCAAGGGTAAACATAAGCTACAAAGTAGCACGATATAGAAAATGTGACTGATCTCAACACTGCATTGCTATTTGTTGACTGACTCACCAAATATGCAGCAACAATTCATCAAATGGTTTGAAGATCAGAATGATTTCTACGTAATGCTTTGGATTAAAACCCAATTTTCCTCCCAGAAAGATTATTATTGAAGTGTCACTCTGAATTCCTGTATCACTGCTTGAAGATCTTTTAAAATACATTTCAATTTTACAGGAGTGATATAGTAAAAAATTTAGCTTGACATCTGCTATTTATAAACAGATACTGAGGTAGAGCTCTTTTTTTTTTTTTTTTTTTGTATAATGGCTAAAATCTAAAACAAGAAAAAGAAACGAACCCAGATTTGACCTAGGGCATTATTTTAATAAATACTGCTGCATCACAAATGTATAGATCACAGTTTTCATGAAGCCTGACATTAAGAAAAATCTTAATTAAGAATGGTTGCAAATCTCCTCAGTCAGCTTATGTTTGTGAATGAGATAAAATATGTCTAGAGAAAAACTGTGTAATTAGAAGTTGTGGAAATAGCTGTGAATGGAAAAGAACTGCTTTAAATGTTACTAGAAAGAAATGATATGTGTTTTGTAAAACTTCTTTTCCGAGGGAGGTACAAGTGACACTGGTACAGGTGACCTTTCATTTACACTTTTATTTACATTTTAAATGGTTTAGATGATCTATTTTTCAGACAAAACATAATTTAAGTACTTTATAATGAATACTTTCACAAAGATTTGTTCTCAGTTAAAAAATATGATTTCTGGTAAAGGTTTTCATTTTAGTATTCAGCACTTGTATTCTAAAGTTAGTTGCTAAAAATTGTACCTAATCAGTAGTGGAATCAATCTTCCTAGATGTTGCACAAATCTTAGAAACACACATACATTAGAGGGCTTTCTTTGTGATGACTGGACCAAAACTGCTCTTAGAAATTCAGAGAGGTTTCTCTTTTTCCTTTGAATTTCAAATAAATGTTAATTTGACAGAACATTTTCCAGATGAATTATTGACTGGGAATTTCCCAGCAAATATTACTGATTTCCAAACAAGTAAGAAAAAGTTTGGTTTGAAGTCTCAACTGAAGTTAAATGCATCCTACAATCTCAAGGTAAAAAGATCTGTATTGGTTTACATCAGCTGATGATCCACAGCCTTATGTTCACCTCTTTCAATACTTCTTTTCTCTTCCTTCTGAATCTTTACAACATTATAGTAAAATTCTACAGTCTAAGATGATTTCCAGCAGTTTGTTCAGTTATTCCAAAGCACACTGTGCTGGTTTAAGGCTAATTGGAATATTTTAATAGAGAAAATTATATTATAGGCTGTGAAAAGGAAAACAATGGTGATGTCTACGTCACTCATAGGCTTGCTGAGATGTTTAGGAATAAGTACTCAAAACAAAAGATAAGCCAGTCGGGCTTGTCGGAGGTCTCGGGGGCGCAGCGTCTGGGGCTGTCTACCAGCTTCTGAACTTCTCCTCTCTGCTGATTTCACTAACCACTTTTTCTTACAATTCCTCCTCTGACCGATCCTCAAAACCTTGGGGTAAGGTATAGGGGTGGGGAGAAGGTGGAAGGGTGGTTGGGAGCCCCTCCTGGGGTCTCTGATTTCTGGGAGGGCTGTTGTGTTTCTGTATTACCTTTACCTTGTATATTTCTGTAAATATTCCTGTATATAGTGTATATATCTGCTTGTATATTGTGCTGAGCTGTAAATAGAGCTTCATCTAAACTTCCAGCCGACTGAGTTTTAGCCTGGGTCATTTTACAAAGTGTGGGGGGGCGGATAACTCCCAAACCCACATCACACACTCCTGGAATATTCAAGTCATCATACCATTTACAGACTGTACTAGTCAACAAGCATCTTTGTAAGAAGAAACTTGTGCTATACCTTCTATAATTAAAGCACAATTCAAAAGAAGATGGAAAAAAGTAGTTGTAATAGAAAGTGTGCAAGAACGAAGCAATCTAGATTAAGATTTATTTTATCTAAATCTGAGCTTTCTAAATTACTGATGCTCTACCTGAAAGCTCTTGACAGGAAAAAAGAGATATAAAAGAGCCAACCATTTAATCCATTCTTATCTTAGAGTACCACCAGAAGAGAGAAAGAAATATCAGCAACTATCATCTGCTCATAGTATCCAAGACAGTATGACACAGTTTTCTTCCACACAAGAGAAAAAAGGGTAAGTACAGCATTTACACGGAACAAGTTTTCTCGGATTAGCTTTTCCCTTCAAATGGGATGTCTTTATTTGGTTATCCTGTATCAACTCCGGTCAGCAAGGGTGGGGCTGTACTAAGAGTCAGATAATTCCTTTGGAGTAAATAAATGGCCAAATCACCAAATGGCTGATGAATTCTGTTTATTAGATTGTACTGAAATGGAGGTAAAATGGGAAGGAAAAGGAGAAGAAAACGTAAAGAGAGAAAGAGAGGAAGGGGGAGAGAGAGAGAGTCAAAGAGCAGAGGAAGAGATATCACCATTCCCTGGATCCAGCTGATAGAATTATCCCGAGAACTGTCCCAAGTTCTTTGTGGCAGGTGCACACTTCAAAAAGGGGGGTCTTCCTTAGCAGTGGCAGAAACAGAGTGGTGTGGGTGGTGCAGAGCTGGCACAGCATCACACGCAGAGGGATCCATCCAGGCAATGTAGGTAGTGTGGAGTGGAGTGGCAGCAAGAGCCAGGAGGGAAGGACGGTGGGGAGCTGCCAGATGGCACAATGAGTGGTGCAGACAAGAAGGAATGGTGCAACAAGGATGGCTTCATAGGCCATGCCAAACAGAGCCATCAGATGGGCTGTTAGCACACGGTTGCCTGGAAGCTACTGCTCCCATATAACCCCCTGCAGGGCAGGGGCTGTGCCTGCAGAACTGTGCAGAGTCCAGTGTGCACATTGGCCTTTCAGTGTGTGCCAGTTTGAGGCTAATTGGAATGTTCTAATGAGAGAAATTAGATCATTGGTTGTGAAAAGAAAATAATTATGAAGTCTTATTGTACTTTATTATACTTAGTACTTTAATTTACACTAATTTATTCAAATAAATACTATAATATTATATATAAAAATATAATATATAAATGATAATATTTATACTATAATTAGTACTTATTCTACTAATATTATAAAGTATTTTTGGTTTGCTAAAAGGGATAAAAAGCCAAAGTATAAACAATTTACTGCTTTCTGCTTCAGAGCCCTTGATCCTTTCACTTCTCCTTTGCTCTGCTCTAATATATTCCACAAGTAAGCTTTGCTGATTGTCTGGGAGAGAGAGGGGATGGCTTTTAGTCCCTTCTGGGCTTCTTTGTTTGTCTGGGAGGGAATTTGGATTTCTGTGTTATTTCTAAATTGTATATGATTGTAAACACATGTAAATATGCTGTGTATATATGTGTGTAAATCTGGCTTTGTTGTAAATATAGCTTTACTTCCAACCTGTCTGAACTTGTCTAGTAAATTACAATAGCACAGGGGGAAGTTCCTCAACCCACCACATATTATATTTGGTGCCCAATGTGGGGCCAGCTCAATTGATTTATTAATATTCAATTCCAGAAGATAAAATGAAGCTGTTATGGGTGGCCTGGCATTTCATTTACCCAGCAATACTGTGGATATTTTATAAATTTATTCTGTTGAATCTTTATGAGAAAATTGGCTGGTGTTTAATAAATATAATGCGGAAAGGAGTGAAATCCCTGTTTGCAAAGCTTGGTAATTATTGTTTTGGTTTTATGGGCTACAATTCTAATGCCTAAAGCAATGCCACTGTTAGTATATTATATGATTTAATGAATCATAGAATCATAGAATGGTAAGGTTGGAAGGAGACCTCAAGGATCATCTAGTTCCAACCCCCTGCCATAGGCAGGGACACCTCCCACTAGCACAGGTTACTCAAAGCCTCGTCCAACCTGGCCTTGAACACCTCCAGGGAGGAAGCAGCCACAACCTCCCTGGGCAACCTGTGCCAGTGTCTCACCACCCTCACTGGAAACAACTTCCTCCTAACATCCAGCCTAAATCTTCCCTCTGCCAGTTTAAACCCATTGCCCCTTGTCCTGTCATTAGAAGACTTTGTCAGTAGTCCCTACCCAGCCTTCCTGTAGCCCCCTTCAGATACTGGAAGGCTACTATAAGGTATTGTGTAGCTTATCTCATATTTGGGGCCACAGGGTGAACAGGAGTGCACTTGGATTCATTTCATCCATTGTAAGACACTACCAATGAATAGGTTGTCTTGCAATAGTCATAGCCTGAAGTCTATAAATGAGGTATGGCTTCTGTATATTGCAGTTCAGTCCTCATCATTTTGAAGTCTCTGTATGAGGTAAGTTATTATTGTAATCATTTCTTTGGCTATATTTAACTGAGAGTTAAAGACAAGATGGGTGTCTCATCTCTAGCATATCTAGACACTCACTGATTTATACATGGCGTCTTTAGATGCAGTTCAAAGTAAAAGTGTTTGGAGCAATAATTTACTTCTTCATAATAAACAGTAAATAATAATTTACCAAACCCCCAAATCTCTTTACAGTGCTGGCTACAATTGGGAGGATATTTGTGATCTCCAAGCTTCTGAAACAATACTTTTATGGGGACAGGATAGAGTGGTACTGCTAAAAATACTGATTTTATTTTTAAATAAGCTGTTGTTCTAATAAAAACCTATAGATCAAAGACAAACATTCAGAAATTATTCAGCCTGTCACGGCATAAATGTGCTACAATGCAATATATTCCTGAATTATAGCAAATCTTTCTTGTTTAACTGGAACTTGAGTCACCTTGACCTTTCCTAGCACAGAGCAGTGTGCCCCTCTGAACCAAGAGTAGCATCTGCATCCTCATTCCATTTTAATCAGAGCTCAATTTGGATTTATGTGTCTCGGCAATCAGTGCATTGCAGAGCAAAGAAACTGCAGAAATAAATGAGATGTTGTCTTGTTCCAGCTGATTAAAACATGATTCAAGGTGACTCTTAGGTGACACTACAACTTGTCAGAACAGCAATGTACTTTATTTTATGAAGGAAAAAAATAAAATGTGAGGGATGTTTATTTCTTCTATCTGAGATAAGTGACAGAACTGAAATGAGAGCACTGGTGTGTGTTCATGAAAATATATCAGTGTTTAAAGAATCCTATTATTAGACACAGCAGAAACTACATCTTGGATAAGCCTCTCATACTGTGGGTAATTATCACAAGCCAGAATGCTAATTGCTTTTTGATCTGCTCTGTGCCTCAAACGAATGTTGGTGAGGCTAGTGGAGCTCTACCAGACACTAACAATTAACGTGACAAGATTTATCAGAATTCAGCATCAGCTGCTGGTAATTGAAGAACAGGAAAAATAGGCCTTAAATTTAAAAGAGAAGAAGAATCAAAAAAACCAAACCCAAACAAACCAAAACAACCCAAACCAAACCCCAAACAAACAAACAAAAATCCAAGGAGGAAACCATGGAATAAAAATTAAATTAAGAATTGTTTTCATTATACTTTCTTTTCAGGTGCAAAGTAACTATATGTTTAACAGTGTGAAAATACCAAAAATTTGCATGTTATGGCTTGCTTATCTGAAAAGGTGAACACTTGTTCTGTGTTTAAAAATGTGTGCATTCTTTGCATATCTAAAGGAGAGAAGTCCATTGATTAGCTAAGAATTCATAAAGGTCTTTGTTTGTTTGTTTGTTTGTTTGTTTTTTATTTTTACGGATTAAATAATTCTGGTTAAGAACTATCAAGGATGCAAGTTTATACATGTTTTGTGCTTTCCCATGGGAAGTGAAAATAAATAAATAAAATAGAAAGTGTCTTCTGGGTAATCCATGGTAGATTTCAGTATACCAGTTGAGACTCTAGAAAATATGTGAGATGGGAAATGTGCATTTTGAAGAAAGCCTAACCTAAAAAAAAAAAAGACCTTTCTGAAGACAAGTGGGAACATTCCCACATTTCTCCATTTTACAATATTTACTTTCTTATATTTAGATCTTTTCTGTGTAAAACCATCACTCATGAGTTCAAAGAATAAGGTAGACAATTTCCACAGTAAGTATCTCAAGTATCATTAAAATATGGTAAAATACACTGAGAGCTTTAAGACACAACAATGAAGTCAGTGAAGTTTTGCTGGAGAAGTTGAGAGAGAATATAGAATCCAGTGCTTCCACTTCTATATTAATGCAGTAGCATTCTCCTCTATAAAACAGATATAATTCCTCTGCAGAAAACCGAGATCGTGGCTGCACCAGACATTATTAATTGCACTGATGAATAGTTTGTTCCAACTCCTTTTCTAATCTCTTATTTAGACAGGCTAAGAAGAAATAATTACAGTGAGGAATCAGAGATAGGAGTATTTGACTTTGGTTCTGCAAAAACCCATCGGTTTTCTCTGCTCACAGTTTCAGTGTGGAGGTGAAAAGAGTAATGACAGAGAACACAAGTACGAACCGTAAGTTAAGGACTTCAACAGCAGTAACAATAAACATGAACCATGACAGCTGTGAATCATAGAATAACTTGGTGTTGTGGTAGGCCTGGACAGGTCAGATTAGGCTCGTAAATGTACTGGCTTATGAAGACATGTTCTTCTGCTCTCTCTCCTTCTGTTTTGGGGAGAGCAACCGCGGGAAAAGGGACAAAGGACCTGGCACCACTAAGTCTGGGGTCCGGGGTCTGTCCATCCACTGCAGTAAACAGGGTGCACACGGTTGCCTTGTGCAGGGCCCGTGATCTGCCCAAAAAAGGATAAANGACACTTGGGTTGGAAGGAACCCTGAAAATCATCTTGTTCCAAACTCAAGTGCGTTAAGTGAGTACACTGTAACACAAAATTGAATGCAAATTTCTGTGTGTCTGTGTTTTCACTCACTTAAAAAAAAAAAAAAAAGTAAAAAAAAAAGTTTTGCCACTCTTACTTTACCATTTTAAACAATAAGACAGACTACCCCAAACCAATTTTAATCCTGCTGTCCACAAAGACATTAAGTTCTAGTGATTCAAAAAAGATGATGTATGAAATCCAGCCCATTTCCAGTAGGCTGCTTTGTGCCTACAGTTTTCTGGACTTCAAAAGAAAGACTTTCAAGGGTCTAAAACAAGCAAACCAGAAAAGTATATTACAGAATCCACTGATTTACATACAGAAAATAAACATTATGCTCTTCATATGGTTTGAATTCTCAGGTTTTCTTGCAGTAATGACTGTAATTATATGATATTGTAGACCTTGAACTGTGCTGCTCCTAATAGGTCCAAACATTATTTTCAGTGAGCATTTTCGACACCTGAATCATTGTCTTAATTTCACATTTTTTCCATGTCTAGGGCAATGTCATCCTTCCTCAGAAAAGGTGACCTAACAATTGGGTTGTTCAGAGGCAACAGTGGCTGTCTTTTGGTTTTCCTTAAAGTAGTCTATTTGCCTGAAAAACCTCTTGCTTTCATTCTCTAAGTTTTTTATCCAAACAAATATTTGACAACATTTCTTAATAGAAAGGATTATCGCAAATAAAATAAATACATCTCAGCAGTAACCACAACATTATTCTCTGAATTCTCAGCACAATCAGTCAACAAAAATATTTCATTTCATACATTGTTTACCACTTCTATTAGAATTACAGAAGATACCTCAAATGAATTCTGAAGTGAAAATTTCATAGTAGCAGCAGACACACGACACATCTACGATTGCCTTTCACCAGTACTTTTCATTGCGATCCATGAGATGGCTTCTCTTAGGGATAAAATTTTGGAATCAAAACTACAGATGGCTACATTGTAGATTATTGTCCACTACATGGATAAACTCTTAATTCATTAATTCATGACAGGAATTGGGTAAGACAACACTGCTTAAAAAAAAGCCAAGACAAGCTTCCTCTACTTAGTACACATAGTAATAAGGGTATGACTTCAGCCATAACATTAGCTACATGTTCAGTCATTTTCTTCCTTCTTTTTTATTTCCTTATGAAATACAAGGTAATGGTAATATGGCTGAAAGGTGACAGAGAGGCTGTTAGATATGGATTGCAATATGAATCTGTGAAGTTTAGAAAGTCTCTTACCATGACTTTAATCTCAATCTTATAAGAAGTGTTTCCACCTGCTTACTCCCTTCTTGTGCTGACCATGGCACCAGGCGGGCAGATGTTGACCCTGCACAAAATGGAAACATCAAGTCAGAAGAAAATGGCAATTTTCTCCATCTGCCCTGTGTTCCTTCCATTTCCAAGCAAAATATTAAACAGAAGTTATACTTCTGTATCAGGAGTGATATTTTGTGATACCAGGAAAAATCACAATTCTGCTAAATTCATAGAATCATAGAATGGTAAGGTTGGAAGGGACCTCAAGGATCATCTAGTTCCAATCTCCTGCCATAGGCAGGGACACCTCCCACTAGTACAGGTCACAGACTGCTGTAAGTATTTGCCTTGGCGATACTCACACTAGCACCTAAGAATCACAGCAGGTTTTGGGTAATTTGGGATTTTGATGATTTTTTTTTTTTTTTTTTTTTTTTTT
>WBNM01038916.1:0-65317 GCA_013399055.1 Ramphastos sulfuratus | reverse complement strand
GCACAAGCTGAGCATGTGTATCTGGTTTAACATAGGATGCAAACAACTGTGGTCAGGCCAGAGTCCTTAGACTCAGTGTTTCCAGGTTCTTTATGCTCTTACCTGCAGTTGCTTCTCCCCAAAACAGAAGGAGAGAGAGCAGAAAAACATGTCTGGGCAAGCCAGGATGTGTATAAGCCTGTTTTGGCCTGCTTATGCCTACCACGACAACCTCCACCACTTCCTCCTCTTTCCCTCCCTTCAGAAATAAGCAGCTCAATCCCTGTAGATCTCATGTGATAAATCTGGAGAGATCTGAGGTGGGATGTCAAAAAAGCCAAGAAAGTTGGGAGGGGGGGAAAAAGGATTAGGTCAGATTAGAGTTAAGGGAGAAGCAACCACAGACTGCCAGAGAGAAGTAGCAAGAGCTGAGAAGTGTGTGAGAAGTGTCTTAGCTGTATTTTGACCAGTTGCATTTCTCAGCAGAAGATTGGGTGATAGAGGTTACTGTTGTTTTGGTTTTTCTTCTCGCAGCTAAGGATTTAATTTCTCTCAGTAAAATATTCCAATTAGCCTCAAACCAGCACAAAGGGCTTTTCAATGAATTCTGAAGAAACAGGCAAACTCCACAAGAAAATGCTATTACCTACATATCCAAGGCTGAGTGAAACTCTTGGCCATTTTAATGATTCATGTTTAAAATTGTGTGGATATTGCTGACTTGAGGTTTTTTCCCTTCTTTATACAAAGATGGAAATTACCATGAGAATGAGTGAGAAGAGGAAGAATTCTTATGCATGCAGCTTTTTATTCTGTGTGTTCTGAACAATACCTGTAGTAGTGATTTGGGGGTGGCTAAGCCTCAAAGTTTGTGTAAGGAATGTATGTGTATGTATCCCATTTTATATATTGAACGCTGTGGGTAACTGAGTGAAAGCTGAATTTCATCTACCTAAATCTGCACTGCTTGCATTCAGCAAATATAATCCTGACAAAGAGCAAGAGCACGGCTAAGTATGTAACATTTAACTGTCTAATTTGACAGCAGAGAAGAAAATGAGGTGGATTAGGGAGGCAGGTCAGAAGAATATGCAGATGCTCAAATCTGCACATTTACATTCAAGACAGATGCATATTTGAATATATGGTTTTCATACATATGTTATTGTGGTCTGTTTAAAGGCTTCATTTTTTTCTCATACATTCCTAAAATTGGCTTTTTTTTGCTTTCACAAGTGTTTTTTTTTATAATAGGGATTTTTTTTATTATCATATCAGATTGATTCAATTGAAAGCCTTCAGACCTAAATGCTTAGAGTAACATCAAACACACACAAACATAAATAGTGTTATGAACAATAATTGCCATTCAGAACATATATAATTTAATTTATTCCTTTGAACAAGAACCTCTCAAACACTGACATTCTAAGATTGTGCAATATTAGCACCACTCTTTGTAAAGTTCTAAGTAATGGTTGTGAAGACAGTGAAGGTGTGAATTATATATATTTATAAAGAAATTGTGAAATGATTGCCTTGTAAAATCTGTCAGTGAGAATGGTGTTAATTGCCCCCTTGAATGTTCTATTAAGCATAGGGATGAAAAGTCACATCTTTTATTTGATTAAGTACTTGTGCTGCTCTTTGGAGATTGTGTGTGCAGTTCAAATGCTTAGAACTAGCAATTAAATCTTTAATTCTTAAATTAAACTTTCTGGAGCTCCAGCCTTGATTCTCAAAATATGTCTGAATCTAAGTGTCACCAGTTTGTCTAGAAGTCAAGGTAGGGAACTGAAAACTGGGGTTAAGACAACTATGGTTGGAATTGTGACCACTTGCAACAAAGACATCTGAAACTCAGCTCTTCTCCATTTCTCAGTTTCACCCAGTGACTTCCTAAGGATACATTTTTAAGCCAGTGCCTGTACAAAGGAAAGTAAATCATAGAATGGTAAGGTTGGAAGGGACCTCAAAGATCATCCAGTTCCAACCCCCTGCCATAGGCAGGGACCCCTCCCACTAGCACAGGTCACTCAAGGCCTCATCCAACCTGACCTTGAACACCGCCAGGGAGGAAGCAGCCACAGCCCCCCTGGACAACCTGTGCCAGTGTCTCACCACTCTCACTGGAAAGAACTTCTAACATCCGGTTGGAATCTCCCCTCTGCCAGTTTAAACCCATTGCCCCTTATTACAAGACCTTGTCAATATTTTACAACCTAGAAGTTATTACTTGGTGGTTTTGGGATGTGAAAATGTTTTGGTTAAACAATTTGTATTTTCTTTCTGGAGGAACAAAAGCATTTTTCTGTGTTTATAAGCAGCTTGATAGTAAGGCTTTGTTTTAATAGAATCAAAGTGGGGAAGCAAGCTGGTTAGTGATTACTGAATTACACTCTGTCTGGAGCCTGGTGACAAGTGAAGGATTCAGGGACTGGCTAATAAGCCAGCATCTTTATCAGTGACTGAGAGAAGGTTGTGGGCAGTGCACTCTTGCCATGTTTCTAGATGACACCAAACTGGGAGGAGAATTTATCTTAAAAAATTAATACTCTGTAAATCCTCCTTTTAAAATGCTGTAACTCACTATACAAACTTAAGACTTAAGAAAGATATATGTGAAAGAATAGAATGAATTAACCTGAATGTCAGGTTAATTCACTTATCTGTTATAAAGTACAGGAAAATGAGTATTCAGAAAGATACAGTATCTGCAAAAAAGATTAGCACAGTTCAGCTGCACCTCATAGGTTATTCTTGTTCATTTAATGGGAATGTAGGACAAATATCTTCCTACAATTCTATTTCACATGACCACATTTTGAAAATGTAAATGTGGCCAGTATTTTTGGTTGTGTAAATTAGCCATGTACAGAGGAAATTAGAACAGTCACTTGGGAATAAATACCATATAGAGCAGTATCTTTAATTCCATTCATTGATGATGAATGCCTTTCCTTCAACTTCCACTTCCTTTCTTATTTATGTCAGATCCATGCCTGTTTACTTCTCTTAGCACAGATGTTGCTTAAAAGTCTTTAAGAACTTTATGAGCCTTTATGAATTAAAATTGAAGTGAATTCAGCAACTATATAGTAAATTTGGGATTGAAAGGATCTGTCAAGCTGACCTTGGTATAGGGAAGGTCATGGAACAGCTCATCTTTACTGTTATTATGCTGCATGTGCAAGGCAAACAGGTGATTGGGCATGGGATCATGAAGGGCAAGTCCTGCTGTGTGAACCTGATCTCTTTCTATGACAAGGTGACCTGCTTAGTGCATGAGGGAAAGGCCGTGGATGTTGCTTACCTAGACTTGAGTAAAGCATTTGACACCATCTCCTACAACATCCTCTTGGAGAAACTACCTTCTCATGGCTTGAATGGGTGGACATTTCACTGAGTGAAAACCTGCATGAATAGGTGTTCCCCAAGGAGTGGTGATGAATGGAGTTCAATCCAGTTGGCAGCTGCTCCCAAGTGATGTTCCTCAGGTCTCAGTACTGAGGCCTGTTCTGTTTAATATCTTTATCAATGGTCTGGATGAGGGAATTGAGTGTACTCTCAGTAAGTTTGTAGATGACACCACATGGGGTGGCAGTGTTGATCTTCTTGAAGGTAGGAAGGCTCTGCAGAGGCATCTGGGCAGGTTGGATCTCTGCTCCTTACTAACAAGTGATAGGATAAGAGGAAATGTCCTCAAATCACACTAGGGGAGTTTTAGGTTAGAAACTGTAAGAAACTTTGTCACAGAAGGGATTATCAAACACTGGAGTAGCCTGCTCAAGGAGGTGCTTTAATCACCATCCCTGGAGGTGTCTAAATGATGCAGAGATGTGGTGCTAAGAGACATGGCTTAGCACCAGACTTGGTAGAGTTAGATAATGGTTTGACTTGATCTTGAAGGTCTTCTCCAACTGAAACAATTCTAAGAATCTGCTTCTGACTGGGATCAGTGCACAGACTGATTGGAATATTTCAGCATAATTTTTCTTTTTTAATAGAGGAAAAAATCAAAGCAGATTGTGTTGGCAGATATCACAAAATAAGTGATTATACAGACTGCTACATTTGAGGTTTAATCTCATATGTTGTCTTAAGTAGGGCCACACAAAGTTAAGTGGTGCCCTTTTTTGTGTATGCTAATGTAGTGCATCTCAAGTTAATTTTGGGTTTTTTTGGGTAAGTTTTGTGTATTTAATTAGGACATAATAAAACCATGTTTTCTCCTATGTTGCCATAAAGTACTCAGGTTTAACTACACAGAGTTATAACTTAGATGCCAGTTCCTGATAAAATATGGATGGTATCACAATTTCCTGTAAAATAGTTTGTGCCAGGCAGGTTTTACTACATTCAAGCACTTATTTTATCATTAGGGATGCAGGTAAACTGAAGGAAATGAGAAACTGCATTTATTACTATAATGTTAAGCTGCTTGTAAATTTGCCTGTAAAAAAAACACCAAAAGAAACAGGAATAAAGGGTAGCACTGCAAGTAGATTAGCCCAGGCATAATAGAAAGAAAAACCAACCAAACAAACAGACCTCACAACAAACCAACAAAAAACCTTTCAGTTCATAATGCAGCAATATATTTTTAACAGAAAAATATTTTGTTTCTACTTAAATGATGAATTTAACAGTCTAAAAGAGAAAGATCAGGGTGCAGGAGAACCAAGTAAAAGTTCCTATTTTCCTTTTCCTCATCTTATTCTTGCTTTGATGTTCCTAACTTCAGCTCAATTGTTCTCTTCCAACTTGGAATATTATTGGAAATGTAGATTTTATAGGATGTTCAGAAAAGATATTCCCACTCTGCTCTTGTTACAAGACTAAAAGTACTAAGAATTCAGGAGAACTCTGAATAAAATATTTAGCTATCTATATAAGCTATTGATAGAGATTGTTTTCAAGATCATGTTGCCCAGTTTGACATTTTCTTTTAGTCTTCCTTTAGTTTTCATTTATTCTAGATCTTTCTACACAACATCTCTCAACTGAATACTAAGCTGAAAGTATTAGAACCCCTTAAGCTGACAGTTCTCTCCATTTTGTGCATGAAGTATAGGACAGAGACATTTGAGCTCGTGGGATGCCTCAGAGGTTGCATAGCAACGGATGCAAGAAGTATCTCATCTCTGCTGACTGTCAGACTCCCAGGACAGCAGAGGAAGTCTTTCAGGAATTGCAACTCAAGATATCTCAGATTCTTTCACCTTTTCTGTTGAAAAGAATCAAGATTTTCTCTAAAGTAAACAGCACTGAATAAGCATTCATGGCTTTTCAGGATCTACTGAGACAAGGAGGGTTGAACATGAAAATGAATACTTTTTAATGAGTGCTTTTTCTTCTTTGCACAGAGAATAAAGCTAGCTATGAGAGAAAACTTTGGTACTTTTCATTGCCTACAGTGTGCTACATTTTTTTTCAGTGATGACTATCATTTGTATTTTTCTGCATCAGTGATTCATTGTGCAGTGTAAGAGGTGCATGATATTATGATGCGAAGAATAAAGTTGGAAGTCAGGAGGATTGGCAGCTAAAGATGGCAATGAAAAACCTGCAGCTGGGCTAAATAACACTAGTTCCTAAGTGATGGGCAAGTCTGATTATAATTTCTAATATTTTAACTTCAAGATGGATTATTGGAACTTCTAATATTTTAATTTCAAGATCGTACTTTACAAAGTAGCCTTCTACTTTGCAAAGTAGACTTCTGCAAAGTAGATTTCTACAGAGTAGAAGTGTGACTTTACAGAGGATTTCAATTTTTTTTTTTTCAAAGAAAACATGTGAATCCCAATAACATTTCACACTTCTTTAACTGTGCCTTTGGAAGATTATAAAGCCCTTTGACAACACTAAGCAACAAAGCTTTGTGACAAATTTTTTCCCAGATATTAAAAAAAACAAAAAACAAATATGGCTCCACAGAAATAATTAGGATGAGCTCATATGCTATTTCCATTGGAAATCATCACAGAATAACATTGCTTTTTTTTAGCCTCTAAAGAGCTTGAAGTGAGAAATTAATTTCTCAATGGAATGTAGACACCTCCACTATTAAGCTGAGCAACAATTTTCAGGATCAGAAGCCTGGATTTAGGTGCCTAAAATCCACACACATTTCCTGTGATCCAGAGTCCTTAATGATGCCACATAAGTGGCTTAAAACAAACTTTCAAGGTAGAAGTAGGTGCATGTTTGTCAGTAATCTATTCAAGGTTTCAGAAGGTGAGTTTTTGGGAGTAGTAAGACTTCCATCTCCATTGCAGGCCAGCAATACACACTTCTGAACTTGAGTGCGCTTGCAAAAGGTTACGTAGTGCTAAGTAATGTGAAAAATTAGATGACTCTTGAGTGCATCTTTGCAGTGACTTTTGGATTTTAAGACTGTGTATTTCAATTCTTCTGTAAAGTGTCTTACCTAATCTGGCATTGATATTTTTTTGGTCGAAGTCCTGTTTATATTTTTGGTAACCAGATGCTTGCAGAGGAGTTAGTTTATCTTAGGCACGTACACTTTATTTTGATAGCAGAATCGTCTCTGCCATTTCACACAGAGGCATTGCTTTTGTTATTTTCATAGTTTTACCATGGTATACAATCAAATACTAATTCTGAATGTTCATCTGACCTTTGCTTAAAAAGGGCTGGCCAGTTTGTCGTGATCCTTGCAAGACAATGTCTGCCCCAACTGGGAGCGGTGTCTCAGTGGTTGAAAAGGTCTGGGTTTGAGCTGTTGCTGAGCAGACACAATTAGGCTTCTTCATATCCCTAGATGAGAAAATTCATTTCCATGCCTGTGAGCAAAAAGAGTGCCAAGTGCTAGAAGTAGCCCAAAACACAAAGACTCCAAGGCATGCTTACACAGATAAGCAAAGTCCAGGATGCCTTACATGCCTGCATGAAACTAGGCTGCTGAATAGATTGGAGTTCAATACATTAGTAACATTCTTACCCACATAATGTTGTTACATGTTCTTAAAGAACTATATTAAATAGCACACACAATGATCTAATTGAGAGGGGCATTCTGCCAAATACATTAGCATTGCCATTCAGAAATTGTTTTGGCATAAACACTGATTTCAGAATCTGCTTCTATTTTGGAAAGGGACACAAATTTGGAACATCTAGTTTTCATAAAATCCATTGAATGAACTAAAACAACATTATTAAATAATTTCACTTGCTTACCATTTTAAAGTACAGTTCCTCTTCACCTGTGGCATCGAATATAAAACTTAGCTATATTAGTTTAAATATAAAAATGTTTGGTAAAGCTGAACAATTGATCTTTGTTGAAACATTGCAACAGAAGAGAATTAAGTCCTATAACAAGGAACTTCCTTTTATGTGACAATAAATTGTCCCAAAGGATCTACTGTATGATGTCTTTACTGTCCAATACAGGATCTCTTCAGACTAAAAAAAAACAAAACACCAAAACTCTCAAGATGTATCTGATGGTAAATAAATTCACACCTTGGTTCTTCTCAAGTAAAAGTTAAGATTTGTTAATATCTTAATGATGGTTTTGAAGCTTGTTGAATTTTCAATATTAAAGTTGAGCGCACAAAAATTGATCTCTAAAAACTAAGTTGCATAAATGTTTTTGGACTTGGATTTTTTTTAGTTGTCATTATGTCCTTTTCTAGCATCAGTGGCCTTAAATATTTGACTTTAACACTCGTTTCCTGCTACTATTTGGAAAAAAAAGACATAGCCTGTGCTTTGGGGAACTCACAATTTAAATACATGATCCTGCAAGGAAGATCATTTATGATTGTTTCATTTCTCAAAGTGTGATATTGAGTCACAATAGGATCACAATGTTGCATAAAATGTGGAAGAAAGGAACTGAAAGTGAATCTCAAAGAATCCTCTGGTTCCCATACTACTAAATTCTTCCATTCATAAATATTTTCCTCTGTGCTTAGTGTTTTACCTCTCTAATCCTTCCTTCTAGGTAGAGCTCTCCATTTGTACCTTTCTTAACATCTTCATAGGTAAACTCAAGAAAAGTGGGTTAGATGACTGGACTGTGAGGTGCACTGGTAACTGGCTCAGCAACAGAGTTCAGAGAGCTGTGATCAACCCTGCAGAGTCCAGCTGGAAGCTTGTGCCCAGTGGTATTCCTGAGGGATCAGTACTGGGTCCAGTTTTGTTCAATATCTTCACCAATTACCTAGTTGAGGGGATTGAGTTTGTAGATACTGATACTTGTAGCTGCACAGCCGCAAGATCTTCCTCTGTTACTTAGCTGCTCCTTATCTCTGAGGTGCTCTTTCTCTTTTGTCCCTCACTATATGACATTGGTTAGCCCTCTGCACTTGGCTGGACCTTAAAATAGAATCTGCACATGGAAACTTGGGAGATATCCTGACCTTTGATGTATATTCTTGCTTGACTGACCAATGCAGCTCCTTATTGCCATCTCTATGTGTGTGTGGGTTTTTTTTCCAGAGATGACTATGATGTCATTCAATAACAGTTATTTGTTATTAGCAGGTAAAACAGAGAAGGAATGAGGTGAGGGCCTTCACCGGGAGAAGACTCTAGGGAACAGATCTGTGCTGAAATATTTTGTAATTCACTGCAGGGGTTGTAGTTTTAATGCCGTAAGACCTTCTGAAGTCCTGATGAGGAAAGATGCTGTGATAGAAACAGGGCAGAAGGGGAACTAAAAATAATTCTGCCATTTTTGACCTTGACAACTTGTTCATGTGACTAAGATTTGTGCATTTCCCTATTTCCAGAGACATATGAAAGATTAACACATAAGCCAGTTATGGATAATTAGTTTTTTTTGATTAATGTGTGATCACATTAAGAGGCACGTTTGGATGTGGCACTTGGTGCCATGGTCTGGTCTTGAGGTCTGTGGTAGTGGGTTGGACTTTATGATCTTTGAGGTCTCTTCCAACCTTGCTTATACTGTGATACATGAGACAAGTTATTGGTGACAGCCTGTGAGCTGTGAAAAACATTACTGATGCTATTGCTCAGTTTGAGGGCTGAAGGAGACCTGAGACCACTTCACCAGGAATTCATCCAGCACTGCATTTTTGCAATGCATCTGAGAGCCAGCAGATGGAGTTTTTCAGTTGCTCAGGTGAATTCAGTTAGTCCAAATTTCATAGAACAGCTGATGCTTAACCCACGCATCACAGCAGTTACACTTTGCTTTTTAAGCAACCAAGTATTTGTTGGGGGTTTTTCGTTTGGGAGGAAAATGTAGGTTCTTTCAAATCATAAACATCAGGTTGTGATGCTATTATTATTATTATTATTAGTTTTTATTTATTTTAGTTTTTAATTGTTTTCATAATTTTAATTGTTTTTGTTTAATTATTTAATTTAAAACATTAATTATTTAATTTCATTATTTTAATTACTTATTGTTATTTATCATCATCATTATTATCATTATTCCTCTGTAGACTTTGAAAATTCCCTGGGGAAAAAAAATGCAAGTGCTTGGTGGTGTTAACCTCTCATGGCCTTACAGGGAAAAAACAAAACAGAAATCACCTTCCATATAAATAAAGACTGGATATTTTTAGAGGAGTCAGGCTGCTAAAAGCAAAAAGCCTCTTCCAATTTTAGTGACAGAATTATGCTACTGTATCATTTTCCTTATCTGAGTAAAAGTAATATATTTCTGGTGGAATGCTTCTGTAAATCTTCTTTATAACCCTAAGCAGAAATAATTTTGCAATGCATTTTCTAACGTGTCAGATATTTTTGTTTTCTACTGTTTGTGGGTTTTCTGTGNTCTGAGCATTCTTTTGGCCCTCCTCTGGTCTCACTCCAAGTTCCATGTCTTCTAGTTCTGTGTAGGAATATTTCAGCTGGATGTCTTTATCATGATTCGTTGATGGAACTGTTAGAGAAAAAGCAAAACACATATAGTCCTATTCTACAGGAGCTTCAATATAATTGCTTTTTTTCTTCTTTTTTTTGTTTTTTTTTCAAACCAGAGAGAGACNACAGAAATCACCTTCCATATAAATAAAGACTGGATATTTTTAGAGGAGTCAGGCTGCTAAAAGCAAAAAAGTCTCTTCCAATCTTAGTGACAGAATTATGCTACTGTATCATTTTCCTTATCTGAGTAAAAGTAATATATTTCTGGTGGAATGCTTCTGTAAATCTTCTTTATAACCCTAAGCAGAAATAATTTTGCAATGCATTTTCTAACGTGTCAGATATTTTTGTTTTCTACTGTTTGTGGGTTTTCTGTGTGTGGTTTTCTTTTTTTCTTTTTAGTATTATCTACTGTATTTACTGCATTCATAATTTTAATCCATAAATACAAGTATGCTGTTTTATCTCAATAAATAGTTTGGAAATTAATAGTGATAACAAAATAATGTAAGCAGTGCATTAAGCTTAATGCCTCTGAGCTCTGTGAAAAGATTCTCACATTCAGCTTTGAATTCAAATGCTGCACCTCCTGTTCAGTAAAGAAAACATCAAACCAGTAATAGCATAAGAATAAATATGATAAATAGCAGTGCTGATGTCATAGAATCATAGAATGGTAAGGTTGGAAGGGACCTCAAGGATTATTTAGTTCCAACCCCCTGCAGTAGGTAGGGACACCTCCCACTAGAACAAGTCACTCAAGGCCTCATCCAATCTGGCCTTAAACACCTCTAGGGAGGGAGCAGCCACAACCTCCCTGGGCAACCTGTGCCAGTGTCTCACCACCCTCACTGCAAAGAACTTCCTCCTAACATCCAGTCCAAATCTCCCCTCTGCCAGTTCAAACCCATTGCCCCTTGTCTTGTCATTACAAGACCTTGTAAACAGTCCCTCCCCAGCCTTCCTGTAGCCCCCTTCAGATACTGGAAGGCTACTCCAAGGTCTCCTGGAAACCTTCACTTCTCTAGGCTGAAAAGCCCCAACTCTCTCAGCCTGTCCTCATAGCAGAGCTGCTGCAGCCCTCTGAGCATTCTTTTGGCCCTCCTCTGGTCTCACTCCAAGTTCCATGTCTTCTAGTTCTGTGTAGGAATATTTCAGCTGGATGTCTTTATCATGATTCGTTGATGGAACTGTTAGAGAAAAAGCAAAACACATATAGTCCTATTCTACAGGAGCTTCAATATAATTGCTTTTTTTCTTCTTTTTTTTGTTTTTTTTTCAAACCAGAGAGAGACATGTAGAAAGGTAATACTGACAGCAGGTTCAGTATCCAATTCAAAGGTAGTCATACTGAAAAGGTCAAATCTTGCCCATTTCTGAAAGTGATTTTTGAAAAATGTGAATTAGACCTCATCAAGATTTTATATGAAAGGAAGATGTTTTTACAGCATAGTATTTTTTCTTCCATGTATAAGTATCTAGATAGAATCTTTAGGTACAATTTTTCCTGTTTTTTTTCAGTCTATACCAGAAGTTCTATCCCTTGTTCTTTATTTCATTCCTTTCATGAGAGGCTACAAGTTCCAATCAGACATACAGAGTCTCACTATTGTATGCAGTAATAAGGAAAGCACATGTATGTATGCAAGTAGGTCATCTAGTAAAAGAATCAATGTATTCATAGAATCATACCTTCAGTCAAGGTTGGAAGGGACCACAAAGATCATCCAGTTCCAACCCCCCTGCCATGGGCAGGGACACCTCACACTAGATCAGGCTGGCCAGAGCCTCATTCAGCATTAATTGCCTCCAGGGATAGGGCTTCCACCACCTCCCTGGGTAACCCGCTCCAGGGTCTCACTACCCTCATGGCGAGGAACTTCTTCCTCACACTCAGTCTGAATCTACCCATTTCTAGGTTTGTTCCATCCCCCCCAGTCCTATCACTACCTGACATCCTAGAAGCTCCCTCCTCAGCTTTCTCATAGCCCCCTTAAGATACTGAAAGGCCATAATAAGGTCACCTTGGAGCCTTCTCCTCTCCAGACTGCACAGCCCCAACTCTCTCAGTCTCTTTTCATAAGAGAGTTGCTCCAGCCCTCTGATCATCCTCATGGCCCTTCTCTGGACATGTTCCAGCACATGTATTTATATTTGGTTAACAAAGAAGAAATGACAACACAATCTCCCCTCCTCAGCACAGTAGTTACTGAGAAAATGTAATTCTGAAAGAAATGAATGCTGCAGGTCTAAAAATGGCAGTGATGTTTATCAAAGTGAGTGTGCAAATGTGGTATAGATAGAGAAGGAAAGTAGGAGAAATGTATATAAACTGGTAGCTTATTCTGTAATTTTTCTGTAAATTAGCAAGAAAATAGATTCAGATGCTTTGATGTAGTTACAGTAGGCATGTTCCAGTTCTTTTTGGGCAGTATAATTTCATAATAATGATCACTCTGTAATTGGCAAAGGAAAGAATAAAACATGGAAGGGTTGTCTCTGGAGCACTTTTGGATGGAAGTAAATTCTGCCTGTTCAACTGCAGCTGCAGTTATTAGTTCATCCAAAATGTTTTTGTAGGATGCCATAGGTTTGAGAAAGTACAAGGCTTGTGAAGAAAGGGTTTTGGTATCTTTCTTTAATCTTAAAAGTGATAGAACTAAAGGGATTATAGTGAGACAATCACATCATGCAGCTACAGGTATTAGTATCTGGAATATGTCTGCTTGTATGTCTGTGTAATGCAGTTGTGGGAATTCTTTCCAGTGAGATTGCATTTTTAGTGAATTTATGAGCCTAGTATTATTATGTGTGAACAACTTTTGGAGAACACAGTGGTTAAATTGAATGTGCTTTTGTAGTTTTGCAATGTATAATTATCTTCTAATATTTAAAGATTTGGCAAAATAATTCCAGAGAGTCTTACCTGAACTGTCTGACCTATCATTTAATCACTCCATTTTATATATCCTATTCTTAGCTCTTCTAAATCACCTCCATTCATTCAGCCTCACATTGTCTCTGTGCATTTCTTCCTGGTTCTTCCTGTATTCTTTTTATTTATGAATGCAGTTGAATATAATATTGTACCTTGCTTGTCTTCATGCAATTTTTTTTCCAATGCATGCCAGAAAAGATGTGATTTAGTACTTCAGAGGAAGAATTTTCATGTATGTTGATTCAAAATAACAGCATTACAAGAATTTTTTTGGGATCAACTTTTTTTTTTTGTTAATCATTTTAGATTACTTCTCCAGTACAGCTGGAATTTTATTCAGAGCCAAAGTTGTCCAGGTTGCATTATAGATTATTTTTTTTTTCCTCCATTAATTTTAAACTAGTTACTTTTAATTTAGAATTTTAAGTCAAATAGAGCTATGTTCCTTTCTACCCACTGTTTTCTCAAAAGCCAACATCCTCCTGACCTTTTCTGTCTTCAAATGATTTAATCACTGTAGAATTCTGATACCTCTTGCACCCTACCCTTTCCCAAAATCAATGGCTGTTTAAAAAGACCTAAAAAATCCAAGTTGCAGTCCATGCTGCTCTTTCTCCCCATTTTAAAAACTGGATTTTCTCATTACACATATACTGAACTTTCAGACTGCTTCAGGAAACTTCTGAGTATTGAAAGCAGTTGCAGAATCCAGGTATGGAGATATTTAGCTTTAAATGGAGATCTGCTATGTTTAAATGTTCTGCTGAGTTCTGAATTACTCTATTAAAACCCCTGAATCACTATAAAAAGGTTTATCATTGATCTATCACTTCATATTATCACAGTATCACAGTATAAGCAAGGTTGGAAGAGACATCAAAGATCATCAAGTCCAACCCATTACCACAGACCTCGAGACTATGTATTCAAAGAGATTTTTCCAATATGAACAATTAAACTTATTAGCACACAACTATAGCCTTGACTTCAGGATTTTTGCATGTTTTGGGCAGCAGTTATATCCATCTCTGAAAGATAAATCATAGGCAAGTTGCTACAGAACTTCAACAAAGTCAACACATCCTTTATGTCCCAGAATTGCACAGTGAACCTAAACACTTTTCTGAAATAGCATTAATTTCAGCCTACTGCACTGTATTAATAACTTAGTCATATCCCTCAAATTACAACAAAGTAATGAAGAGGAAAAAGAAAATATAATTACTTTTTGTTTGAAAATCCTGTAATTTCTGTGCAGACAGAGTAAATTATTCATACTGGGGATGGCTTCCATTTTTGTTTCACTGCACTGATAGCATAATCACATATTTACTGTCTCTATAATTAGAACTAAGAAAGAAAAAATACACTGCTCCTTGCTCCTGTAGAAACTTCTATGGGCACCATAAACACTAATTAAAATCCATTACAGCATCACATTTTGCACAATACAAATTTTGTATAGAACAGTGTTGTTCTGTAACAAAAATAAGAGGGTTTGTGTGTGGAGGAGTGAGACAGTTAAGATGTTTTTCCAGTCGGTACTTCTCTTACTCTCTTGCCTTTGTTCAAATGCTTTTAGGTGTAGGTGTTCCCTTAAAGCTGTTGCTTGGTGCGGTATGAGCTGAAACACTCTAAAAAAGAAATCCAGTGCAAGAGCATTCATTTGCACCAGCTGCAGAGCTGATACAGTTTTCATCATGTTTATCTTGAAAAGCTGGTTAAGCAGTACTGCTATTTGACACTGTTCTCTCCTTTCTCACTGCCATCTCTCCATCAACTCCATGTGTGCACATAAAGGTCTGATTTTAGAATCTGACACTCTGTCCTGTGTTAGACATTGGAGACCATATGAGGCAATCTCATTTGATTGCAGTCTGGTGTACATGGCTTAGCACCCCCAAAACACTCCACTGATAATAACAGGAGTCTTGCTGTTAGGATATTACAAACACACACATTTAATCAAATTCTGCTCTTTGTTTCTCATTTGTAAGCTGATGAAAGAAGAATAAATGTCAGCATAGGAATATAAAGATGACTTAAACCCCTGGACTGCATTCAGCAGTTAAAGGATTCTGGCAGAGGAGTCACTGGACATACAGTTAAGGCTAGAAAAACAAATATGCTCTTACAGAAACAAAATACAGATGTTTACAAATTTGGTTTTGATGCTAAGTAACAACATGAGTAACAACTAAGACTTTCTAGAAGATCACACATGAAGCTGACTTGCAAATAACCTATGTACAATACTGTGCAGGACACAAACTGGGACAACACAGAGGACAAGTATTGGAAATAAAGTTGTGTATATTCCAGTAATTACTGTGAGCAGTAATATCTCCTATTATCTGGGATGTTGATTTTAGTTAAACCAGAAGTTCATGTTGGCACTGAGAAACATTAATAAAAATATACTTGGATCTATATTCACAATAGTTTTGATGTAATAAAACTATCTTATAGGGCAAAAACAAAAATGGAAAGTTATATCCAAGCATTTCAATGAATTTTGCTTCCACCTGCACCAGACATCACTCCTCCTCCTTTGATACAACTAAAGCTTTTTAACACTGGCGCAGTCTTTTACCACGCACCACTTTTCTGCTCTTTTCATCCCCAAACTCAGTCCAAATTCTGTGTTCTTGCCTCAAACTGAGCACAAAGAAACAATATTTGTGGTATGCTTCTGCTTGTCAGCTAGAGGGGTCAAACAGTGTTTCTGGTGTAATCTAGGGAGTAAACACATCTTAAAATACAGTCCCCTGGTAACAAAGTTGTCACACAAGTCCTTCTGGTTTGTAGTGGTACTGTGGCTGATGTATTCAGTACACTCAGGCCTTCAAAACTGCTGTAAGGAAAGAGTCACAAACTTTGAAGGAAGTCTTTCCAGGTTCTTTTGGAAGGACTTGTATTGCAACCCTTTGTTGGACTTCCTGCATCCCACTTTTATCACGAAGTAAATATTTTAATCTTGATACACAAAGCAAAGCCGCACTGTGACTTCCTGAGCTACTGGAAAAGCCTTCCTTCTTGTGAACAACTCTTCATACACCTTATGCAGGATGAGACTGAGCATTTCCTTACAACAGTGGTCAGTGTGGAGTGTTAGAAGGTGTGTTTTCATTTTCTGGGGAAGTACTGTGGGCTTGTGCTTTGCCTGCCTTAGTATCTGTCAGTCTGTTTGCTATGGTTCATTCACATACATGGATATACACTTCTTTAAAACATTTTCATAATGCTTCCCATGAAAAAGACTATATAGTCTTTGCTCTGTTACAAGCAGACATTTTCAGTTGCTCAAAGAAGCAGGGAATCAGTAGCCAACACTACCCTGTCTTTGATTTAGGGAAAAAAAATTAGCCTCTTAATATATGCATCACAGAAACACCAAGTCTAACCTCTAACCCTACTCTACAAGATTCACCTTCAACCATATCCCTAAGCACCACATCCAAATGACCCTTAAACACATCCAGGGTTGGTGATTCCACCACCCCCTTGGGCATCTCTTTCCAGTCCCTGGCCACTCTCACTGTGGATAAAACCTTTTCCTAATGTCCCATCTAAACCTCTCCAGTCTCTGCTTGAGGCCATTCCCCCTTGTTCTGTCCCCAGTTAGCTGTGAGCAGAGCCCAGCAGCAGCCTCTCCACAATGTCCCTTCAGGTAGCTGTAGACAGCAATGAGGTCTCCCCTCAGCCTCCTCTTTTTCACACTAACCATCCCCAGGTCCTTCAGTTGCTTTATTTTTATATATATATATATATAAATGTGTGTGTGTTTTGAATATATATATCTCATATATATAAATACATATATGCACTAAGGTGCCAAGAGGATCAAATGTTTAGTATTTTAATGGTAAAAGTAAAGAACACAGTTTTTTAGAGACTTACCAAAAAGCACCTCCTGTCTGAAAATTGTTAGGTAAGACACTGCTATTATCTAATATTTAATAAAGAAGGTATGATTAATTCAGCCTGAGAAAGGCACAGAGGTCTCCCTTTCCCCCATTCAGAACTGAACAAGCTTTAATAGTCTGCAGTGATTCTTTACAAGAATTTTTCAATGCAGTAGAATTTGTTTCCAAGTAATAGCTTTCCTGTTAGAGGTAGTTTGTCATGTCAGAGAGGATGAGTATTCATAAGCCAGTGGCACTATTACCAGCAATTATTTAGAATTGGAGGGTACTGATTAATTTCAGAAATATTGGCTGCTGAAAGCAGACATCAGTACTGCAGGATGGATGAGACACTTGGAGAAATAGTTGCCAAAAGGTGAAGTAAACTAAAATCAAGAAACATGTCAATTAAAGATGTAGTCACTTAATTTAATAGCAAATTATGTGGTTTACTTACTTGATAAGAAAAGGCATGGAGGGCAGAAATTAGTGCCCAAGACTGTGCCTTGGGCTGTTATATACAGATCATCATTAAGTATCCAGCAATAATTAGCAGCAATTTTTGTTGTTTTTCTGATACAAAACCAACAACTTAGGAAGAAAGACTCAGACCAGACATCTGCATGTTTCCTGTGCATAAGGTGTTTGCATAGGAATAGTCATAATGTAGTAGTATGTCAGAGGTGTTTGTGAATACTTAGTAACTGGCACATTACAGTCTGTCAAGTCCCAATCAACAGGTAGTGCAAAAATAAGTAATATTTGTTTCCTTTGTCACATACAAATGAGCATGAATGATGACTTCTCAGTGTTTGCATGGTTTGTTAAAAGAGAACAATATAGCTGTTCTCTCAAAGTTACCCTAAGCCAGCCATAGTCAGATCTATTTACCTAAATACTTGTGCTTCCCATTTCTGTGGCATCAGTGCTGAGCTGTTAGCCTTTATTGGGTTTCTTTTTATCTTTTTTTTTTTTCTTTTCCTACAGAAATTCTTCAGTTTGGCTTTTCATACAACCTTTTTGTCTAATTTTGTTTTGCAACCCAAGTTTGGGTGATTCAGCATTTTTGGTTGGAAGATGTTGTTGGCAGGAATATGGAAAAGGGTAACCAGTCTGCTAGGGGAACAAATAGGTTTTCCTTTGATGCTGGGATGGAGTGGTTGGGGTTTTGTTTGACAGTCTTATTTTTAAGGGAGGAGGGGACAAAAAGACACCAGTGATGCCATTAGATATTTCTTCCTCTTTCTCATTTCTGCAAATGGTCACAGTGTGCATTCAGGTTTTAACTAGCCAGGCAGAGGGATAATTCAGCTTTTCTTGATGGTGATGACTCTACAGGGTGATTTTTATCTCACTAGGTAGACAGTGGTGGATGAATCAGTTAATGTGTTCTCCCTTGCTGCTCTCTCAGTAATTCACTGTCATGGTAAGAACAGTTACTTAGGGAAACTTCTTATCAGCTGGCATTTAAAACCGAGTTAATCACATAAGCTTCCAACATTTTACCATAATATGCTTGGATTTTGCTTGACAGCTTGTGGTATGAAGTTCATCTGGCTGCCTCTACAATGAAGCAGAGTGTCTCTGAAAAAGGCCAGAAGAAATACATAGAATAAAAGCAACAGCTTTAGTGGTCCTGGGATCATTAAACCAAAACAAAATCTGAAATGGCATATGATTATACTTCTCAAAGAGATAATTTTTAGAACATTTAAGAGATAACAATGCTAAAAAGTTTAAGTCAGTTCAAGAATTCAGCAATGACAGAGTTGAATACATCTAAACTCCTTCTGTGTTTTTTCAGGGAAAAAAAAAAAAAATAATGGAAAGAGTGGCCAGGTGTTGGAACAGGCTGCACGGGGAGGTGGTTGAGTCACCAACTCTGGATGGGTTTAAGTCGTTTGGATGTGGTGCTTGGAGGCTGGGGTTTAGGGTGAATCTTCTAGAGTAGGGATATTGGTTTTGCTTGGTGATGCTGAAGGTCCTTTCCAACCAGAATGTTTCTGCAATTCTATAGTACAGTAATATTATCAAATGTTTTATCACCTTTTCTGGAAAGTTTTCATGACTTTACAGTGTTTTCCACCATACAGAGAAATAAATCTTTCTTTTTTTCCTTTACATTTCCATATGGTTTAAAGCAAGAAGCATTTTGTTTCTTGTTTTTCATTTAAAGAAAACCCAAAACCCATTACACTGCTTGTGAAGGTAATCCTTGTGAGAATGAAAAAGCTTTCTAGGTTGTTTACATCTAAAACAATCTGAGCTGCCATAGGAGTTGTCTGTTATTTATTGAAAGAATGAACTGAGCGTAGGAAGCCTGTCTGTGGCAGTGCACAGTAAATACTGTGCCATTCCTATTTCAATTTCTTTTGGCAGAAACTTAAAACACAACCTTAATTTTGTCCTGATTCTTCCGACCACTGAGTCTTCAAAGTCTTTTCTAATCTTGTTGAAGTCACTTCAAACCAGCATCATATTTATTTGATAATGTTTATTTCCTATCTGAATGCTTACTGGTACCTTTTTTTTCATCATTCTCAATTTTCCTTCTCCTTCTTCCCCTGCCTTTTTTAGTTTGACTAAATCTATGATATTTTAGAAGGATTATGTAAACAACTTCTTTTTCTTCTTTCTCTAAATCTACCTCTCTCTGTATATACTAATTTTAACAGGTTTTTAGATTTGCAATAATCTGCTCTTTGTCACTTATCTGAAACTGCTGCAAGATTTCAAACTCCCAGATGTAATTGCAGGGTTTTTTTACTTCTTTTTTTCTTCACTAGATTAAGTCTTTGCATAAATCGTATTAAAGAGGTCCATATCCCAGATCCTACATTTTAATGAACCAGCTATATAATGCCAGAGATTCACTGTGTGTGCTTTAAAGTTAAGGAATTCATGTCATCATTATGTTAACTGTTCTACTGGTAGGTCACAATTACTGTGAACACTCTAATCAAGGTGGTTTTGACATTTGAACTTTTAGCTTCAAAGTGTAGCTCTCAATATATCTTAATTTCATGAGAAGTTACTTTTGTTTTAACCTTTATATTTGAAGAAGGAATTTGGTTATATTCTGCTAGTATCAAGAGTGAAGACTCTTATTGTGTGACTGTTTTCCTTATTTAAGAATTCTGATTCCTAATTTGCAACAATTCTGATTACCTAATTTACAACTTTAATTACATTTAAAGAAGGAATTTGGTTATATTCCATTAGTATCAAGAGTGAAGGCTCTTATTGTAGAGGACACGAAGATGCTCAGAGGGCTGCAGCAGCTCTGCTCTGAGGACAGGCTGAGAGAGTTGGGGCTCTGAAGCCTGGAGAAGAGAAGGCTTCCAGGAGACCTTAGAGTAGCCTTCCAGTATCCGAAGGGGGCTACAGGAAGGCTGGGGAAGGACTATTGACAAGGTCTTGCAGTGACAGGACAAGGGGCAATGGGTTTGAACTGGAAGAGGGAGATTTAAATGGGATGTTAGAAGGAAGCTCTTTGCAGTGAGGGTGGTGAGACACTGGCATAGGCTGCCCAGGGAGGTTGTGGCTGCTCCCTCCCCGGAGGTGTTCAAGGCCAGATTTGATGAGGCCTTGAGTGATCTGTGCTAGTGGGAGGTGTCCCTGGCTATGGCAGGGGGTTGGAACTAGATGATCTTGAGATGATCTTTGATCTCTTTCAATCTTACCATTCTATGACTGTTTTCCTTATTTAAGAATTCTTTTATTTACCAATTGCACAGTATTGTTAATTAACTATTCTACTATGGACAACTTAATTTACTCTTTGATTTTTTTTTTCCCCCAAATGCAACTTTTTCAAGCTTTGTTACCTACTTTAGAGACTCAAAGTGCTGTTCTTTGCAGATAAACCTTTGTCAATATACAGGAAGAAATAAATGCAAGAGTAATAAAGCTTTAGAAGCAATATATTGCATGTCTTGAACTAAATTCTGACCTACCTAAGAAGTTTTAGTTTGACCTCCTGCTGCAGTGGTTGTATCTTGTCACTATTTTTCATGCAGTTCACATAGAACAGGCTGACTACTTAACAGTACGTGTTAATGGAGGGAAAAAAATACTATAAAGTATGTTAGTTGAAAATCAGTTAGGAAGTCTGTGCAAATTAAGATTTGCTGTTTCTAAGACAACAGAAATGCTTCAAAGTACTATTGTCAGTTCACAGTACTGTGGGAGTGGTCTTCCTTCCCATTTTGACTTAAGTGTTGGCTCAAAGACAACTTTAAAAAATATCCCCGTTTAGTTATAATACCAAGAGTTTCTCAGATCACACATTTTAAAAACCCCAACAAATAAAACACAGTACAAAGCCTGTGGATGTGTGGTTAGCTTTGTAGTAAAGGGAACAGCAAAAAGGGAAATGTAAAATAAATGTAATTCTTTCAACCACCTATTTTTCTAGTGGAATCTCTGTTCATACCTTTTCCACAGAGTAAATTTACCATGTGATCAAACACAAAATCTGCACAAACTCATTTTCTGACTTGCCTTTGATACGATTTCTCTTCAGGGCTACAGGGAAGATTCCTGGATCAGTTTCTAGTTGTATGCTGCTTACTTCCCACTCTGCAAGCAGAACTGCAAAAAGAGTGGGTAGAAAAAGAAGAAAAAGAGCACAGGGTTATGATACTAATGAAGTGCTTTTTACAATTAGTTTTTCTAAAATGTGAAAGTTATTATTTTAATTATTATTAAAATAGTGAAAATTATCATTCGTAAACACAGGAAGAAGCAGCAAGGTGGTCAAATGCCAAGACCAGAAATTCTATTATTTGAAATCAAAGTTATCTTAAAACAACACTAACACATTTAATACATATCTACAATCTCCCCAAACATAAGAAATCTGATTCCCCTGCAAGTCTGGCTCCCCAGTGTGTGTGAGGGGTACTAATTATGGCAGGCTCTCAATCCCAGAGAGGATTTTTAATTTGTTCTGTGGTGAGATTCCAAATGTCCTCTCTTGTTTTTATGTCTAGTTAAATTTCCCAGTTGTTTGCACATTTGAGAGATTACCCTTTTCTTGCTGCATAAGCATGGAGTGGAGACAGTTATATTGGAACAGATGATCCCCCATCTATAAAGCATTTGGCACATTACATGAGGAATAGGAGAGAAGTACTGAAATACCCTTAAAAGGAAAGTTAATTACATAGAGGCCTTGAGTAACCTGTGCTAGTGGGAGGTGTCCCTGCCTATGGCAGGGGATTGGAACTAGGTGATCCTTGAGCTCCCTTCTAACCTTACCATTCTATAGCAGAGAGAAAAATTTGAGTGCTTTTCAGTTGACTGTTGAAACCAGACTTTCACTTATGGCAGTGGTACCAATGCTTTTTAAAAGAACAGAAGACTTTTTCCTATCAAAGAGTTATGTAAACCCCAAAGTAGTTAAGTCCTAAGGGTAAAGGAAAAGAAAAAACAACTGTGAAATTGTTCATCTTCTTCTGTTGAATGACTTAGAGGTTGTAGATTTATGTTACATCTCCTTTAAACTTCCTCAGAGACTGGTGACACTATTGAAGTAAAGCTTTTTTTGTTTTCAGTTGAAAGAAACAGCAGTTTGCTATTGAGGATCACACAATGGCAATAAATGTTTATTTCAATACATGTAACAAAAATGGTTTTGCTAAGTGAGATCCAGTTGTTTATTTTAGCACCTTGGTGTTTTAAACCTTTAGGATTGATTCCATGTGAACATGAGCAGCCCTGCTGTTCTTTTGGACTTCATGTTTCTTAAAAGAAGAAACATGCACAGTGTTGACGTGAAAAGGCAGACTCTTTTGTTCCCCTTCCAGTTTCCACAGCTGAGACAAGTGGAAGACAACACTAAAATACTTCTGGACTTTCTTCAGAAAGGTGGCTGAAACAGAAATAAGAAATTATACTTTGGAAGAAACCCAGCACTTCCATAAAGTCCTTGAAATGCAGTGATAATTACTTTACAGTGATAGCTTCTCTTTGGATGCTATTTTGTACTAGTTTCACTGAGCTTGTTAAAGGGTTTCCAGCCAACCATATGAAATTATTAGAAAAGCCATTTTGGCATCTTGGTATAGCTTATGCATGGGCAAGGCATAAGTATATCTCTCTTTTTTTTGCATAACCTTAAAATGATACAAATTATAGATAGAGAAGAGGCCTTAAAACAAGCTTCTTTTGAACACTCTACAATGTCTACATATTGGCACAGTTTCCAGTAAGCTGTGCAGAGAATAAGCATTCAAATACTCTGTTTGCAAAAGCAAATGCTTTTAAGAAGAAACTGAAATGAACTGGCAATGCAGTTAAGAAATTCTGCATTTCTTGGAGCTCACAATAGCTCATACTCACAAAGATGTTTACAGTGATGTTCTTGCGTTGTGCTCATCACAAACAGAAGATTTCTGTGGTTTACAGAAGGCTTTATTTTTAATAATGATTTAATATATATTATAATTATAAAATGATTATTTATTTATTCCATGCCTGGAATTTTCTCTAGATGAAAGAAAAGAGAAATAATCATCATATCTAAAAAAAAAAAAAAGGAATGATAAGAATAGAAAATCAAAAAAGCAACCCAGAGAGGTAGACATAACCACAACACAAGTTATTGTTACTTTGGGAACTTAAAAACAATAAAAATATCACATAATCAATGGTGTTTATTTTCTAAATCTCAGGCAAAATATTAATGTGGACTTTGGTGAACTGGTAGAAAGTTCAATGTAAAAGCTACTATTGGAGCTGAGAAGGAAGTGAGAGGGATTCTCTGAAGTACTGAGTAATATGTGAAACAGGCACAGAGGTCTATATGAATACAAGGTAGAGATTTCTGAAAGAGCACATTTAATGCAGTGTAGCTGGTATGGTACACACAAGTGCAGTGTACTTCAGCTCTGATGTGCTTCAATGGGGGTTTGCTGCTGGTATGTACACCTTCCATGCAGTGGGGGTTTGCTGCTGGTATATACACCTTCCATGCCTAGCACAGGAGGAAAATAAGACTCAGAAAGAACCAGGGCTTTATAACCTTCTGTTAGGAATGAACACCTGTTGAGTGTCCTTAGTGTAAAAGTCACATAGAATCATAGAATGGTAAGGTTGGAAGGGACCTCAAGGATCATCTAGTTCCAACTCCCTGCCATAGACAGGGACGCCTCCCACTAGTACAGGTCACATCTGTCATGAAAACACAGCAGAGGAAGAAGGAATTATGCAAGGTACTGCACATTTGAAGGAGAGATAATAAAAGATGGAGAATGTGAAGAAAATAAATCCAGTGCATTAAAGGAGATAATTATCTTGCAAAAGTCAAGTGTTGGAAGTTAAGGTTCAAGATGGGATACCGGGTTCGTGTAGAAAAGAGGTCTACTGGGTAAAGGAAAAGCATACATGGAAGAGAACCAAAAAACAACAAGAAGAAATAAAAAGGTATATTTAAAACACAGTCCAAAGTAAAATGCAATCATTACATCTGATGAGCATGTCCTCTTTTCCATTTTGCAAATGGGCTCAAAGATCTTGTTTTAAGGTAAGTCAGAACAATTAAAGTAGAGATTCTGTATATTTTTCCAATACCAGGAAGGATTGCTAGGAGGGAGAAAAGAGTTCATTGCTACAAAATCTATCACTGTAGCTGTTCTGGAGCACTCCAAATGCCTCCACAACAGTAGCATTCCACTATAGTCTTTGAAGTGTTAAGAAACACATATGAGAGTATAATATGAAACTACAAAGCAAGAGGTTTCATAAAAAGGATTATACACAAGAATAAGGAAATAAGGATAAATACACAGGCACTATATAATGTAGGTAATGATAGTGCAAGACAACAGAAAGAGAATCCAGCACAATGGAGGAGAATTGGAACAATCCTTCCTAGTGTCTGGTCATCATGAAAATGAACTGCTCCTTGCAGCCAAAGGTAGTCAAGTGATCAAAGATCACAAATGGGAAAAGCTGTTGCAGAAATAATGCAAAGAGCAGGAGAGACTACTGAGTAAAGCTGATGGATCCTAAATGAAAGACAACCACTGACTATGGAGGAAAGAACAATTTTGATAACAGAGAGATTGCACCAAAAAAGAGATGAACATGGCTGACATGGCTAAGGAATACTTTTACTATTGGCTGTGCTTTAAGGGGGGTGCAAATGAGAGAGATGAAAGAAGATCAGGATATCAGGAAAGATACAGAAGAAAAAAAAGCAGCACATGAACAACTCTTCCATTTTCTCAGTTTGTTCTTGGAAGTAAATGACAGCAAATATTAAATGCCTCTTTGAAAAGAGATACACAAGCAACTTCAAAATGTGTATGTTAATCAATGCAGACAGTATAATTATCTCACAGTGATGACTACTGTTAATAATACATTAAACAAAGGATATTAAACAAAAGATGTGGAGTACTTGGAAGGTGAGAGGTGGGGAACTATGTTGTTCACAGTACAGTTGAATGGTCAGGAAGAAAAGCAAGAGACAATCTGTATTGTACTGTGTGAATGTAGTTGTGAGACGTGCAAGGGCAAAGGATGTGGTGTAAGTATTAGTTCACTTTGTTAGAAGGTAATGGAAGTTGTATACAAAGCTTAAGTTAGAACTGATGTTACTGATGCTTACTCTAATCCCATAATGGATCAAAGGATGACTGCAATCAGAAAGACCAGCAGTGTTTTCTGATTTCAAGAACTATTTAAAATTGATGAGAAGTAAACATCTGAATTTTAAAATCTGGTAGAAAACAATAAAATGGAAACTGCAAATCATACTAATTGTTTAAAGAACATTACCAGTGTTGTTCATCTTAAAACTGCAAGTATTTTTCTTTTCTAGTCTAACTTCAAGCTTTTCACAATTCTTTATCTCATGCTTTGAATCGAATCTTCTCTTTAATGAAAAAGTTTGCAAGTAAATTTTGTTTTGAATGCTGCTTCTGAAACGTAGATGAAAAAAGATCACTGTATGTTACCAGTTATTTCAGCATGAATTTTGCCTAGTGAAAATGAATGTCATGTTTTCAACATTTGATCAGACCAGTCACTTAATGCACATTGTCTAATTTGAATGTAACCAAGTTGGTCTGCCAAGGTGAAGAGTGTTTCAGAATGGATTTACATATGAAAGCAGAGATAAAAGTGCATGTTTTATGAATTCTCTTGGCATGGTTTTGCAGATTAAAAGGTTTTACCTCTCAGAATCAAACTTCATTGTTTGTTTTTCTCCCCCTCTCTTGGAATCAAACACATATCTTCTGACATGTCCATAGCTGTGTTACTTTCTGATAGTCATTGTTGAAAAATGTCAAAGTGTATCTTCCAGCATATGAATATATCTCTTTTGTTACAGTTTGGATACGGAATAAAAGGAGTAAGTGGAACTTTTATATGTCATGGAAGTTTGTATTCATATATATGTATGGACAGGAAGGGTTAGTGGATTCAATATGAAACATTGCATTCCGTAATAGAATCATACAATCAGTCAGGGCTGGAAAAGACCACAAAGATCATCCAGGTCCAACCTCCCTGCCATGGGCAGGGAAACCTCACACTAGATCAGGCTGTCCAGAGCCTCATCCAGCCTGGCCTTAAACACCTCCAGGGATGAGGCTTCTACTGCTGTGTTATCTCACAAAATACTTTCTCATTGTTTTGGTAGGTTTTTTTGTTTTGTTTTGGTTGATTTGCTGTGGGTTTTTTTTTAATACAACTTTGTTTCAATCACAGAAGATTATTTGACATTATAGATTGCATTGAATTGACAGAATAGTATCTTTGTGTATAATTGGTAATTATCCTGACTTAGATATAGCAGTACTGACTCTAGCCCTGAATTACAGAGCCAATATATTCGGTGGGAGGTGCCAGATTTCTAGGAGAAAGATTTTATGATGAGTAAATAGCTGAGTTTTGTAAGGTGACTTGTGCACAAACTGCATTGCAAAAGGTTGTTAAGGTGTTAAATAAAACAGCTGAGCTTAAATAATAAATAATAACACATAATGGAGATTTAAAAATAGTTTTGAGTATATGAGAGAGATGCAGAAAGACATAAATAAAGCAGACTTCTAACAATGAATCTTGATAACAAATGGAAGTACATAGGCACTGATATGAAAATGGATTCCCCAAGCTAATTTGCAGTAGGAGGTAAAATTTGCTATACATGCCCAGTGAGACAAACAAAGCTCTAATTACTTTTCAGAGGATCTTCTGTTCTCTTTCTATACTTTGAGGCTTCAAGGAGACCTTAGAGTAGCCTTCCAATATCTGAAGGGGGCCTACAGGAAGGCTGGGGAGGGACTATTGACAAGGTCTTGCAATGACAGGACAAGGGGCAATGGGTTTGAACTGGCAGAGGGGAGATTTAGACTGGATGTTAGGAGGAAGTTGTTTGCAGTGAGGGTGGTGAGACACTGGCACAGGTTGCCCAGGGAGGTTGTGGCTGCTCCCTCCCTGGAGGTGTTCAAGGCTAGGTTGGACAAGGCCTTGAGTGACCTGTACTAGTGGGAGGTGTCCCTGCCTGTGGCAGGGGGTTGGAACTAGATGATCCTTGAGGTCCCTTCCAAACTTACCATTCTATGATTCAATACTATATATCTATGGTATATTAATATTAGTGGTAAAAGAGCAATCACACTTATTAAGAGGCATCTTTTCTTACTTTTTGAGATAAATATGAAAAAGCCAAGACAAATATATAGGATGTGCTCCTCTTCTGTTGTCAAGAAAAGTTGCTTTAGAGTATAGCAGTGCAAAACATAAAATCTTAAAGAAATTTCTGCTTAGTACTTCAGAGAAACATGTCTCTGCAAATTAAATGCTATATACAAAGACAAGCATGTGAATATGCAATAAAGATGATTTAATGAGCTCAAATACATACATGTGTATAATTAAAAGAGACAGCATCTGCTTTGTTTGTTATGAAAGGTGCATCATGTTTCTCTGAAAGAGCATGCTGAGCTGCTGAGCACTTTGTGCTTTCTCTTGGTTCATGAAATCCCTCCACTAGCAGAGAGGGCTCGCTCTGAGCATGCTTGAGGAAGAAAAGCTTTTGGGGTGCAATGGAAAAAGCAGAAAAACTGGTCTAGGATTGAAGAGATAAAGCAGAAAGCCTGGAGAGGGAATGTAGACATACAGTGAGATTCTAAAGGTGGTGAAGGGGGAAAAAAAAAAAAAGTATCTTAAAGACATAGAGGACTTAGGAACTGTTGTAGCTGAGCATTAGAACTGGGAGTACAAAGAACTGCCCTGCCAGGGCACAGTGATTTAGGAAAGATCCTTTATAATTATTCTTGTTTCCTTTTTTTTTTTTTTTTTTTTTTTCACAAACTGGATTTTATATATTGAGGAAGTTGTTTCTAGTCTAAGAAAATTCAGCTTTTGAATGTAGAGGCCATTTGACAACTGAGAATATTCATGTTACAAAGGATTAATTTTCTTCGTAGGAGATCTCAGGGCATTAAGTTTTGGATTTGTGACTAAAACAGTGTTGCTAACAGAAGGACATTTCTGGTATTGCTGAACAGTTCATAGTCACTGTCCAGACCTTCCTTGTTTCTCATAGTGCCCCTCCTCAACCAACAGCCCAAGGAGGTGCAAGAAGCTGGGAGGGAACACAGCAGGGAGAGGTGACCCTAAATAACCAAAGGGTTATTCTCTGCCACAGGATGTCATGCATAGTGACAAAAGCTTTATAAAGGGGGGGTGGGGGGGTGGATTTTTAGGGTTATGGTGTTTGTCTTGCAATGTAAGTGTTAGGTATGATGGAACTCTGCTTTCCCAAAAAGGCTAAAACTTTGCCTACCAAAGTACTCAATTAATTTCTTACTCTGCTTTGCTTATGTGCACAGCTTTTGCCACTGTCTTTATCTCAACCCAGAAATGTTCTCAGTTTTAACCTTGCCAATTCCAATATCTGAAGAGCGCCTACAGGAAGGCTGGGGAGGGACTACTGACAAGGTCTTGTAATGACAGGACAAGGGGCAATGGGTTTGAACTGGCAGAGGGGAGATTTAAACTGGATGTTAGGAGGAAGTTGTTTGCAGTGAGGGTGGTGAGACACTGGCACAGGTTGCCCAGGGAGGGTGTGGCTGCTCCCTCCCTGGAGGGGTTCAAGGCCAGGTTGGACAAGGCCTTGAGTGACCTGTGCTAGTGGGAGGTGTCCCTGCCTATGGCAGGGGGTTGGAACTAGATGATCCTTGAGGTCCCTTCCAACCTTACCATTCTATGATTCTGTGAATTCTCTCCTCTACCCCACTGGGGAGGAGTGATCAAGTGGCTGGGTGGGGCTTAGCTGACTGCTGTGGTTAAACAACCCTCACTTAGGGACAGTGAAAATGTCAGCTGTGAATATTTTATTTAGAAAACTTACTTGGAAAAGCTTACTAAGTTCTTTCTGGTTGCAAATGCACAATGCAGTTATTTACAAGAGATAATATAATGATACAAGAGATATCTATTTCACATTGAGTTTTTAAGTAAACCACTTTTATAATCCATAATTATTGATGGAAGAAGACTTGTTCAGAGTAAATATCCTTCCAGCCTCTTCTAGTCCCCAAATCTGAGAAGATTCAGCAGAAGGTTAATAGATCAAACCTGTATCAAACCTGCACCAAAATAAGCCTCATTTACTTTGCTCTGGCTGCTTCTCTTCCTCTTTACAAAAAAAAAAAAGGGAATTTATGTAAATACTTTGCCTCATAGGTAACCAAATTTAGTCGTGGATGTTGTTTATATGTATTTATTTTCAAAGATGCTACCATATGTCTTTAGATAAACAGTAAGGAAAACACATTTGTTAGGTGGGTGGAGTTGTTTTTCATTTGTTACAAAACATGGGATTTACCTTTCTAAATGCAGTACTTGCAAAGAAGTATTTTGATTTTTTTTTTTCCTTTTTAAATCATTAATTCCAATGCTACGTTTTATTGACAGCTGATAAAATTTGGATTGCTAACTTCTGTTTTCTTGTGCTTTTTAGGATTTATTTATACCTGTGGAGGAACTTTAAAAGGACTTAATGGCACTATAGAAAGCCCTGGCTTTCCATATGGATATCCAAATGGTGCAAACTGTACATGGGTTATCATAGCAGAAGAAAGAAACAGAATACAGATCGTCTTTCAGTCTTTTGCTCTAGAAGAAGAATATGATTATTTGTCATTATATGATGGGCATCCTCATCCTGCAAACTTTAGGACAAGGTAATGAATAAATAATTATTAAAACACAACTTTTATATATATTCAAAACACTTGGAAAAATAGTTAAAGCTAATATTTTTCAATTATGGATTATTTCCTAGTCAGACTTTAAGGTGGACTTTCCTTAGTTAATCACAAAAGCCTTTAAAACTGTGATGCTTTTTAGCTCTTAAAGCACAGGCTAAAATTATTCTAGCCTTTATAAAGTTTCTCAACAAAACATAATTAATTAAGCATATGAACATGAATAAGTGAATGTAAAATGAATATGGGATTGTGGAAGTGTCAGTTTGCATGATCTAGTGGTGATGGAACTTTTGTAATCCTTGGAACAGGAAGCTTTCTAGAAATCAAAAACCCCACAATGTATTTCAGACAGGATGAATAGGTTGGTTTTGGTTTGATGGTTATTTCTTGTTAGTTTTGTTTTGTTTGTTGGATATAGAATCACAGAATCATAGAATGGGTTAGGTTGGAAGTGACCTCAAAGATCATCTAGTTCCAACCCTCCACCATAGGCAGGGACACCTCTCAGTAGAATGAGCATATTCTAACACAAAGGGATTTTTGTTTTTTAGATGTCAATATCTTGAAAGAAAGTCAAGGAAGCCTGGCATGCTTAGAAGATTTGATGTTGTATATTTAGGATGCCACTACATTCTAGGGAAGAATAGCATGAGGAGCTCTGTTGAACAGAGAGTAGAATAAATCAGCTCTTAAAAAGGAAAGGATGATTAAGCCTCCATATATGTCTGGAAATAGACTACTTTTGCAAGACTTACAAGATTGTGCCAGTGTGTGGGTGCAGTAGAAAAATGAGTGGAGATTTGGGTTTTAAATTAAGAAAGTGTGATAGTAAAATTACACCAGATTTACTAAATCTTTCACGGTGACATTTATTTCTTCAGATTGTTGTAGCAAGTAGTAAGGTGCTGTTTCTTAGGGTTTTCTTTTTGCAAAAGCTTTTTACATGAGTAAAGTTTTATGTAGGTACAGTTGCTTGTGAAAAAATTTTATTTCTTTCTAACATGGAAGTGGATTCTGTGATTTTACTTACTGCTATTAATGAAAATAATCAAATTGCATTAGTCACCCTCCCTTTAATTTTGCAACAGACAAAAATGTTTTCAAGAGACTATGCAGATGTATTTTTAAAGTGTGTAACTGTCTCAGATATACAAGCCCACCATTTCTTTTTTCTACTCTGATATTTTGATTTACAGAAGCTTCTCTTACATCTGAAAATGGTTTTGCAGTTAAGTTATTGGTAAAGCTCATGACCTCTGACTTCACTCTCATAGAGTTTTTGTGCTTCTTTGTTTAATTCAGAATTCAGTCTTGTTGAAATTTGCACTCATTGGTGGTCTTCAGTGAATGCTTAACAACCTTAAGTGATTTAGATGACTTAAATTGTAGCTAAGCAGTAACAAATGGAAGGCAAGAATGTCAGCTATGGAAAGTGTATAGTAAATACTACACTTTCAACTTTGTAGTACTGTATATGCTTAGCATATTTAATATGCTCGATCTTTGCCTCAAATTATTAACAGACAAAATATAGCTTAAAGCTGTAAACCAAATACCAAAAAAACCCAAAATCACATTTGTAATCACCTACAAAAACATCTGTTTGTAGAACAGCAGTATTCCTTTCTATATTTAAGGCAAACTTTCAGCAAAATGCCATACTTGGGAGTCTTTCTGGGTCATATTACAGACACTACTTTTAGGGGTTTTTTGTTGTCCTCTCTGTGGATCTTTGTGACTTCTGTGTACACTTTCACATTTCTGTGTCTACCTTTCCTTTACAAAAAAAAAAAAGTTGTTTGTGGTTTTTTTAATGATTAATTTAAAATTGCATCTTTGTATACCCCTTATTTTGACAAGCAGCTAATAGTTTCAGCTGCTATTCTGAGTGAAAAACTTGCATTTCTGGGTGGAACTCTTCCATTTTTTTTTTTTTTCAAAATTCCTGCTTTTCACATTATTTTTTTTTTTGGTGTGTGTGTTACTAGATGAATCATTTCAGCTAAGCTTTTTGTAGATGCCTATCAATAACATGTTTTCAATTTTCTGGGTGCCTAGTTTGATAAACAAGAGTTCTGTTTGCATTGGTGATAAGAAATTCAACTTTTAATTTAACAGAAGGCAGAATTTGAACTGATAAAAAAAATCACATAAATCAACAGCTTTGCAAAAGCTAGTTGAAGTCATCTGATAATACTTCTTGCATGCAATGGAAATTTTTTATTGTATAAATAATTCACTGCTGTAGCTACCACATATATTAGGGGGTGGCAGGAGTAGCTACTCCATGAGAGATGCTGCTTAGAGCCAATAGAGACCCCTCTCAGGTTGTGCTCTCATCAACAGGGCACAGCCCTGCAAGTGCTGATCCCAGGAGGCAGAGCTGGGGACTGGTAACCACATCTATCAACAGCACTCTATATGGCAAGTGATGAATCAGGTCCAGGGTTCCTCCAGTGAGTCCAGCTGTGAGAAAGAACTTCCCACAGAGAAGGGCTGAGGAGGCACAGACAGGGATATACTTGTATAGAAACTACAATTAATTTTAAATCATGCTATTGTGTACAGTTCTGGAGCCTCCAGCACAGCAAGGACATGGAACTATTGGAGTGGGTCCAGGGGAGGCCATGAAGATGCTCAGAGGGCTGCAGCAGCTCTGCTATGAGGACAGGTTGAGAGAGTTGGGGCTCTGCAGCCTGGAGAAGAGAAGGCTTCCAGGAGAGCTTAGAGTAGCCTTCCAGTATCTGAAAGGGGCCTACAGGAAGGCTGGGGAGGGACTATTTAGAAGGTCTTGTAATGACAGGACGAGGGGCAATGGGTTTGAACTGGCAGAGGGGAGATTGAAACTGGATGTTAGGAGGAAGTTGTTTGCAGTGAGGGTGGTGAGACACTGGCACAGGTTGCCCAGGGAGGTTGTGGCTGCTCCCTCCCTGGAGGTCTTCAAGGCCAGGTTGGAGGAGGCCTTGAGTGACCTGTGCTAGTGGGAGGTGTCCCTGCCTATGGCAGGGGGTTGGAACTAGATAATCCTTGAGGTCCCTTCCAAACTTACCATTCTATGATTCTATATGGTACATAGGTAGATAGAGGAGAGGATGGAAACCTCACTTCTGACATTTCTGTGCAAATACTTTACTTTGCAACTTGGATAATAGTTAATTTTCCTCTTATTTTTAAAAGACATTTCCTTTCTTTAAAGGAGTAAAGTGCTTAGAATTGAACATTACTTTTAAAAGAGATGTTATGCTCAATAGTTTTCTAAAATACGGGTTTTTTTTCTGATGAGTTAACCAAACTTGCAGTGCTATATTAGAAATAGCTTTAAACACCTGAATAACTTGCACTTATATGAAATGTAAGAGAATGTATTCTCCAAAATTGCCAATACCTAATTCTGTTCTCTAGCCAGATAATTGACTTTATATTTAAATATTCATCACAAGCTTAACATTGCATTGGAATCAGTGAAACAAATTGAGATCCATTTTAAACAGAGGCAAATAAATGCACACCTGCTGCAATTATACTGGGGATAAACTGAATAATTCAGTCCAGTCTACTTTTGTCTTAATGTATGAAAGATTATTTTAGTTAATACAATCTGTTTGGAAAGCCATTTTGTGGTAGCCAAAATTATATAGCTGCAAGAGGTAAAAATAAAATTAATAGAATTTGATAAGTCTACCAGAATGTTCTGGTTAAAAGCATCAGAAAATTTGCCTGTTGTGGCTTTCAAAAGGAGAGACATAGTATGGAAAGCTCCACTCCTAACAAAAAGGTATAACAATTTTGTGACAGCTCTTCATTCATTTGCATCAGTAAAAAGAAGTATGGATATGTTTATCCATAAAACATAAGAAATGAAGGTATGACTGGCACAAACTGGGATTTTTGAATGCTTAATAAATACATTTATTGCTCATCTTCGAGGGTCTACAAGACCAGCATGTGTCTGCAGAAATATGTTTTAATGATACTATGATCATTATGTCAGAAAAGTTAATTGGATGAATTAAAAAATTTCCTCTACCTAGTCATGGTTAATTTCCTCTGAGGAAATTTGAACAGAGGGAAATGTTAACATTCTTAGTGCTCAAAAGGTGAGCTTATACTCATCTTTTCTAATGTCTTGTTTGTAAGCAAGATGAATCATCCTTTTATCTAGTTCCTGTGCTGAGGCAAACAAGAATCAAATGAACAGGTTACCTATCAGTGCTCCTGAGCTGCATAGGAGAAATTCACTGAANCTCATAGCCTGTCCTCGTAGGAGATGATGGAGATCTCCACTGCCTTTTCTCTGTTCATGACTTGCTTTTCCCTAAAACATCTGATTCCATGAGTTAGGCCTACATTTTTACCATTTAATCCCCAACACTTGAAAAGAAAAACTCTTTTCAGAAGATTAGTGGGTAGATCTTTCAAATTTCAGTATGCTCCTAGCGTTAGACGTAATTGGGTATCCTGTCTTTGCCTTAGTACTTTGAAAAGTTTGAATGTGGTAACAAACAGAACCATGATTTGATAATGACACTGCAGTCTAGTCAAAAAAGCAATCATTAGCACATAATAGAATAAGCTCAAAACTAAACATAAATGTGTGTGGTTTTTAATTCCATAGCATATGGAGTAACAGATACCGCTCCACTTAGAATAGATGATATTGACTATCGCATTAAGGCAAATCACTTTATTTGGTCAACTAATTAGGGGGGGGGGGCGGAGGGGAAGGGCTAGAAATATGTAAAATTACAACAAATCCTTAACTAGATGATCCTTAATTCACATTAAATATTTTTAGAGCTGCAGATGGGTGAGATGGCTACTTACTTGCCTGTCTGCTGAGGTAACACTAAATGAAAGGGCATAGCAAACTGTCAGATGTGCCAGGACAAGAAGCCAAATTTGCTGCTCTCACCATGCCAGAGAAGTGGAACCTTCTTCAGGGTTTTGGAGGGTCACAGTAGGAGCAGGATGAGTATTTTCCCTGCCTGGTAGGGAAACACTTACATGGATGAATTGAGCACCCTGCTGTCACCCCATCAGTGTCTCCTTCTGGCCCAACAGCATTGTCAGGTACCTCTCTCTGTCATAAATATGCCAGCTATTACTGGCAACATAATCACATAGCACAAAAATGGTCACAAATTTAAGGCCTGCTGTCTTTGAATAATATATATTATTTTGATTTTGCAATGTTGAAATGCTAGCATCATCCAAATAGTTTTCTACATCTAAGTTTTTATTGACAAAACATTCACAGCATGAGATAAATTGAAACAAAACTGTACAAAAACCCAGAGTAAAATCAAGGGCACTTTAGTAGCTTTATGTTCTTACTTTAAAATGTAGCACTAAGTAAATACTCAAAGTTCCCAAATTTAAAAGGAGAAAGTATACTTCTGGAAGATTTAATTTTGTGTATAGAAGTTTCTGTATTTTTTTAAGTGGGAAAAATATAATTTACATCTTCTATGTGCTAAATTGTCAAAATTGTCTTACAGAAATTTTACAAAAAAGGAAAAACTGGCAAAAGAATAAATGTTAGAACAGAAAATTCCATTGCCCTCATTTAATAGCTCTATGGGTTTTTTTTTTACCATTTCTTTTTCTAACTATGCTGATTTTTGTGTTTCTTCTTTCAAAGATAGAAGTCTGGGTCAAACAGACAGCAATTAGGCTGTGCTGCTAACATGAACACAACCTCCAGCTTGTTACATGTCACCTAAGCCACCCTGATAGCTGCAGTAATCTTTTTCTCCTGACTCAGACCTTTTCTTTTTTGGTCCTTAGAATGTTAATCTTTATCCTTTATGAAGGTTTATATCTATGTTACATCCTTTACTAACTCCCAGACAAATTTATCCCCCCCCGCCCCCTTTTTTTTCCTTCCATAAATCTATTTGATAGCAACTTTTTTCATATTAACTCTTATCAAAACCAGAAGGAAAAAAAAAAAAGAGCTCCACATTTTTTCCTTTTATCTCCTTCTTCCTCCAGTTCTGCCATGTCGGGGTTTGCACTTACAGAATTTCCAAACTTTGACACTTGTTTTGTGTGCTCTTTCTTGGTCTTTTGGTAATCTATAGTACTACAAGATGTAGTACAGGATGCTCAGTGCCAATGTTTTGTCTGGGCAAAATGCCACAATGGTGTGTTGATTCTCTTGCTCAAGCCAAGCCTTGTTGTATGTAGCTCCATTTTATTTCATTCATTTGTATCCTTTTGTTCTTTGTAAGCTCTTTCTCATATGAACAACCATGTCAACTCTATAAACCCTCTTTCTGAGTATTGTTATTGTTTGGCATATATTATTGTTGCTTCAAATCCTGTTATTCAAATTAACCTCCTAGTAAGTTAACTTTGATTTCACTATCATAACAGTTGCTCTAGTTAGCAGACTCATATTAATTCAATAAAGAAAAAAGTAGCAACTCTGGTTCTAGAGTAAATCTTACAGACAAAATCTCTTTGGCTGACTATTAAGCCTTTAAAACATGTCAGAGTGGAATTATTTGCAGTCAATCAGGCCTCATTCCCAACTAACCTTGGCAAATGAAAATGAACAAAGCTTCCTTTTTAGCTTTTCTGGTGAAGTCTTTTTGGATATTGATGTAGACCAGGGAGGCAATGGACCATTTACTGAACCTCAAAAAGTTTCCATTATCATCACAGGCAATCTTTGATTTTTTTATTTTCCCCACTCAGATTGTTTATTATGCCCAAGCACATGTACTTTTCTTCTCTCATCACCGTTCACTTTGTGTCTAAATTGGCAACCAGAGCAGAAACTGAGCTGCTTAGAATTAAATTAAGGAATCAGCACTTTGGAAACACTTTCAAACCGATAATCACTGAGTCATTGATTTTTCTTTCAGCTCATCCACAGTTCTTTAGCTTTCTCCTCTTATTTGCATGGAAAGAAGAAGGGAAGAAGATTCATTTTAGAACTCAGGGGCCAGTGAACAAAATCAAATGGAATGAAACTCTCCCTTTAGAAAGAAAGAGAAAGTAAAAAAATGTAAGTGCTAGTCAAAGACCAATAAAAAGATAAAGAAGAAGAAGGGAAGAAAAAACAAACAAACAATGTAGACTGAAGGATTAAACAATGACAAAAAAATAAATTTTAAAAAAAAGTTCATCAAGGCAACAATCAAGGTGGAAAATTATGAGACGGGTAACAGAACTTGAATGAACCTAAAGAAGAACATTTTCACTGTATGAGCAAAAAAGTAATATCTCAAAGGTGTTGTCATGTTAAGATAAATGATCCTGATGTTTGCCTGTCTCAGAGCCCAGGACTCTTGCTGGAACTACTTGGCAAAAATGAACTTTAGCCTCCACTTTTTTGGTGCCTCAGAAATTGCTTGCTCTGACACAGCTCAGGAAGCTAAAAGGATCGAACAGTTTAATTGAAAAATAAGCTCTGAATGTGTTCTCACCTTGTCGTGGCTTTTCAAGAGCCGACAGAAAATGAGACTCTCTCAAGTGAATTGGAGAGAAATGCAGAATTGTGTTTCTAAGGAAAAATACAGAGAGAAATTAAAAAGCAGACACAAAATCCATTGTGGCCCCCTTGAATTTTCCCCAAACCCAAACTTCATCTGTAGTCCCCAGTGCTCCAATCCTTCCCCCCAGTGCCTCTGCCATCTATAGGCACAAACAGGCCCCCAAAACAGGACTACTCCTTCCATCTTTGTCCCGATAAGTAGCTCCTGCCCAGCACAGCAGTGTCTAGTCCCTAGGACACACCTTCCTATCAAACAGTTGTCTGTAATTTATCTATTTCATTCCACATCCTTAGATGTTTTATCCATCTCTGTAAAACTTTCCTANTTAATTTTTTTTATTTTTTTTTAAGATCTCAAAGTGGCCTTAGGTAAAATTACAAAAATCTAGACAGCTTTCTATTTGTATCTGTAACACGAAAGATTCTGATACTCTTTCAGCTTTGGGCATACTGAACCTTGGAGNCTACAGCTGCCTGCAAGGAGGTTGTAGCCAGGTGGGGTTGGTCTGTTCTCCCAGCCACCCAGCAACAGACCTTTAGGTGAAAGGAGTATTTGGAGAGCATCAACATGTATCCAGTAGACAGAACACATGGTGGGCACATGATTTGCTACATATCTTTATGCTCCATCACTGTATGTTTGAGTAAAGTGTAGCTTTGAGAGCTGGGNGTGAGCTCTCACCAGAGCAGAGTACATTTGACAAGGTTGTTCATTTTGTTATGAAGGATGTAAACTTTTCTTCTCCATCCCTGTGTTTTGGGGGAAGTAGGTTTAATCTTTCTGTGACTAAGATTTTCACATGGTTCTCTAGGGAAATTAATTCTAATATTTTCTTCAGAGTATGCCTGCACATTGTTTTCTTGTTGTTCAGAACCACAGTATGCTGTAATGCCAGGTTTCATTATTATGCTAATGTGATCCAGATTTATGTGGCAGTGGTTTTTAACACTGATTTATGTGGTGCAGCTGTAGGAAATTTTGTACTGATATTAAGCCATGGAAAAAAAAAAAACAACTTTTCCAAACCAGAGGGGTTACTGGCTCTTTTTAAAGCAATTCTAACTCTCAACATATAAACAAGTTTATTCATTGTGGAGTTTTTGTTTGTTTGGGTTTGTGGGAGGATTTCATGTTTTTGTTTGTTTGTTTTAAACAGGCAAAATGTGTTTAAACAAACTGGGGTTTTTTTCAGCTTGGTATTTAGAGAAGTGGTCAGTTATGCCTGCTATTGAATTAAACATTAGAATTTCAAGGAAGTTACAGAGCAAGACCAATATTCAGTGTCCTAAAACCCTCCTGTTCACTGTGTACTCCAGTACATGATTTCACAGTTTAGCTGTTTCAAACCACTGAGACACATAATGCAAAGTTAGCATTTTTATGGAACATATATATGCAAACAATGCAGGGACAATGAAAATGTTTGAAAGTTCCTTCTTAGCTTTTTATTTAACTGTCTTTATCAGTTGGTCACAAATGGCAACAACTGTAACTGCTGATGTTGTTATGAAATGTAGGCAGTTCACTCATGCTCTTGTTTGGTGAGTTGCCCTGTTTGCAGTAATGATTCTTCCCTTTAAAAATCTTGGTTACCCCACTTCATGATTCTGTTTCCTGAGAATTGTTTTGCTGATGTCAGTCAAAATTACTCATATATAGAATTGAGATAACACAGCCTAACCTATTATTTAATCATTGCAAAATATATTAGCTAAGAGGACTCATATTATACACTTACTGTTATTTAAGTCTACCCCTGTTTATTAGAAGACTTGTGCTAGGTGTAGACCTGGCAGGCTTGTATCTGTCTACAGATGTGCACTTTATATTCCAAGACAGTGAGCATAGATTCTGAAATACATGCAGATGGTTTTCTTCCTTCACATGCCCTGCTACTGTAACTTTATCTTTGTTATAAGAAGAGAAATAACACGTGTGGTGATAATGTTACAAGCATTTAGCTCATGGGCGAAGTCCAAAACTTTAACAGAATATTTAGTATAAGTTGAAGCTGTTCTGGAAGTTCCTGGCACCTACAGTAGTGATAAGCAAAATGTGGCATTCCTCCTTTCCATATTGTGCTATTTTCACACATTAAACCAAAGTTTGGAAAGATAGTTAAGCTCATCTAAAAGGTTGTTGTCAATTACAGAAACAAATTCAGCTCCCATATTCCTCTGACTTTGGGGGTGTGATCTGTCTCTTCAGTTCCCTGGCTCTGGCACTCATTAGGCATATTTGTAGATATGCTTCCCTTTGCTAACTGGTTTGACTTGGGTTTATTTTTAATGGTTTAGCTCTTCTTTGCGGTGGTTAAATGAAGTAGTTCACAGGGAAGTATGCAAATCACTAGAACCAGAGAGAAGGCTGTGTCAGAACTGTAGGGAAATGGGAAGGAGCAGGCTTCGTGCAAGAAAGCTTCAAGATCTGCTCCAATATCTGCTAAAATGTACTGTCCAATATTACCCAGCTTTAAGATGAAGGAAATAAAATGTGCTGTTGGCACATTCTGCCTGCTAGAGGCTAAAAAGTACTGCTTCATAATCTTTAAATTTTTGTTATTTGAGGACCTAGAATGCTTTCAAGTGGTCTAAAAGCAATTGATTTGGTGTGTTGTGTTCTAATAAGCTTTTCTGTCTAAGAAAAAAGGAAATCTTGACTCCAGTTTAAATAACTACCTGTGTGGTACCTGGTTCTTCCTAATTACCATTTGATATTCTGGATGTTTTTTGTGTATTACAATAAATTAACTAATACAGGAAAGATAATTAGTTATAAAGTTTGTTTCGCTTCTGATGGTAAAAAAAAAAACCCAACCAACTAGTGGAGAGTTGTGTAATACAAGTTTGATAGTGGCAATGGATGGTAGAAGTGTTAGGAATGTGCTTTACAAAGGACATAATGATTATGCCAGAATCTGATGAGTAATTTGTTGTTTAGTTCAAAGCAGCTGTTCAATTAAAAATGTTCAGCCTTGACCTATGATCATAATTTTAAAATAATAGGTCACAGGAGCACTTTTACATTTTGACAGGGAAAAAAAATAATCATTTGAAGAAATAAATTAGTTGGTGAATCCACGTGTTGGTTTGTTACTGAATTTTGGAATAAAGTATAAGATATTTTTGTTAACATTTTCAGTGAGCCCAGTCAGCCACTTCTGCTCAATTTTGTTTGCTTTTGTTCTCAAAGCTATTAAGACAAATTATATTTGCTTATTTTAAATTGATTGAATAGACATGTAAAAAGTGTAGGAGTTATGCCTATTCATACTGGATTTTTTTTAAAGAAGCCTTTACACCCCTTACTTTCTTCCTAATTGAGTAGGTAAATAACTGCTTCCTTGGAAGGACTATTAGAAGACCAAACATCAGGTGAATTTTATCACAGGATCACAGGATGTTAGGGGTTGGAGAGACCTCCAGAGATCGAGTCCAACCCCCCTGCCAGAGCAGGAGCATACAATCTAGCTCAGGTCACACAGGAATGCATCCAGATGGGTGTTGAAAGTCTCCAGAGAAGGATGCTTTAGATCATGCTTGCAATTCAACACTTTTAATAACTTCTCAACACGTAGATGCACATGCATGCATGCATGCTCAAGAATTCTAAGTCTCTAATTCAGTAGGAAAGTGTTTTCCCACTCCAGTTCAGTGATAAGATTTCAAAAATGTTTGTTTTGAACTGTTTTGTAAGAGAAAACATTACAGGTTGTAGTGGGATGACCTGTACTGTCTACCTGATGCCCACCCAGACATTCCAGCACTCCCTCCCCCTCCAGCCCCAGCAGGCCATCAAGAGAAAGTAAGATNTGGATGCATTCCTGTGTGACCTGAGCTGGATTGTCTGGTCCTGCTCTGGCAGGGAGTTTGGACTCTATGATCTCTTTAGGTCCCTTCCAATCCCTAACATTCTGTGATCCTGTGAAAAATACCTCGTAGGTCACTTACCATTTACTGTCACAGGTGAAACAGACTTAACTTGGAGAAAAGGAATTAACTGCCAATTAAAGAGATCTGGATGATGACATACAGAGACAAAAACTAAAACAACTTCTGCCCATCCGCACCCTTCTCATCACAGGCATCCCTGAGCAGTCCAGAGAAGGTGGAGAATGTAGAGTTCTGGTTGGTTCATAACAGTTCCTCTGTACTGTTCCTTTATTCTCACATTTTTCTGTGCTCCAGCCTGGGTCCTGCATGGACTGCTACTGCTCTTGGTGAGCTTCAGTTTCTTGAGGAAATATCTGTTTGCTTGTGTGAACTCCTCCACAGACTACAGTGTAGATATGCATTCTAACATGGTCCTTCATGGGTAGCAGAGGAATCTGGGCTACATTGCACCTCCTCCTTCTCTGACCTTGATGTTGACAGGTCTGTTTTTCACACTTTTTCCTCACTTGTTGTGGCTTGTGCAGCATTTTGCACCTTCTGAAATATATTTTCACAGAGGTGCCACCAGCCTTCCTGATGATCTCAGCTGTGTCCTGCAGTGGGTCTGTTGTGGAGGTGGTTGGAACCAACTGTGCCCAGCAAGAGGCAACCCCTGGCCTCTCCTTGCAGAGCTTCTCCCATTACAAAAACCGTGGCACCTGGACTCTACACAAATGAAGTACACACATTACAAACCTTCTGTTTAACTCCTTCTCCAGAAATGGATTGATTTCCTAAATCCTGAGATGTTCACGTCCCTCTTAAAAGTATCAATTCTTCCAATGATTTGCTGCTAAACTCTGAATTTACTTCTTAGTTTCATGTCCAATCCCTGGTGTCTGCATAAATAAGTTACTGAATATATCAGCAAATGACAAAATTGTTAGGAGTATTGCATTTAGTTTAGTGGAAAATCCACTAAAATCCACTGGCTATGCAGCTTCCTTTGTTTGTGTATTATAGGTTCTAAGAATAGCATTCTCTGAAGATTATCAAGTTGCTTATGTCACACTGAGACCAAAATTTCATAGTGGAAGGAAAAATTACATTGATCTTATAAAAGCAAGTCTGTAAATAGAAATATTTTATCTGTGATTCGAATTTATCAGATATTTAAATTTCCTGAAAACAGCTAAGCATGGAACTATTGACTACATATTTTGGGCTAGCCTAGGCATCTCCCTGCTGGAAAATTTGATGAGGTAATCAAAACTAAAAGACTACTTAAAAAGACCTTTTGGTAAATGTACTTGTGTGCTGTCCAACCTGAACTGAAATATTCTTGATGAACTATATTTTCTTTGAAAATCTATAGCAGACCAGAGAATGCATTTAATTATACATTTTAATGGGTAATCAATGCTTTGTCAAAACAACAATTATCTAAGAAATACAGGCAATGAAGAAATGCAGTAATCTTATTTATCACTCCACAATCCAAAGTAAACAAATTGTCTAGGAGCGCTTTTGTATGACTAATCAAGATTGCTTTCCATCATTTTAACTTTGTAATTATGAGAAGATTGCTCTAATTTGATCCTGCAGTTCAGAATTTGCCTTTCCTTAAGGGCTTGTGAGTTTAAGGTCCTGCATACAGCTAAAAGTTCACTCTAGACATGGTTAAAGGTTTATCCCAAGGATCACAGTAAAAGAACAAAAGAGATGATTGATAAAACTGTAGACATTTCCAGTCAGATCTCCTAAAAGCTTAGAAACCATAAATCTAAAATGATTTGTCATTTAAAAAATATTACCTAGATGATAAAAAAAAGAGAGTAAGAAACATCAACATTACTATTGGAATAACAATCTTTTAAAATCCACTGTAAAAAAATAAAGCAAAACAGATTGAACTGTTTACTGTTGGATGCATAAGTTTTTTTTTTTTCCTTCTACAACATGTGCCAAAATATAGTAACTCATAGGAAGAAAGGACACTGTGACAGGGTGTAAACAGAGTCTTTGAAGGAAAATAATTATTTAATACTCAAAATTATTGCTACTGGTTTTCATATAGATGCAAATGTAGTCAGCCAACATTTCTTAGAAATTGTTTGCTATATTTTAATATTTGGTGACAGAATATCTAGACATTCCTGCAGACAGAAGACAATGCTGTGTTGCAAACTCTNGTCAGGGGATTGAAACTAGATGATCCTTGAGGTCCCTTCCAACCTTACCATTCTATGATTCTAAATATTAGGTTATTTCTATTGCCTGAGCAAAGTACATAATATTCCTTTGTGCAAATATGCAGACTGTTTTACCAAGTAATATTTATACGTTGTCGTTCTCTTACTTTTTAAAAATTTCAATTACATTTGCATGCACGAAACTACAAATAAATCCTCTGCTTTTGTCATATAAATTTAAGTGTAGTGACCAAGTTAAAAGAAATAAGCTGAACCTTTCTGAGTAAATGCAGTATAATGATGTTGATAAAGGACACACTTCTGAAGCCTAAATGCGTATTTCTTTTCTGCTGGGTGAGTGTTTATACTCACAATTCCCTCAAATCATTGAGTAGCTACATAGATGCTGTGTGCTGAAGGTTTAAGTTTTAGTCAAATTAGTGGCTTAGGTCAGTTTACTTTCCAGTCATGATACCTGGGAAGGAATTAATATACTTATTTTTTTATGAATAAGCTAATGGGAAAATTATACTGGCATTGACTTGTCAAAGAATTATGCACGTGTCTATTTGGGAAAGGTAAGCATTTTATTAATTTGCTTTATTGTTAGAACAAAAGTATATTCTCATAACCAAATAGAACAATGCATTTGCAAATTGGTCTGCAAATCATTATTCACCTTTGCATATTTATCTAAATTCTTTAATCTAGTCTTGTTTTAATGACATTATTCATTATGATGCCAATGACAAAATGAAAAAAACAAGTTTCTGGAGGCACACACAAATGACTTGTTGCATATGTAGATGTCTATATAGTCACCTCTTTAAGTGTCATTGCTACTTTTTTCTGTTATTCAAATTTCTGGTTATTATGCTGTGAGCAACACAGTCTCATCACTTGGCTTTCATACCTGTCATGATTGTAATCAGCATCATACCCTGACTACTGTGATGTTTTTAACAATGGTTTCAGTAAGAGCACAGGGTAATGAATGGATATTCCTTGGGAAAAAAAGAGTCAGGATATTGTGGTGGGGTTTTTGGTTGGTTTTGTTGTCATTTTTTGGGGATTTTTCTTTGGTTGAGGTTTATCTATTAAGAACACTCAATAGATGACAGAAAATAGATAAAATTTCACAGCAAGTGAGTCTCATAGTAAATTACTAGTACACTATATAGAATTAAGGTATCTTAACATCAACAGTAAATTTTTAAAAAGAAATTGAATAAATGCCAATATTGCAATAATTTTTCAGGAAATTATTTCCTGAATTATTGAATTTATAGAATCATAGAATGGTTTAGGTTGGAAGGAACCTCAAAGCTAATCCAGTTCCAAACCCTCACCATAGGCAGGGACACCTCCCACTAGAACAGGTCACTCAAGGCCTCGTCCAGCCTGGCCTTGAACATCTCCAGGGAGGGAGCAGCCACAACCTCCCTGGGCAACCTGTGCCAGTGTCTCACCCCCCTCACTGCAAACAACTTCTTCCTAACATCCAGTTTCAATCTCCCCTCTGCCAGTTTAACCCCATTCCTCCTCATCCTGCTATTACAAGACCTTGTATATTGCCCCTCCCCAGGCCTCCTGTAGCCCCCTTCAGATCCTGGAAGGCTACTCTAAGGTCTCCTGGAAGCCTTCTCTTCTCCAGGCTGCAGAGTCCCAACTCTCTCAGCCTGTCCTCACAGCTGCTGCAGCCCTCTGAGCATCTTCATGGCCCTCCTCTGGACTGTCTTCTACAGTTCCCTGTCCTTCTTATGTTGTTGGCTCCAGAACTGCACACAGGACTCCAGGGGGGGTCTCACAAGAGCAGAGTAAAGTGAGTTTCTGGGTTTCTTATCAGTCTCTGTCCTAGATAGTGACAGGACATAATTTATATCAGCAAATTTCAGACAATGATTGACACTGAATTTTACTACAAGCAGCAGAAAATGTATTAAAGCAATATTAAACACCACTGGTATTTGCAGTACTTACATCAAGCAAAATTAAAACTGCTTTTTTCTTCCAGTAAAAAAAAAACCCAAAGTTTCCATCTTTTCTTAGTACCCAAAAAACCAACCTCTGAAATGAGCCTTCTGGAATCTGATGAAGGTGTGTTACAAAATCAGATGTCTCTGTGAATCTCGTTTAATACATGGATGGTTTACAGTGGATGTTCAGCAAAATAATGAAGAGTTTTGAAGGTTGTTTGTCCATGTGTACATTAAATTTTGTCTTTCACATATAATAGGAAATTAAAGCACAATCATGAATTTTGTATTAAAGAAATTGTGTGTTTATTCTATGAATGAGAAAATGTAAATCTTGAGCAGCCTGGACTAATTCTCATGTTAAAGGTTGGACTGTCTGACTTCCACAGGTCAATTCTGGCCAAAATTTTTCTCTGATTCTAAATTCAAAGTAAATAAAAAACCCCAGATCTCAGTTACAAACACAGGAGAGCAATTTAATGCTAATCATCAGTAAAATACATCATCCTAATTTGCTACACAGTTTGCCATACAAGGCTCACAGGGCTCCAAATGTATGTCTAGATTTCACTGGTAAGTATGCACAGCTAAATTATTCCACTTGTTGTTTACATCCTTGTGATAGGTAAATACCATCAGTTTTGTTGGTCTGTCAGAAACCTTGATGAGGTTATTCTTCTGACAGACAAAGTTTTATGATATGTGTTTGTCAGGTTAAAAGAAGATGTAGAGCTGAGTACTGCTAGAGTGTATCAGCTATGAGTACACAAAAGCCATGGTTTCGTGGTCTCAAATATAGTGGTTTTAAGGAAACAAAACCAATCAGCCAAAGGAAACCAAACCAACCAATCAACCCAAAACCCCAACAACAAAACACCTAGAAACACTGTAATTCCCTGTGAGAGAGCTTTCTTTATGGATGTATTTCACAATGACACTCTTCAGGTTTCCTTTCTGAGGTGAAAACAGAAATATCTTCTTTTAGGCTAAAATACATAGTTTATGTATTAAAGCAAATTGTGGTCCCCTTTCTTTCATCCCATTACTACTAATCCTTTACAAATTTTAACAGAAGTCTCTACAAAACATATAATGTAATAGATGTTTGAACATAAGTCAAAGTAGTCTGATTTCACTGGTTGGATTTTAGATAATTTTTAAAGTCCAGTTTCCATATCTTACTATCATCTGTACTAAATACAGGTTTTTTTCACCCAGTGTAACCTTGCCTGGTTCAATGTTCAAGAAAAGACTGGATGAGGCACTTAGTGCCATGGTCTAGTTGATTGGCTAGGGCTGGGTGATAGGTTGGACTGGATGAGCTTGGAGGTCTCCTCCAACCTGGTTGATTCTGTGATTCTGAGCCACTAAAATTATATATTGTTTCCTTAAACTATCATTTTAAAATATTTTTTCTCAAGTAATATAAAGTATTTATTATGTTGCCCTTTCCATATTGAAATGTTGTTTGGGAAAGCAACCTGTCAGACTCTATATTTTTCAGACAATTAACCATGGGCTTTGCTTTTTTGTTTCTTAGGTTAACAGGATTTCATCTTCCTCCACCTGTGACCAGTACAAAATCTGTATTTTCACTGCGCTTGACAAGTGACTTTGCAGTTAGTGCTCATGGGTTTAAAGTTTACTATGAAGGTAAGACTTTGTTAACAGAAGATTTTGGATTTTTGTTCTCTGATCTCTCTAAATAATAAAACTAAGTGTCACACAAATACTTGCTCAAATGCACGTTTATAACCTTACCTAAGTTAGAATGTTTGCTTTTCATGCAGTGAATCTTTTAGACTAGGGTTATAGGTTGGAATTGGTGATCCTGAGGGTCTTTCCCAATCTGGATGTTTCTGTGATTCTGTGATTTGGATGCATAGACTTACATCTGATGCTAAAATATTTTAAACTCTACTATCCATAGTCCCACTAGAGAAAAATGTTTTGTGACCTTTGCTTCAATAATTCCAAATCCTTTAAATTCTGAAAACATAAGCATAATCTTTCCAGTCCTTCTAACAGGTGCTTATTCAAATTAATGTCAGGAAATTGTGTTACTCTTGAATGTACTAGATAGTTGAATTCATAGATACAAGTTTTATGAATGTATTCCTTCTCATACTTTTGCATAGGCAAAATGCTGAATCAGTTCTCTGAAGTAATGAAAAATTAGTTCCCTTTTGCAGTTTTCACACCTGTCTACAGTTTTCACTGGAGTGGACACACACATATTCTCTAAATCAAGAAGTTAATAGTATTTATGTTCCAGGAGGGATCTTGTTTATGACCATAACACCTTAGTCATGTTTGAAGAGTTGGAATACATCTATCCTTTTTTTTTTTTTTTTAAATCTGTGTTTTGGCACTGGGATTATGAACTCTAATGTGTGTTGACAGGTTATAAACAGAAAGTGTTGTTTTTCTTCTTTTATTTTCCTGTTTACTCAGGATTCTGGGTTTTGTTTGTTTATTTGTTTTATTTTGGTTGGTTGGTTTTCTGGGGTGTTTTTGGTTGGTTGGTTTGTGGGGTTTTTTTCACTGATGTAAGGACATTTGATCTTTCTGCTTGCATTAAGTGATTGCCTGAAGAAAAACTGAGGCCATTGTTGTACCCTGCTTAGTCCCACCTACAACAGAAACTAATCTCTGAGAAAGTAACTACCTGAGTAACACTTTGATAGCCTGGAAAATATCCCAAATGTAGTAATGCAGTCAAGGGCTGCCATAGAAATACAACACAGAATCACTGTTGTAAAATGGATTCATCCACTGACATAGTTTATCTTCAGGTATGATTCAGTAGAATGCTACTTTTTACATAACTTCCCTCCTTTCAGGCCTTTCTTTTTCCCTTGAGTTACTATAGAAAATAAATGTGGCAATTACACACACTTTTTTTTTTTTCTTTCCTGACATTTATACAATTAAGAAGTAATTTACAAAATAGAGGCTCAAGTTATGTGTAATTAGATTTTTTTTTTTTTCTGGACTATAGCTAATTCTGTTAATTCTCAACTAAGTGTAACAGCTGTTTTTTACTACAGTATAAGTGCTGTGTGTTCTATTATTTTTTTCAACGTTCAGTACCTTTGTTCAGTAACATTATTACAAAAATGTTATTGGGACATACCTATGGATTTTTAACTATACAAAACATTGTGTGGATTTATTTTATACGTGTTAGGAAAATATGTAACATTTTTAATAATGGATTTGGTGCCTTAAATTGGGAAATTCAAATTCACTATATATGGTATCAACTGTTGTCTTGCATATTTTCTTGCCAGAAGGTTTTTTGGTACTGTCGTGGGTTGAGTTGAATCTGTTGATGATACTCAATAGCCTGCTGCTGTCATGCCAGCTTCAAAATGAAAGTGTGGCTAGAGCAAAGTATCATGGGGCTTGAAGTTTAGATTGTAACACAGGAGGCTTCCTGTTCCAGTTGCTACTTCTGATTTCTGAGTTCGAGCTGTTGTGGGTTTTTTTTCTGCTACGCTGGCTTCTGCATGCTTGGATTGAGTGAACCCTTCCAGCTTTGGCTTCTGCTGCTGCTTCTGCATTTTGCTGCACTTTCCAACAAAGAGGTTAATTGTGCTTTGTGTAATTTCCAGTGAAACTTTTTATCTCAACCCAGAATTGTGTGGGTTGGTGTGTTTTTGTGTGTGTGGTTTTTTGTTGTTGTTGTTGTTTTTGTTTTGTTTTTAAATGCTACTTGCCTTCCCATCTGTGTGTGGGAAGGGGTGCTTGTGGGAAAGGGTTGTGTTAAACCAGGACTACTAATGCTAATCAATAGTGTACTATGCATTTCAAGTGTTACAGAGAATGATTAAAGTTAAAATGGAAGATCACCAGTAGAATTAAATTTATACTTATGACTGACACATAGTTTCTTTCTAGGCTGAAATAATGTCCTGATACCCATGAATCACTGGGAACTATGGGGAAATTCTATCTTCTAAGCACAGAAAACAGCATTTTAGAACAAAACATAAACTTCAAATCTTGAATTTGATATTCATCTTTTTTTGCATGTGAGGCTTTATTTTGTGTAGTCAGGAATACTGAAGGAAGGTATGCTTGGCCCCATAGTTGTCGTTCACTGGTGTCTCCCTGCCCATGGCTAGATCTACTTTTTTAACAGCTGCATCAAGGCAGCTCTGTTCAGAGAGAAAATGTTTCTTTCAGTTCCTGTTTATCTTACTTCCTATGAAACTGCATGTCTCTTTCTCCAGCTAGCAAAGAAATGAAAACTCATTATGTTACATTCATTTGGTGGATCATTCCTTGACATGAGAGAATAGATGTATTTCAATGATAATCACATCAGGGCAATCTCCATTTCAGTTCTTGTACTCTTTGTGAATGTGTATAACCCCACAATCAACATTTTCACATCTTGTTCTACCTAGCATCCAATTTTCAAAAATTTTGATTGCCCAGTAGCTTCTTTTTAGCTTCCTGATTAAACATCTGCATACTTATTACCCCTAAATATCAGACCATATACTTAAGTGCTTCATTATGGATTTGTGCTGTGAAACCTAAGGTAGATATGATTAGCAATCTATCATTGCCATAGCACAAAATGATAGACAGGGGTAGCATGAGAGGACTGGATAAGCAGTGGAGACATACATCTGTAAGGATTTGATCCAGGTGTGATGTGAAAAAGGAGGAGCATACCTTTCATAATGATAATTTAAAATGCTATCCTTGAAAATGTTTAGACGTGGGTTGCAAATAGATGGTTATATTGGAAGCATTACCAGCTTAAAAAAAAAAGCAACAAAAAACCAAACAAACAAACACCAAAACCAACAAAGCCCCAACCCCACAAAAAAACAAAGTCCAACAATATCTCATTCTTTGACCTCCCATCCTCCTTGACATATTTGCAGCTGAGCTGAAAGTCGACAACAAGGTCCAGAGTACCTGACAGAATCTGTGGAACTACAAATCTATTGTCAAGTTTCTTGATCATAATATAGAGGAATATAGTAATTTTCTAGTCTCTCAAAAACTAAACATATAGGAAAAGTTATACAATTATATCATTAATAGCACTTCTGTACAGAGCCATCATATATATACAATTATGCAATATACAATTGCATCCGGTCAAACTAAGTTACACAATAGACCACTGAAGAACCTATTGTGGCCTCCTGCTATCAACATCATAAGCCTCAGTCTGTATCCTACTCTCTCAAGTCCTTCTCTCTTTCTCTTCTCCTTTCTCCCCTTCTCACTCTCTTTATTTCCTCAATGTCAAATAATGTATTTGGGTTACTCTTGGTACTGTTGTGCATATGTCTCATTATGTTCAGTTTCTGTGTTACTTGGGAAAGAATATATCTGAGAAATTGGGAGATGTACTTGCTACACAATACCCCTGGAGAAAAAAGATTTCTTGAGAGAAAATGGAAATAGATGACTCAAAATAAAAATATTTTACTTACAGTGGACACAAAAAAAATAATGAGATACATTGAAAAGTAAGGAGGGATTTTAAAAAAACAACCTTGAGCTAAATATTACAGACAGCAATTTATCATTTTGTTGCTGTCTAGTGACACAGCTATCTTGGCTTGAGTGAGGAATGGCAAAGTTAAAACCCTGAAGATTCTGTGCCTGGATTGTTGCTTGTTTTTTGGATTTTTTTATTTGTTTGGTGGTTGGGTGTGGGTTTTGTTTGTTTGTTTTTAGGGTTTGAGTTTTTTCGTAGTTTTCAGGATCTGTGTATAGGTATTACTGTATGGAGAATAAATGTTCTGCTTAATCCCATATTAGGTCATTTAGGCCAAGTCACAGCGTAGCTGTGTCCTTTTTATTTCATTTTGGATAAGGTTATTTTGGATTCAGAAGAGAAGGATTTTTCCATTTTCCTGTTCTGAGGTACATAAGCAGCTTTATTCATTGAGAGCATGAGAGGAAACAGAGCTGTTGTAAAAGGAGGGAATGGAATCATAGAATCAACCAGGTTGGAAGAGACCTCCAAGATCATGCAGTCCAACCTATCACCCAGCCCTAGCCAATCAACTAAACCATGGCACTAAGTACCTCATCCAGTCTTTTCTTGAACATCTCCAGGGACAGTGACTCCACCTCCCTGGGCAGCCCATTCCAATGCCAATCACTCTCTGTGAAGAATTTCCTCCTAATATCCATCCTATACCTCCCCTGGCACAACTTGAGACTGTGTCCCCTCATTCTGTTGCACCTTGACCCATAAAGGAAGGGGCTTCAGTGTACGTAGGCTAGCTCATAGCTCTTCCTTTTGTTCTTGCTGGGTTATTTTACAGTATATTAGACAAGTATCTGGCATTGCTAAAATCATTGACTTCATTAAAAATTTGCTGCTGGAAAGTTTTATGACCATCTTTATTTAAGGTAAATATGATTGATATCTTTCTCATGCTATCCTTCTTGGTCGTGGAGAAATAAGAGAGTTAATAGATAGATTATTCCTACAGTGAAAACTCTAAATGTCCTGGAGATGAATTGAAGTTATTTATAATGGTGTCATGAAATATAATTTTATCTGTTTTGTACTGCCACACACCTTTTTAAAGATTAATTATGAAGCTGAGTTATTAGACTGCATAATAATGAAATGATCTTCATGTTTGCTATGGAGTAGTGCTATAGGAATTCAACAGTTCTGCTGAAATGCTTTTGAGAGTAATGTTAAAAATTTCAAGACTAATCTTGTCTTTATGGATAATGGGAGGTGGGCAGGAAGGAAGGGAGCAGATGGTGTTTATTAAGAGAATAGAGTTTCCATCTAGTGACTTCTGGGGACCTATAATGCATTTCTTTCAATAATATTAAGAAAAGTGGGTAGCTGATGTAGAGGATTATTGAAGCATGTAGATTAGAAATACTAGCAGAGTTTAAATGTGCCAGGATGTGATGCTAAAAATAATTTGGGCAGTTGTTATAGAACTAGAGAATATGAACAAATAGGATAATCTATTCTTAGCTCTTTTGCATACTAGAATTCAAAAATATGGCTATACATAATCTAAATCTTCAATTTGGATAAAATGAATGAAGTACTAACTGTATGAAGCTAATAATATCACTACTAAATATATGTAATAAAGGAATACTAATGAGTGATTGTTTAATATTTGAGTGGTCTCTGTAAAAAGTCCACACAAAAAGTGTTTGCCAGGTTTGAGTTGTAAAAGCTACAGACCTTAAGCTGAGTAGTTGTCAGCAGATTTACTAATTGAAACCACAGGCTTGGTTAGATTTTGCCAAAGCTATTTTGGGTATGGCTCTTCTTTGTCTAAGATTGCTTCAGCAAGCCCTTAATAAAAAAAGAGTTAAACTGAGCTCAGTTAGTGTTTCTAGGAGAAAGCAAAAGTAAAATTAAAATAATAAGGGAAAGGAAAAAGAGAAAAAAAAAAGAAAATGGGAAAGAGAAAGAAAAAGGAAAAGGGAAAAAAAAGAAAATTAAAAAAAGGAAAATGAGAAAGAAAAGATGAGGAAGAGGATGAGGGAAAGGGGGAAAAAGGAATGGGAAAGGGAAATAGGAAAGGAAAGAGAAAGAAAAAGGAAGGTGGGAGGAGAGGGAAGAGGAGTGGTCTGCTTTTTTTCTGCTTAATTACAGAGCCTGTAGTATCAACATCCATTAGTTCTTGTGCTAGGTTCTTACATAGTGCAGTAAATTCATACACTTCAGAGTATTTTCCATTTTAATGAAAACACAAAGTAGTCTTAACACAAAGTATTTTGTCATAGATTGTTTTGTGCTGTTTTCCTGCACTTTCATGATTGAATCTAGTCAGTACACTCACTGTGTCAGCCATGCATCTGATCACCATGAGCTGTTCTACCTTCTTATTAAACCCTTCTTTAACCCTTAGTGCAATCTCACGCTCTGTCCTGTGCGTGCGAGGGCTTCAAGGGCTGAGTGCCAGCTACAGGGGTTTACATGCCCCTGTCCTGTGGTGTCAGATACTGGAGCAAGTGGGATTCACAGCTGCCACTCACTAGGTTTGCAACGGTGTGTGTCTCAAAAAACAACTATGGAAACAAACCTGATGGAGTGAAGCAAGTGAGGAGCTCAGTGCTGGCAGCTGGAGCAGGCCACGTGCTAGTGCTGGATGGATGTGGAGGGCATCTCTATCTTCTCTGAACCAGGTACACAGCTGTTTTTTCCAGTGGCTACAAGCTCCTGGAGTAAGGATGAGATATCAGATGGGTGGATGATCCATGCTGGACAAGTGTGTGTTGCTGTGCATTTGCTAGAAAGCATTGAGCTGGACCAGCTGGTGCATAGGGACTCATGGGGCAGGTAGGGAGGCCTGGGATCTGGGCAAGTTGTGCTGGTATTTGTGAGACCTTTGAATGTGTGTGTGCTTGTCAACTTGGACAGTTTCCTGTGCATGTCTGCATTAATGAGCTCCTGTATCTGCAAGCTGAAGACTTGGCTGCTGGTGGTTTTGTTTTGTGAGTTTTGTACATAGATACTGGTTAAGGCAGTGCCTTCTCTGTGGCAGTCTGTAGTCAGTTATGTGCATGTGTCTGTGTTTTCTCAGCTATGCAACTGCTTAAACCTGCTCCTGGGAAAATATCTATAACTTACACTGGCCTCAGTCAGACACCCACAGATCTTGAGGTCCCTCACTCTGAGCTCCTATGGCCAGTCAAGAGAAACCTTCAGGCTCCAGAGCCACTTTCCACTTCACATCCTTATCAAGCACAATTTGCCCTTGGAAAGTCTGTGTTTGATTATTCCCAACTACTGTTACCCTTTAGGTTCTGGAAAGTGGATTACAAGTGTGTTTCTTGGGCTACTTAGGAGAACTGAGGGAAGCTTGCTGGTTTATAGTGCCTGTGGTGGTCTGTCTAGTCATGAAGGACTACCACTGATTTTCATAATTTTTCATCACTTACAGACAGTAGCTTTTTTTCTATGCTGTCCATTGTTGTTTTCCCCACTCACCAGGATATCTGCATTTTTCCTTGTCCTTTTTGCTGCTAACATACTTGTACAAACACTTTTCATAAACCATAACATCTCTCAGTAGTATTAGTCCCCTTTGGCTTTTGGGCTTCTTCATTTTGTCCCAAAGTACTCAAGCAACACTTTTATACTCCTTTCCTGTTGTCTATCCTTTTTTCTAATTTGTTTTTATCTGTTAGTACTTTGCATTTCAGTTCATTAAGAAGCTCCCTTGTTAGCCTCATGAGTCATTTACCAAAGTTCTCTCTTCCTTAAAATAGTTGGTTGTCTTAACAAAAAAAAAACCAACAAAAAATCCAGCTGTCTCTCTGTCTGCTCTTTCTCCCCATAATTGCTTCCCAGGAGACACTGCCTAAAAATTTCCCCAAAAAATCCAGATACGATATCTTAAAGTCTAACATTCTGATTTTTTTTACTTACTTCTCAGTCTTCCTTCTAATCTTGGGCTTGATTTTCTTCTGTTCTACTCTGTAGTTAGGTACCTGTCTTCTGACAGGACTATTTTTAAAGGCCCTTCTTTTGAGGGTAAGAAATTCCATTTGCGACTGCATTCTTCTTTGCCTTGATTAGGTGCTTCCCAGCAGTCCTACTACATCTTCAGATGAAGTACCATGGTTAAGGAGGCCAAAACATTAAAGACAACTGTGCAGCTGAGCATTAGTCTGCAGGATGCACTTGCTCATAGCCAGAGCTTTTTTCCTAACCAGAAGGACTGAGAAAGATATCAACACTCTATCAGATCATATCCCCTTTGCTTTTCCCCTCAGAATCCCATACCAACCTTTCGTGTGCTTAAGGTTTCCCTTGGTCACGTTATTGCCTCTCACATGGGTGAATAGTATAAAGTAGCAGTTGTGAAGCTGAACAAACAAATTATCTGAGCTCCAGGCAAAAAGTGTGCCATCTAAGAGTACAGGTCTGGCTTACACACAGGGGTCTGTGCCATGCAGGAGGGAGCATCTTACCGGTAGTACCTCTCCAAAGCTCAGTTTGTATTGCTTTGTTGCTTCATTAACAGTATGCAGAAGTACAGTTAAAGACTATTCCTTCCCCCAAGAATTTGCCATCCTATTTTAGACAGATATGTGATGAAATCATCTCAATACATTTTCTCCCTTGTTCATTCATTTGCAAAATAACACATTTGTAGGAAAAAAGTTCATGCACATGTGCTTGATTATAGACTCTGTGTTTTATCCTATCATAACTACCAGTTGGACTTTAGTTGTTGTCTGTTGGATGCTAAATTTTCCTTGATGAATCTTAAAGAATAAAGCTGATTGATTAGACAACCATGGAATCATGTACAATTTTGTTCCAGGCAAAATAAATGGAAATATATTCATCTGTTTTAACATGTGCAAAAAAGTAATTATCTGAAAATTAAAAACCAACGAGCAACCTATAATTTCTTTTGCTTTAAGAAATATTTAATTATTGGAAGAAAAAAAATGCCTCTCCCTTAGTCTGGACAAAATCCACTTACTATTTCAATGTTCTGTTTAATTTTTGTCTTTCAGAATAATGTTGTTAAATAAGCCATATTTGTCAATGTGTTGTACAGTAATTTATCATTTTGATACATGTCTCATATTGAAGTATAACTAAGACAGCGATTAATTTGGGATCTTAATTATATGTCAGCCTTACTTCAGTACTTTTCTTATACTTCCAATGTAATTTTTCTTTAAAAAAAATTAAATATATATATACTGCAGTACTTGAAAGAAACTCCCCAAAAGGTTCTGAGGTTTTCTTTGTGACAGTGTGGCCTGTCATATTATTAAGATAAGTACAATACCCTGACAAAAGCAAATCTTAAGACAATCTAATTTAAGATTTACATTTTGATCCCTTGTCTAGACAAATAGTGATAACTGTAATTCAGCAGAGGTGAAAACAGTATTGTGAAGGAACTGGTCATTCAAGTATCAAATTAAATGCAGCCCTGTGTTTATAAGCAGTTGCTTCCTTCATGCTTTTGCTAGGTCGCAGCTGAATTAAATTTTTAAGCCGTAATATACACTGGCAGACTGAAATATCCATAGGGTTTATAAAAATGGAGCTACTGCTAGATGACAGCTATACCTATGGCTCAGTCTTTCAACCTGCATTTGATATTTGATGGAATTTTAGCTTTGATTTGTGGTAGCTTTGATAGAACCTCTGTATCAGTATTATCAAAATACACAGATCTGCCATAACAGGTTCAGTATGCTCAGCATGCAGTCCTTTAAAAGTCAGTAGGAAACTCTGCAGGTGGAGATGTTTAGGAGGAAACTCTGCAGGTGGAGATGTTTAGGAGGAAACTCTGCAGGTGGAGATGTTTAGGAGGAAACTCTGCAGGTGGAGATGTTTAGGAGGAAACTCTGCAGGTGGAGATGTTTAGGAGGAAACTCTGCAGGTGGAGATGTTTAGGAGGAAACTCTGCAGGTGGAGATGTTTAGGAGGAAACTCTGCAGGTGGAGATGTTTAGGAGGAAACTCTGCAGGTGGAGATGTTTAGTCTTTCTCTGAACATGCATCTCAATAATATGGAATTGTAACCTGAGAACACAGTAATTGACTTTTTAGATTTTCAAAGTTTGCCTTTTTTTTTCACATGTTAACTTTGCAGTTTACATCTGGACAGAGATCTGTAAGATATACTGTTTTGCATTTAATAGCTTCCACTAAGCTCAATACAAATTATGTGCCAATGTAAAATTTTTAGAAATAGGTGAACTTTTAAAATCTCACTCACCAACATTATCCACAGCAATACCATTACAATCTTTTAGTTGTGATTATAATGACAATATTATTTTTATGGGAAGAGAGGAATGATTGCTTACTCTGCACTGGAATTCTCCGCTTTTTAAAATCAAAGTTCATTACAAGCTTATTTTGGAAGATATTTGGGTTTTTGTTTGCTCCTTTCTTTTGCTCAATTCTTAGCAAAAAATTGGTTGTTAGCCAATGAGGTCATTCAGGCAAACCATGTAAATTTAGACAGTTTTGAGAATGGGTGACTAATAATGTTGTGAACTACACTGTTTGTCAAGTGCTTTACAATTTGAAAAATTAAAAAAAAAAAAAAGGGCAATTTTAAGTACAAGTAAATATTACTTTTCTGGCTAGGGGAGTCACTCTGGTAATTCTGCTTACCTGAACAATATAAAAGGGGGGGGAAAAAATGCTATTCCTTCATTCTATGGTTGGCAGTAGGCCATGGACCATAATTTGCATGTTACAGCTAAAAATTAATTAGCTATTTATCTGAGACCCATACTATAGACAAAATTGGAATTATTGTCCCAAAATATTGATGCTGTTTTAGAATTATCATTTTTTAAATGTAGTTCTGTGTTAAAAACTTTAAAACTCCTTTAAATAAAATGTGTTATCCCAAGGAAAAATTGTAATGAATTCTTGGTTATTTCTTTTTAAATCTAGAAAGTTTACATGATTTCAAAGCCTTAAGATATTTTTTTTTTAAAGCATTATCTGAAAATAATGTCAGTGAAAGAATTTCAGTGTTCATCAGCTCAAGTTTCTGAATAGAATCCTTATACCTTCTTTGCTTTTGGCTTTCATTGTACATTCTGTAGTTTCCCTATAAAACAGCGTCTGAAGGTGTGCTGGTTTAAGGCTAATTGGAATATTTTAATAGAGAAAATTATATTATAGGCTGTGAAAAGGAAACAATGGTGATGTCTACTTCACTCATAGGCTTGCTGACAACAGATAAAACTAAGAACATAAACATTAGATAAGACAGTCGGGCTGGTCACGGGCTCTGGAACAGTGTCTGGGGCTATCCTGCAACTTCTGGCTGCTTCTCTCCGACAAATTAATCCACTAACCACTTTTTCTTCTAACTCCTCCTCTGGCCGATCCTCAAAACCTTGGGGTAAGGTATAGGGGTGGGGAGAAGGTGGAAGGGTGGTTGGGAGCCCCTCCTGGGGTCTCTGATTTCTGGGAGGGGTGTTGTGTTTCTGTATTACCTTTACCTTGTATATTTCTGTAAATATTCCTGTATATAGTGTATATATCTGCTTGTACATTGTGCTGAGCTGTAAATATAGCTTCATCTAAACTTCCAGCCGGCTGAGTTCTAGTCTGGGTCATTTTACAAAGTGTGGGGGGGCGGGGAACTCCCAAACCCATCACAGAAGGGAACAGACCTGATGTCAGAAAGCAATCCTACTGCCTCCATATGAAAAACAGAAGACTGAAAAACAAAATTCTTGAGTAAGTAAATATGAAATTAAAGCGTAGGAATCACAAAGACTTAATTTAAAAAACAAAACAGAAAGTAACATTTACTTTAAGATGTTTATAGGCCAGTTGTGTTGTAAAATACCAAAACGCTATGTCGTCGTTAACTACAGCTTAGCATTTCTCAACTGTTTACCTGTCACAAGCACCGAGAACGTGCTCTTCTGAACATCAATCATCTTCATATGGAAAAAAATTCTACTTGCATCCACAATTTTGCTTCTGTCATATCTAAAGTACATTCCAACTTTACATATATGCATATAAAAGGAAGCAGAAGCTAAGCTTTGATAAAACAGGCTTGGTTATAACCCTGAAATGATACAAAGGCTCTTAGAGCGCAGGAGTTTCAATTTTGACTAAGGGACCAAGACAAATAAACACAGGATTAGAGAAGTTTTTGGAAGGATAACCATCAACTTGATAAGATTAAGTCAGAACTAGAGAGCAGGTAAAGGAATTGATAAAAATGTAGTGAAGAGACTGTTACTTGAATTGTAATATTAAACACTATTTAGGGGCTATGGGTTCCCATCTTCATGTTCTTTTCTCCCTCCCTGTTTACTCACTGCACCACTCATAAGGCTCTGTAAGGAGCATACATTCATATGGATGAAAACACATAATTTTTTTTGCCTTTGTACTATTCCCTCATTCATTTCTTTGGTCCTGCCTGCTGCAGTGCTTGCAAGTGGTAATAGCAATCCAAGCCGTGAATGAGATAGATACAGCTGATGGCATAAAAAACATTGCTCCTTCGACAACAGTCTTTTTACTTAATTTAAAACATTTATCAAACTACATCTTGCTGCAACTTGTGTAATGCACAATGACAATAGGAGACTATAACAGTCTTACAGTAGTAAAATGTCTCACCACTTGTCTGCATTTTTATTTTCTGCTAGCAGATTTGCTGAATACACAAACCTGACACTCTTTAGAAGAAAATGCACCACAGTATCTTGGATTCTCAGGATTATTTTGTGTATCAAATGCTCCAGGGAGCAAGTTTGTCATATTTGGAGTTGGTTCTTTTATGAAAGTACTGTACAGTGTGCCTGTCGTAATTACTTGAATCCAGTTTGATCACCTTGCAGACTTGAAATGATAAATTAAAAAGGAGAAAGATACCCCCAAAATTAAATATGCATTGCAGATTGAAAATAGATACAAAAGAAGCTGAAATCTTATATAGCATTATATTTTTTCCTAGGCTGCTTCAATTTCTCTTGAGTATTAGGTTTTTGTTTTTTTTTTTTTTTTTGCTTTGCAAATTCTGCCTCCAAGCCCTTTCAGTTCTAAGGCTGGCTTTTCCATGTGAAGTATTTCAGACTGTACTTTCAGTGCTCCCTTCTAAAGGATGGAGTTCTTTGATTCTGTCTTTATATTTTAGAACTCCATTCAAGTTCATTTATTTGACAGATGATATGTCCTGAATTTATAATGATCATGATATTCATTAGACTTTATCTTCAGTACTACCTTTGACATAAATGCAAAGAAAAGGAAAAACTACTGCCTTACTTTCTGGGATTGGCTTTCTTTTTGGGGAGATTTTTTTTTTTTAATTTGTCATTTTAATTTCTATTGTATTCTTTCCTTAGCTCATTTCTTTAAGCCGAGTACACATACTTTATAGGTAACAGTTTTAAAGACTGCTATATCAGGTTTATAAATCCTACCATGTGTGAGGGGTCAGGTCCTCAGAATTCACCACGTCACTTCTAACACATATTACAGTGCAGATGCTGATATCCTGTATTATCATTGCAGATTACCCATATAGAAGAGGACAGAGATAAACAATTCCAGGATTCTGTCCTATTTCTTTTCCCTTTACTGTTTAGAAAGTAAACATAAATGACTTGTACACATAGGTGCATAGATAAACCATACCTAGCCAAAACTGTATCACACAGGTGTGGAGTTCTTTCCTTTTATTTTGTGTTTTTTTTTTTTTTTTTTTTTTGACAGATGGCAATGTTTCTATTTTCCACCCTGTTCCTGAGAAATTTTCATGAGTTTAAAGGCCCTTATTGTCACATGAGTGCAGATGACATGGTAGAAAACATAAGTACTTGTGACATTATTGCTGGTCATGCCTTCAGGTCACATCTGTTGTCCTACAAGCAGATGAGCATCACATTGACTCTGTGGGCCACCTGGGACTTTCAGTTGGTGGGACAACTGAAAGGCCACAACACTGTGTAAATTATGTTCAACTTTCCTTTATGAGAACACTAAGATGAGTCAAAAACTGTTTCATACTGCTACCCACAACAAATATTTCTGGCCATTTCTGTTATTTGTGTGTGGATTTTAGCCTGTTTGCAACAGAAGCATTTTAGCATACTTCTGAATTTCTCAACTTGTTTGGAAGTCAGAAACAAGGAAATTCAACACAATTTGAAAAATGTTATATTTTAGGAGCAGTGTAAATATTGTTCTAATTAGATGCAACAGACTGATCATCAGCTCAAAGTCACCTGTTTTTTTTATTGTGTTTATTTGATATTCTTTGTTGCTGCATCCAGATACTCAAAGAGTAGGTTTTTTTAGAGGGCAATGCTGAGGGTTTTGAAGCAAACCAAAGACTTAATTTCAAGGCCCTAGCTATAGACCCTTCTTATCTTTCTGGTAAATTTCATAAGATATATAAAGTGTTGATTTCCACAACACAGAGAAGGTCATCTTCCAGGAAAAATAAACCAATAGCTTTCCTATGAGTCTAGTCAGACTCTAGTCAGACTCTCATGGATATGCTATGCTGACTTTTGGAAGAAAATTAATGTGTCAGGAACTCTTAATTTCACGTTGTTCCTTTGGACCTAAAATCATCTTTTTATGTTAGTGATTTATTTTAGGAAAACAGCTATCTGTAGTGAAATAGAATTTTCAGTTCTTGTAATATAAAGAAGGTAAAAGGCTCAGCTGCTTAATATACGAGTCAAGTTCATCCCATGAGCAAATAGCACCAACAGAGGTGTAGTCAGCAAATTGAGGGAGGCAGCTATTTCCCTTTCCTCAGACGCTGATAAATTGACAGCATGTTCAGGGAAGAGCCACCGTGAAGCAGCTTCTGTCCTAGGAGAGACTAAGTGAGACAGGCTTCCTCAGCCTGGAGAAGAAATGGCTGGGAGCAGAAAGGTGTCAGTGCGTCCTTCAAACACCTACAAGGAGCTTAATAAGAAGGGTAACCAAAAGCAGTAATCTTAATTTCTTATTTTCATGTGAAAACTGAATGTTCCTAATGTGAAAACTTTCCTGCAGAATTTATTTCCATCTAAATACACATTTTGTAGTTGGCTTGAGGTGCATTCAATTAAATGTAATTTATTGTCAGAGAACAGCAAGGGCTGGAAGACAAGGAATGATAAACTGAGGATCATGTTCCTTCTTCAGTGGGGTACAGTTCAACAGAGCAAAGCCAGAGGCTGTTTAAAAGGATTCATCCATGGAAACATGGCAAACTGGTCAAATGGTATGCATCTGGTGGGTGAAAAGAAATTAGCTCAGGGCCAGGTAACAGCATAGGGCTGAAATTCCTTGTGGGATCTGAACTCCCTACAGAGCAGGGCCAAGGCATCCATCCAGCAGATATCTGGAGACTAACTGGCAATCCTAGAGTGCTGCAGCAGCAGGGAACTGCCCCAGGTTCAGCTGAAAGGGGAATCCTGAGGCTATGGGTGAGGATGAGGTTCCCAGGCAAGGATAAGCAAAATCTATTGCTGATCGCAGTGCCTTGATATTTATTCTCTCTCAGGTTATCAAATGTTATCTGTACTTCTTGTACATATGTTCTTTTTTTATTTAAACTGTGATAGCTGCCAAGTGTGGAGACCCTGCATTTCACTAGGCATCTTGTTCATGAAATCTGTAAGCAAGCAGATGTGCTCTGTTGATCTTTACTACCTGACTAATTCTTTATGTTTCTGAACTGATAAGTCAGAAATACTTTCACGTGAAATTCCACAGGACTATAATTTTAACATTTCAACCTCTACCTTCAAAATACTTCCTAAAGTATGATGAAGGAGTGTTTACACCATTAGATGAAGACATTTAGTTTAAAATAGAGCATTTAGGTTGAACTGTAAATTGTACTCTGTAAAGGAACTACTTTTTTCCATTGATTTTGTGGAAAACTTTGTTTCTTAACTTTGAGAACCAAAATAGGAAGCTGAATGTAGACACCACGATTATGTTTTCATTTTAGTAGAAAATTTGTCAAAAGAGTTCAGTACATATCTCTGCTGTCAGAGTGGTCCTCAGAAAACCAATCAAAAAATCCTTTTATCTGCACGTGTTCCACTCTGAGACTTAAAAGCTTGTGCAACTGTTTAGTTTGTTTTTTCATTGCATGACATAATCTTAAGCACAGACATGTGTGCACAGAGGCTATGTGGCATTTCAGTCAGAATCTTGCACAGTGGTAAATTCCTGATGATTAAAGCATCTCCTACCTCTGATGCAATTGCGATTGAGTGCAAGCAAAACTTCTCATTGATCCTGGCAATGACTCATTTTCTTTTTTAAGATGTAATTATACCACTTTGTCATCTGGTGAAATGAAATTTAGTGAATTGTATTTCAAATATTTTAAAAATGTCATCAAATGACATGTCATTTTTCAAATATGTGCAAAACACATTTCCTACTCCTGAAAGGTTTGCAAGTTAAATGTGTTACAGCCCATACACAAGACAAAGGGATAAGAGAGTATGTTTCTACTTCAAGTTTACAAACCTTGATTAAATGCCTAAATTACATTGCCACTACAAAATACCTCCTTGAATGCTCATTTCTCCTGGAGCAGAATTAGCACTGGCAATTAAATTAATTAAATTCCATTAACTAGAGCTGCATAAACTCAATACAGAAAACTATTTGCATATTTTCTGCTAATTTTTATGGCCAACTACCAACTCTGAAAAACATAAGGTGGTTAAGTGGTTATTACTATCAATAAAGGACTTGTGCCTTATTCTGGTTAAACAGCATTTTTTCTAGTAAGTGTTCGTCTGCTTACTCTAACAAATCATTGAAAGCTTATTAGTAGGACTTCTTGTTTGGTAAACTGAGTGTTTTAAAGAGAAAAAGAAAAAATCTAGTATATAATATAAAGTAAGCCTCAATTTACATATTTGATTTGATTTTGTTTCTTTGATTTTTTTTTTTTTTCACTTAAGAATGGTCGACCATTCTGTGACTAGCCAGATGGCAAATTTATGTTATCATTGATATATTTCAGGCAAGAAAGTCTCTGGCAATGCATAGTACTATTGCTAGAAAATCTACTGTAATATTAGATATCTAAATTGTGAGTGCATGACTTCACAGTTTCAACCAGGAACGTATAGAGGTTCTCAGAAAGATTGAAAGTTGACAAAAGGAAATAATATCTAGTCCCATCAAAGAGTCTCAATTGGTGAGAGAGTTGTCATTGAACTGAAACTCTAAGAGAGATAATTGCGTTACTCTGAACTTGAAAAGAGTGCTCCAAAGATAATTAGAATGGAAGAAGTCTGCAGATCTATTGGGTCTCATTCTCTGGTTACACTAGCTGAGAGCTAAACAGGACAAGAGATATGGGGGGAGGAAGCTGCCAGTGTGAGAGAGGACAGTTAGCACAGCTGCCCTTTGTGAGAGTCAGGCGAGATAGGAGGTAGCTGTGTGGGCTGGAAGGCTGGTTCTTATCAGGGTGAGAAAATGTTAGAAGCAGCGGCCTGTAACCAAGGAGAGAACGAATAAGGTGTGGCCAGACAGTTTTAGTCCTGTATAAGTATGTTCTACTTGCTGCAATAAAGGGGCGATCTTGGATGTATCATATTGGTATCGATGGTCGTGTCATCTCGCGTCATCCCCATTCCTAGCGGCCCCGGGTGTGTGTGCAACTCCGCATCATCTGGTGACCCCAACATCTCATGACCCCAACCTCTGGTGGCCCCCAAGTTCACGATACGCAACATTCTGGTGACCCCGACCTTCAGGACACGCAGTCATCAGGAGACCCCTGACCTTCAGGACACGCAGTCATCAGGAGACCCCTGACCTTCAGGACACGCAGTCATCAGGAGACCCCTGACCTTCAGGACACGCAGTCATCTGGAGACTCCCGACTCTCTGAACATGCAGTCATCCGATGACTTCTCCTACGTTCGAATCTGGTAAGAATTTTTACCGAGGTCCGCTTACTGAAAAAGGCGAGGAAAGTTGCTGGGCTGGCGGTACTGAGTCGCAGGCGCCAGGCTGCCCCAGAGAGGCAGGAAGAGTAAGCTTACAGCGACAGCAGCAGAGGAAACACGGTATCCATGAAAGAGAAAGCGACCGTTCAGTGTCTGAAGAGACAGGCACGGATTCAAAGNGTCGTCATAGACGGCCGTCGCTCGGCCTGGACTCACGGTGATTCTCCGGCAGCGCCCCCCCCACCCCCGCGCGTCTCGGATCGTACCGCGGAACTCGAAAAGTGGGGTGGCTGTGACTGTTTTCTGAAAAGTTGTTTCTTTGACCTTTTTTTTGCAGGTTTCTTCCTTCTGTACCTCCCCCCCACCCCGAGTTGTTTGTTTTTTTGAGGAGTTGATCCTTTGTTTAAAG